>JAWMAG010000105.1:645000-1130000 GCA_037013455.1 Ceratitis rosa | reverse complement strand
ATTCCAAAGAGAATTATTTAGCATTTATTTTTTAAAAATTAACTCTTTCAAATGTTGACCGCGTCTACGTCTCAGATGGTACATCCGTTGAGTCTTATTTTCGAAGACCCATTCAAGCATTTCGACTGGTGACGGGCGGAATTGTTCGCATAGACTTTAGACTTTACATATTTTAATAGGAAAAAATCTAATGGTATGATATATTCGCTCTTGTTGGCTAATCGACCGGCCATTGATAATGCGATGTGTTGAAAGTGGTGCCGTCTTGTTGAAACCAAATGTCGCCGAGATCATGGGCTTCAATTTCAGGCTTCAAATAATATAACGGTTGCGTTCTCACCAGCATTATTTTTGAAAAAATATGGACCGATGATTCCACCAGCCTAGAAATCGCACCAAACCGTTGTTTTTTCTGGTTGAAATGTTTTTTCTGGTCTCAAATGCGACATACCTATTGAGCCAAAAATGGGTCTCTTCACTGGACAAAATTTAGCTCCAAAACGTCAGATCCTCTTGGAACTTTTCAAGAGTCCATAGAGCGAAGCGATATTTTCTTCACTGCGTGCTGGACGTGGTCTATTCGGTCGAACATTATCCAATACATAATGAATGATGGGTTTTAAGATGGGTGATGGTGTTGCAAATAGTACGCTCAGAGGGCCGATTATGTTGACAATAAGTTGTGCGAAGCACGTGAAAAACATTCTGTACAGAACGTGAATTTTCGTAATAAAGTTGAACGATTTGTAAACGTTTTACATACATAATTCTTTCCAGGATTTTTTTCTCAGCATAAAAGGTCTTAAGTCCTATGATTTGGACAAATATAATAAGTAGGTTCATTGCCTCTACTTATAATCTTAAGATTAGTTTGTAATAAGTAGCACAAAATGAGACTCAGCCCTATTGTTGATGTAAGCGGTACTCAAGAAAATCTATACTTTGATGCTTTGCTGTGGCGGACTGCGGGTGAAAAAAATATATCTTACTGAAAACTATCGAAACGGATAAGGCAGTACGCTGAACTTTGCTTACCGAAATCGCTACGAATGAATCCAACCAAGCACTCGAACGTTCAATCAACCTACCACCGCGAAATTCGCAGTAAAATTGGTGGCATCCAAATCTTTGAGCATAGCTAAATAAACATACAGAGAAGGTAGGCAGAGTAGACTACATACTCCTACGTACGCTCTAACTGGGAAATCAAGTTTCAGGCTCTACTAAAAATAGGAATATGACTCAGAAACGTACATTCTTCAAAAATAGATTGTATTCGAAACAAAAAGTATGTGCAAATGGAATTTTTCGTATATACTTCACACAGTAACGCACTGTAGCTAATCCATGGAGTAGCTTTTGGGTTAATTTCAAAATGAAATTTATGTATTTATTCCGTGGTATATATGGTAGTGATTCCAGGCCTCAAGAGCATTGTGTTGTAGCTCTTCCCAATACAGGCAACAGTCTGGTGACTAAACCAAAAAATATGTTTGACGTTTAAAACCCTGTGCAATGAAATTGCCTGGAGAGTAAAAAGACGAATCAGGGGAAATGGAATGCTTAAACGACCAACAAGACCAATAAGATTATAAGTAAGAGCAGTAAAGGCGGCTACTCTTACTTTTTGCTAACACGGCTTGTATATCAAATAAGTGGTTAAAATGGTATTGCAATGGTGGAACACTTCCTCCTATTATGACAGGGATTATCTAGCGGTCTCATCGTTCAGAGAACTAGAGCGATCCATGAGTGTAGTACGGAGGGAGATGATTGGATGCATGTATTATATGAATGCCCGATGTACTCAGACAATAGGGACTTGGGGGTATGAGAGTAGTTAGAACAGATGGACTGTATGTGGTGTAAGATTATGTTCTTTCATGTGGAGAGTGCACACGTGTGTTTGAATTGCTTACGCGTGAAATGATTAGACCGCGAAGGCATCTGCAGTTTAATTGACATTTAGGTTAGGTGTATGAATGAGCATGTTTGAGTTCGTATATGGTAAATGAGGTCCAATCCCAGGTCACCAATTCAAAGCTATATGAAAGCTCAACTGGTACTAGTTTCTGGTACCACGGGCGGTCAGAAGCCCTCGGAACATGCTCCAGCAGGTACTCACGTTAAGCATGTCGGACGTTGTCGCCATCTTCCAAAATTTGTGGTTATCCGGCATCTAACCCATATCCGCATTCACGTCACTAGAAAATTTCTGTTCTAGCTGCCTTGAGTTGAGTTGATGTGGCTGCTGGTCATTACTTCACCTTCTCAAATGATCGAACCATTTCGTGTGCCTTATAGAGACAACGAGATTTCCAATATTCGCTGAGGCCAACTCGGCGAGACAGTCGAAGAAGTTTTTCCCAGGGAACTTGTGTCGCACAGATGTCAAGGCTGGACAGTGGCAGAAGCTGGGGCAGAAATCGTTAGAGTAATAGCCCATCCTATTCTCGTGAAGCCCTATTAAACAGTGTCCAGTTATTATACGAGTAGTTATGTTAATGGAGAACCGGTCCAGATCTTTTGATTTTTTCGCGTCCAACTTTGGCCATAGCTGTCTGGTCACATTGTACGTGATCTCATTCAATCATCTTGAGTGGGCTTCCCTGGTGAAGGCCGGTTTAAGCATGTACTTCACTGTAGTCGGAGGTAAACCAGCATCGTGTGCGTGTTTTATCGCAGATAAAAAAGTTCCTTCCAGTTCGTCTGCCATGCAACTGCCTTAGATGTGTCTGTGTCCAGGTACAAAGACCACGGCAGTACTGTACCTCGTTGAGAGTTTGTTAGGAGAGTTCCTACAATTTATGGCCACTTTTTACGTGGTACCGTTACATTGAAGAGATCTGATTGCAGCCTGACTATCGGAATAAATTGTAATCGATTGCCCTGTTGCCCTGGGTTTGTGCTACCACTCCGCGGCCTCCATAATTGCGAAGAGTTCCGCCTGGAAAACGCTGCAGTGGTCCGGTATTCTCATGCTCATGCTTAATGAGAGCACGGGAGTATAAATTCTTCAACCCACCTTCCCATCAAGCTTCGAGCCGTCTAGCTGCCTTGCCGATTATAATATTGGCTTAGAGATCTTGATTATATAGAAGAACCTCAAAATTTCTCCTACTAGTACCCACGGCGCCTTATATTTGAAGGTAATATATCTGTTAACAAAATATTTTGAAAAACTCTAAGACCATCCTTTACAAAAAAAAAAAAAATATTTTTTAGATTACCCTACTATTACTCCACCTCCTCAACAAACTTTGAGCTTGCTGTAAATAAATGAAAGAAAAAACCCAAAACGAAAAAAAAAACAATAAAAGTGTGTCAAAACTGTATTAATCCGAATTTCTTTTGGGGTTTTTCTAAATAATCAACGATATGTTAAGTAAATCAAATTTATATAGAGAATTCAACTTAAATTGAGTTAAAATTGACAATGATCCGGGTCGTAGGTTATCGCAATCAAGTTAATCATTTATTTAAAAAAATTCGTTGAGATGATAAGAGTGTTTGCTGCGAGCCATAGGTTGTGTGTTTAAATTCTGAACTGAGATTTATAATAGTTGAATACAAATTGTACAAAGAAAAAAAGAAGATATAAATTTTAGACTAAGATTAAGTCATTTCTAATTATAAACAAAAAAAAGAAAAGAACTTCCTTATATAAACTAAACCTAAGCATAAATTCGCTAGTGCAACTTCGACTTTTCAGTTGGATAGATCGAGAAGCATCAGACAATAAAATGTCTCGCCGTTTGTCACTTACATTATTGCAGTGTCTCACTTTTCTCCTAACATTCGGTGGAAGCCTGATGGCCGATAACTCGAGCACAAGGTGTAATTATAATTGGGATGTGCAAATAGGTGTTGTGAGAAATTTCATGGAACAACTTGCATCTTCGCGCGTGCGAGAAAATGAACTATTGGTTCAAATTTCGCTTTTAAAAGCACAATTATCCGAAAATAGGTAAGGTTTAACTAAATTCATTGTTTATTCATTAAGTTTATATAATATAAAAATAAATTCCAGCAACAAAAAATCAATGCCAAGAAATTGTATGGAAGCCGCGGCAAGCAGTTTCAAGAGTGGCGTATACAAAATTCATTTAGAGCGATTTAGTGCCACGCCATTTGAGGTGTTTTGCAATGAAGAAACGGACTTTGGTGGCTGGCTGGTCATTCAACGACGTATAAGTGATTCGGTAGATTTTTATAGAGATTGGCAAGCGTATAAGGACGGTTTCGGTGACTTAGAGGGAAACTATTGGATTGGTTTTGAAAAATTACATGCGTTCACAAGTAGCTGCGAGCATGAGCTATATATTGAATTTAAAAGATTTAACGGTGAAAAACGATATGCGAAATATGCAGAGTTTATTATTGGTAGCGAATCGGAGGGTTATGCGCTGAACAAGTTGGGTAACTTCACTGGGAATGCAGGCGATAGCTTGACACCTCATATTAATATGAAATTCTCTACCTTCGATCGAGATAATGATATAAGCAACGTCGGCAGTTGTGCAGAGGACTACAGAGGTGCTTGGTGGTATAAATGGTGTGGCTTGAGGTGAGCATATTTTTTAATTCGATTTTTTAAATTTCATGTATTTTTACAATTAGTTTAAATTTAATGAGATTTTTCAACTTGTATTTAAAGTAATCTGAATGGAGAATATGGAAAGAAAAGTACGGGAATTAACTGGAATACTATAAAAGACTTTGAAAAATTGAAATCCGTTCAAATGATGATCCGTCCAACAGGAAAATGCTTCAGGCGTCTATCCTTAAGAAATTGATATTTTTATCGTTTAATAATTTGGATAATATATATATGAAAGCGAAAATGTACATATTTAAATTATTTAAATTTATTGGCCTACGTAGGTACATATATGCATGCCATCTTCGCATATCTTGAAAAATTTTCCATCAATTTGGCGCTTAGAAGCTTCATAATTATTCATGTTTATAATATATGTGGTATTTTTAGAAATTTATTACATAATACTAGCCTAAATAAACTATCCACAACATACACACATGTATACATTTATGAATGTACGAAAGTGTTCGCATTTTCATAGAAGAATTTTTGTCATTGAGTAAATATTTATTAATAAAGCTTCAGAAAAGTGGCTAATAGAAAAATTTATGAAAATGTATTTATTATAAAAGATAAACGGCGGAAAGTACACGCATACATGTACATACATATGTGAATATATACATACGTATATACGTATGCACATAGTCGAGAACACGTCCGTTTCAGTCGCTTTTGTTAGTAATTTATTAGCGAAATACACGATAGACCATCACTAAACCAAACAAATGTCCACAAATGCTCCTCCTCCTCTCCCTCCCTTCGTGTAAATGCCTGGTTTATGGTAAAAAATGTAAAACAAGCAGAGACAACAAAACAAACAACCAACCTTTAAGCGACAAGGCGTGTGTTATTACTTAAGACTATTGTCCACGCATATATAATATACACACACATACACACAGATACGCACTTTGAAATATCACTATATGTACTCGTACATATAGTATGTAGTTGGAAGCTGCGCTGTTTAGATATTTCATAACCGTAGATAAATATGCCCTAAAAACAAATTGCTCAAGCATAAGAAAGGAATTTATTAACGCATATTAGCATTTAACATACACACATTCAAACATGTCCACATACGTACTTATGTACCATATATGCGTACATTCGTATGAGTATACTTTATATACTCTATAGGGAAAGTTACTAGCTGTTATTTAGTATGATATTAGTTCGTATTTACATAGTAACTAGTTCATTTGCAATCGCTTCCGTGTAAGCCAATGATTAAATGGCAATTTTCCTACTTTGCATCAGCTTCAAACTAGTTAAATACCAGTTCACCTACATCTACTGAGTTTCTAAAATAAAACGAAATTCACAGAAATAAAACGAAATTTTGTTGCAGCTATTGGGTTGCCTCAAAATAAAACGGCGTTGACAATTTTTCCGAACATCTTATGACTATTTAATTATATTTTTTCTTTTGACAGTTATAAGCTCTCACTTTTAGCGTGTTTTAGAAAAAAGAGTACGCTTAATTTTGTTTATATTTGTTTGCTTGGCGTCAATTTGAATATGGAGCCCACAAAAGCCCACATTTTCGCAAAATATGTGTATTACATTATTATTTCCTTAAAGGAAAAAATGCAGCGCAGGTTGCTAAAAAGTTGCATAATTTGTATAGTGATAAGGCCTTAATGGAAACACAGTGCGAAGTTGGTCGGTCAAATTCCGGTTGGAAGATTTTTCACTCAAAGATAAGCCACGTTCAGTTCAGCCAAGTGAAGTTGATGATGAACGTGGCTTTAAGGTAGTGGCCCGTCGTGACGGTTGAAATTTCGACGTTTTTCGTGAATTTTTTCAGCAGGAAAATAATATACAATCGTTTTGTAATCTTTTTATTGCTACTTTCAAGCATACAAAAAGCAGTTTTTTTACTTAATTTTACATTGATTTTATCATAATTTTTTGTGTTGAAATTGAGTCCTCGAAGGAACGCTTTTCGTAGTCATCTGAAATAAAAAAAAAATCGAAGAGATTATTATTGTTTATTGTTCACTGTAGTGAATTAACAAATAACATTAAAAATAACATGTGAAAATAAGGTAATGAAAATTGAATTTTTTTTTGCTGACAAATTGTTTAAAAAAATTAAAAAATTATCAAATAAATAAATATTTCCAAGGTTTAGTATTTAGCTATGAGTATCTGAAATAACAAATTATATTGCAAGCTAAAACGGTTAAATAGTTACTAGTCAGTGTTTCCCCGAAATTTGAAAAACATATTTTCGAGAAAAACACGTTCAAAGTTTTGACAACAAATAATACATACAACAATCAATCAGCAATGCCTGCCTGCTGCATAAAATAATCCTTCTGTTTCCTCAAAATTATCATTTTCAGCGGCTTTTAGAGCCTTGCTATTGGCCTTACACACTACGGCGCGCTCTCTTTCTGTGGCTATAACTTCAAAAATATTAAAAATTTTGGTCTAGAAATTTTACGGCATATTTTTTGAAAGGTTTTTCTGTTAAAAAATGTAAACAAAAATATTTTTTGAACCCATCACACCGGGCTCCTACCTTATTGAATCGGATCGTCATGTTACTGAGCGTGAGATTGGAGAGAAATTAAGTATACCAAAATCAACCGTTCATAATCATATACGACATCTTGGACTTAGTCTTGATCATTACGAAGCGCCAAAAACCACTTCAAATGCTGATATTCACCAAAATAAGATTATGCTGTCAGTTTGGTGGCAACCAAACGATTAATTCGGATATCTACCGTGAACAACCGCACCGCAAGCTAGACCGCACACAACTTTGATCAGTCACCAAAAAGTGAGAGAGCTGGGAACTGTTGATGCATACACCATATAGCCCTGACCTTGCATCGTCAGACTACCATTTGTTTCGATCTTTGCAGAACTAATTAAATGGTAAAACTTTCGAAAATGACGAGGCTATAAAATTCGCAGATAATGAGCGAGGAATAATGATGTTGCCGGAAAGATGGCGAAAGGTCATTCAACAAAATGAAAATTACATAATTGATTAAAGTTCATTATAAAATTAAAAAAAAATGTATTTACTTTGTTTTCTTATTTCAAATACTAGTATTGAACGAAAAGTTTTGCACTCTAGTTCTACACTATTCTTAAAGGCCTTAGTAAAAGTTATACTTCGTTGTTAGTCGAATATCCAACGAACATGTTTGAAGTTTCAAACATTCGCATACATATAAAGGGTGGTTAAATTTCAAGGGCCGATGTTGAATGTGAACCACACCTAAACGCCAAGTTTTTTTCCGAATTTAATTTGACATTTCTCTATTTTAGACTTACTCAATTTGAACCATGGAGAGACACACACACACAGCTAACGAAACAATGGCTCTTTTGCGCAACAAATTCAATGGCCGTGTTATCTCACGTAAGATCTCCCCCAAGATCATGTGATTTGACACCGTTGGACTTTTTTCTCTGGGGTTATTTGAAAGAAAAGGTGTACGTCGATAAGCCAGCAACAATTCAAGAGCTAAAGGATGAGATAATTCGGCACATTAACGGCATAGAAACTCCATTATGCCTCAGCGTCATCGAAAATTTGGACCATCGTATGGAGGTGTGCCGCCGAGGTCGCGGCGCTCATTTGGCCGATATTTTGTTACATACATAATTGAGTAATACCAATATATCATAATAAAATAAAATTTCAATAATTTCCTAAATAGTTTCGTGTTTTATTCAAAATCAACATCGGCCCTTGAAATTTCGGCCCTTGAAATTTAACCACCCTTTACAATACAAACAATATATGTATATAAAACAAATATTTCTTCCACTCTTAAATGTATTTACAGTTATGTTATAAGCGTTGTATACTTAAGTACATGCGAGCATTTTGATAAATCTAATTTATGGCATATAAACATGTTCATGTACTTGCTCGATTAGTTGAGATAGTGTATGGTATTTGTATGTACTATTATATATTCTATTTGTATTAAGATCTGAAAGTTTCCGAAAATTGTTTTTTTTTCGATATTTGCGGTTTGGTTCATCATGAATTCGTTCCCACTATCCAGATGGGTAAAGAGTATTATTCGAGCGTTTTGTGGCGTTTGCGCGAAACATCCGTCGTAAATGGCCTGAATTGTGGGTCAAAAATTTCCGGAAACTTTCATGAGGATAATGCGCCATTACACCGAGCTGTTGTTGTGAACGATTTTAAGACCAAAAACTTGTTCAATATCATCGATCAACCACCATATTCACCGGATTTGGGCCCATGCGACTTCTTTTTTTTGTATCCAAAACTCAAGTTACCACTCCGTGGAACCCGTTTCGACTCGATTGAGGCCGTAAAAGAAAAAACTCTCTGGTCTTAATGAATGTATTTTTACTCGTGGATATAAAAGAGATTCTTATGTTAATATAAAGAGTGCACAAAGATTCGCTTATAGAGTAACCCAGAGCCCTACTTGGAGTGAAATGTATAATAGTTATTAAACTTTTTTTTTCTATGTTAACGACTTTAACTGGTTGATCTCTGTTTCAGAACACCGATCTGTTCTAATTTTATTTATTCTACAGAGGTACGCTTCGCTCGGTTCGTCGAGGCATGTGCAACGCAGGAACATGGGTTTTCGGCCTAAGCCACCTTCAAACGGCTGATGGTTTTTTATGTTGAGCTTTTTATTTCATGTCAGAGATACGCTCGGAGGGCTTGTTCGTTACTTATATAGAGTTATCCATTCAAAGTTTTCAAAAGTACAGAGCTATATTTTGATATCAGTAAAACTTGAGTATCACACCAAACATGTTTTGTTTTAGTTAGAGAGAGAGGTCAGCTGACCTCTTACAACGCCATAAATACTTCGATTGGATGCTTAATAAACAAACAGTGAACGGCGAGTTTTCGAATAAGGTTTTCCTCAGTAACGAGGCACTTTTCTCTGTTGGGGGATATGAGAGTCTTCAACTAATTGAAGAGAGGCAACTACACTCCAAAGCAACTTACTGTCTGCTGCGCTGTTTGGTTCGGCGGTGTGATTGGACCCACTTTATTTGACCTATAATTGAAGAGCACGGCTTATGGTTTCCACAAGTTGGCGCCACATGCCACAGAACACAAGTGATTATGGTCATATTGCAAGAGAAATTTCCCGGCCGCGTAATATTTAGTCTCATAAAAAAATCGAAATTTATCACTGAGGAGCTTCTAGCCTAGCTCTGCGCTATGCGAAGCCAATAATGTGAATAGAAGACCGACAGGTATATTATCAAACTTGATATTGCACATGCACTCTGTTTTTGGATTGAACAAACACAAGTTAAATAAAAAGAATATGAAACCATTGCTACTGCCATAACGGCAGAAAAAGGCGCTGCTGGTGTCGATCTACCCAAGTCATCCGAGAAACTGCTGGACCAGTCCAAGCAATTGGTTGAAATTTGATTGGGAACCCATTGTACAAAGTGACTTACTGCTACAAGGACCGGATACATGAAAATTAATGAAAATCTAAGACTTCAAAAATTTACTGAGAGACGATTATCCCAAAGCATTGTTGGCATTAAGAGTAGTTATCTAGGGCGATTAAGAGAAGAATTGACGAACTTGTATTATTACGAAAAAATCGGCGTATCATTTCCACCTTGATGATTTTTGGCAATCATTGCGTCATGAGTCGGACGAACAAGGTGAGCGTTTTCATCAGATCACCAAGCCAATGGAAACGCGATACCAGGAAAAAAAATTGGATGCAAGGCTTGCAAAGATATGCCAATAAAATTTTTACGCACCCTAATCCAGATGATGTTCCTTATGTTGCTTATGATGATGATGATGATAATGATGATAATAGACATAATAGTTATAAAATGAATTGAAAGCCATTTGTTTGATTAGAAATAAAGAAAATAATGCAAAAAATCAATATTTGTTGACCTAAAGTCGAGATGTTGGCAAAATAAAGTGAAAAATTGAAAAAATGGCGATTTTGGTATTTTTAGGGGCATAAATTATTATTTTTCGATGAGTTTGTTTTGTATTTTTTGGATCTATTCAATACCAATAACCTTGCTTCAGATACTAAAATAATATTTCGTACGGTTGACGAGATATGGCCATATAAAAAATATTAAGAAAATGCTAAAGATCCATTTATGTAGAGCAAACAATTCTCATGGGAGCAAAGAATTTTATAGAAATGATGCAGAAATTTAAAAGTTGAAAATATCTGATCGGTAAAGTTTCGACGGAAATTTAGTTTCGCATGGTTTTTATGAAAAACGAATGCGACTTCCAGAAGGTTTCAGTGTGGAATTTAAAGAGGAGATCCAGAGTACACTGAGTTTATAGAAGGAACACTTCCGAACCGAAACTCCAGTAAATGATGAGAAAGAATCGACTACGGAAACGTCCAATTAATCTATCTGAAAAATAACAAAGTGGTGAGAGCCGATGGCTTATCGGCCTAGTTATGAAACCAAGTGAGCTCGGAGTAATCCACAATAATAGAGCCAATTAATATGGTATAACCCTGCTCAATACCGCATATAAAGTCGTATCAAGTGTACTTCGTAAAAGACTAAAGCCCATCGCCAGCCTTAAGAATAACCTCGCACATTTTCTATGTATAAATTTTTATTTAATTACAAACTTTGAACGCGGTCTAATTTTCCTCCTCTCACCCGACATATCTCCCGACAATAACTCTCAAAAAAAAAAAAAAAAAAAAAAAAAAAAAAAAAAAAACATAAATAAAAGCTATGCAAGCAATGTCAGAAATGTGGGTTGAAAAAATTACAGCGGACAAGAAATGAGGAGCAATAAACAGAAAAAATGCAAATAAAGTCAATGTAATAAGATGAGAACACTACAGAATACACAACAACAGGCGCCAAGAGAAGTAAAAGAAAACGAAGAAGAAGCATAAAAAAGCAAGCATGGCATACTTCACAACACATCAAACGTCCGGTCAACAAGATTAATTTCCGGAGCACCGGTTCGAGCAAACAATTCGTTAGCGTTAGCGGCGAAAGCGAGAGAGAGGGAGAGGGAGAGAGTGCGAGATAGAGGTTGAGAGTCAACAGCAACAGTGTTCGTACCATTGAAATAATAACACTGCGTCCAGTTGTTGTTGCTGCGTAGCTGATGAAGCTCTTCAATAATGCACACTCAGTGTTAGTGAAGAGGCTATGGGGAGACGCTCAAGTCGAGTAATTGGTTATTTAAGTAGTGTGAGCTGTGGCACAAGCTGGCACTCAGACTGTCTATATGTACATTGATGTTTGTAATTGTATTTGTATTTATAATTTTAATTCATTCACTTTTGTTTTATTTAATGCTAAAGATGAGCTGTGTGGATTTGGTTTTATTTTTATTTTTTTTTTTTTTTTTTTTTTTTGCATTTAAATTATCAAGTGTTTTTGCTATTAATTTTTACCCCACTTTAGCTGCGTGCCAAACGCAAATACACATACAAATACATACACACACAGCTACATATATATACACACACCTGCAATGTTTCCCGCCATCATTATGCCGTTATTTTTTAGTAAGTGGGACAGCGTAGTCAAGAAGTTTCGAGTTTTTTTTTTAACTTTGTTTAATTTTTTATTTATTCCTACATTCTTTTGTTTATCTCAGCGCGCTCTTAAACGACTTAAATAGATTCCACAATTTTTTTTTGTGAAATTCTCTAGAACATTTTTCTAAGTTTGCCCTCGCTGACTTAGCATATTTGTTGTGTATTTAAGGCTCCACTTGAGTTTACGTTCTTCAGCTTACTTTTAAATGCAAATCAAAGTTTTTATGTTATTCTACCGTTATAGTTGTTACACAAGTACATATACAATATATTTACCTATAAGAGGGCGTGGAAGTTTACGATTTCCTGCTTACAATTTAGGCTTTATGTGGTAGCTTTCTGAAAGTTGTATATACGTACGTATATAGCGCTGCGCATATGGTTGATATTAAATTGTAAACGATTTGAAAAGTAAAACTTTTACCACAACACTACACATACATGCATATACATATACAGGGTTATACATTTTGCGAGTTCAAAAGTACAGGGCTGTATTTTTACACCTGCAAAACTTAGTTATCAAACGAGGCATGTTTGGTTTTAGTAAAAAGTCGGGCATTTATAAAAATGGATCGCTTAACATGCACACAACGTGTTAAAATCAGGCATCGAAATCATTATTCATGGTTTTTCAAAGAAAAAATCTAAGACTTCCACTTCCACAGTTTTTCTTTTGAGTTTTATTTTTTTCATCAAAAATATTCATAGCAATTGGAATAATAAAATTTTCTTCAAAAATAATAATTATTTTTTTAGTTCAATTTTTCTGTTCAAATATAAAAATTTCTTCTGAGCAAAATTTTTTGCTTTCAAAAATAAAAATGAATTTAACCTTACCAGGTGTGTTTGTTGAAGGTTGCCGGTTTTACTAGTAGATGTCGCTAGTAATATGTATAAATTTCTATGATTTGGCATGTATGTAATTTTTTTCTATTGACATTAACCTACAAAAATACGCATGTCACATTCCGCCAAAATACGTATATTAGCGTCATATTTGTTTACCTCAGTGAATTTGTCGAGTTTTGTTCCAAGTAAATCGCATTTGCGGCATTCGTTGTTTTTCTTATTTCATCAAAAGAAAAAAGCAGCTGAAGCTGGTAGAAACTTATGGTGAACATGCTCCAGTGATTAGAACATGTGAGACATGGTTTCGTCAATTTAAAAGTAGAGATTTCGATTTGACAGACAATGAACATCCTGGTGCAGCGAAAAAGTTCAAAGACGAGGAATTGCAGGCGTTATTGGATGTTGATCCAACCCAATCGCAACAAAAATTGGCAGAAACACTACATGTGACTCGAGGAGCAATTTGCCAACGTTTAATAGCCATGGGAAAGATGCAGAAGTATGGAAAATGGGTGCCACACCAGCTGAACGATAGACAAATGGAAAATCGAAAAACCGTTTGTGAAATGCTGCTTCAACGATTCAAAGGAAATCTTTTCTGCATCGAAAAATGTATTTATTTTGAGAACTCGAAGCGAAAAAAAATCATGGCTTTCCCCTGGTGAAGCTGGCCCATCAACTGCAAGGCCAAATCGCTTTGGCCGTAAGATAATGTTCTGTGCTTGGTGGGACCACTGTGGTGTTGTGTACTACGAGTTGTTAAAACCTGGTGAAACGGTGAACACGGATCGCTACCGACAACAAATGATCAATTTAAATCATGCGTTGATCGAAATACGGACGAAATGGGCCCGAAGACATGGCAAAGTTATCTTGCAACATGACAACGCGCCGTCTCATACCGCTAAACTGGTGAAAGACACATTAAAAACACTTAATTGGGAAATATTATCGCACTCACCGTACTCTCGAGACCTCGCCCCGTCCGACTATCACCTTTTCGCATCGACGGGACACTCCCTTGCAGAGTAGTGCTTTGCTAATTTTGAAGAAGTTGAAAAATGGCTCGTCGAATGGTTTGCCTCGAAAGAGAAAAAGTTTGTTTGGAATGGTAAAATGTGTAGAAACCTATGGTCAACACTTTGAATAAAAAAATTTTGAGATTCCTCTGAAAATTAAGAGTTTTCTTTATCGAAAAAACCGGCAAATTTCAACTAACACAACTGGTAATCCGACTTATGTCCGACCTTTTCTGCGCTGCAATTGAAGAGCACGACTTGAAAAATTTGTAGGTTTAACATGATAGTCCCACACATTCCGCACAACACAAGCGAATATGACTTTACTGCATGAGAAATTTCCCGGTCGCATAATCGGATCAGATGGAGTAGGAACTGGATATGATTGGTATCTCTAATTCGCGAAAAGAACGTATAAATGGCGCTTAGTTGTTGACGAGGCTATCGTCGCGTAAGCAGTGTCTACGCCAGTAAATAATAAGAAGAAGGTGCTCTTCCCTTATCTGCACTATATTTGCAATATAGCGTTTGTCCAGTATTATTCTCCAGTACTCAAATTGTCGAAGAAGTAGTGGCAAATACCCACAATCAAGCAGAGAACGACTTACAGGATACTATCATGCTTCTTGCAATGAAACCTGCTCTGACTCATAAATTCTGGAATAGCTGAGCACGATTTCTTCAAATTTAATTTTCGACACTTTTAATGAATCGATTGCCAACTATGAATTAAGTCATCATCCTTTGGCGTACTACACATCGTACAACTGAAGCAGCAAATCCACCTATGAATACCCCCGGTGTGTGTGAAAGCCGTGCACTTTCCGAAATTATGTCAAGTATATGGTATTTGGTGGAATCGTGAAAATTTCATAAATATTTTTATTTTCATTTTCATGCTTTTATGTGCGAGACGCATTAAAAATTTTTGGCACTCAAACTTTGCAGCCGCAACATCGTCAAAGTTCAATAGTATTTAATGGCCAGTGAAAAGTCAAGTACCCAATATGTGAGCACAGGCGTACTGAGGTGTGCGTACACACACACACACACGCACAGCACTAAAAGTGCGCAAACTTTTTCCCGCAGTTAAACTCAGTCAACCGCATTAACCTGCAGTGCAGTGATAGGCCAACAAAAATAGGGTCGCTAAATGCGAGTAATATTGCACGAATATATGCATATACATACATATGTATGTAGGTATGTATGTACAAGGTGGGTATTTAGCAACGTCATACAAGCTAAGCAACTTTAAAACACTCGCACTCGCGAAAGAAAACAGAAAAAAAAGTTGAACCAAAGAGTATTAAATTTGTGCCCAAAAGCCTCAAATTGCAAAAAACTTTACTCGTTTCGAAGTTTTGCATTCAACTCGCTTAACCCGAAAATTGGGTTCACTTCAAAATTTGGGTTTTTTTTTCTTAATTACATGGAAACTGCCACATATGCCACATATGTACGCACACACACTTTCACATGCCCAGCCATCAGCTCTAGACTGAACTTCTAGTGCAATTGTGGCCAAATGAGCCACTCACCCGCTGCCACATACAAATGCAAATATTTTCCCAAAGGCCACTGAACTGTCACACACGCATGCCACACATAGCCCGCACTACCCATTGACGCCGCCGCCGCCTGCCATGACTATTTGAGTATTTGGTCCAATCGCTAGTTTATGTGGTGGTGAAGCAATTCAAACAGCCTTTGGGCAGCCAGTCGCCAGCCGCCAGCTTATCATTAATGCAATCAGTAAAGTTTGTATACAATTCAAATACAAATACGTACACAGAGATGGACATGCACACTCAAACATACCTACATATTAAGCAAGTGAAATTAGAGAAATCAGAGCTTTTACATTTCTTATTGGCATTAATTTTGTCTGGCATTCGGATTAATGCTGTGAGCGAGTTTACAAAGCGCACTCGACAGGCCAGCATCTGCTCACTGCCCGCGACGAAATGCAGATACCTGCCACTAATTTGCCTTAAAATTTAAAAATTTAAAAATTTGAAATTCAATAAATGAAAGCAGTGATAATTTAAGAAGGATTTATTTCATTAGAAATTCAAAAATGTTTATTCCACTTGCAGCATCGTTTAATAACATCTTGTTCTCCAATTGCTACAAAGTTAGAGGCCAAAATACTGCTATCCGTTACTTAACAGTCAAACGAACCTCTTTCATGCTTCAAAAGATCTTTATTAAAGTTAAATGTGGGTCAACCAAATCGGGTTTACCTAAACCATTTTCACTTCTTCTTCTTCATTGGCGTAAACATCGCTTACACGATTATAGCCGAATCAACAGATGGCTTTGGAAATAGCAAGTGAGTGCTAATCGCTCTCCACCCGATCTTTCCAACAGAGTCAAAGTCTTCCTCTTACTCTGCTTCCACCAGCGGGTACTGCATCAAATATGTGTATTTCAAGGCTGGAGAGCTTTCACCGCTAAACTTTATCAATGTGAGCGGATATGTGGAACTGCTCATGGCTCCATCGACTGCGGTATTCACCAGCACCAACCTGCAAATATTTCTCTTAAAAATTCACAACACTGACTCACTTTTCAATACCCTACTCAGGTCCCTAGATAGACGAAATTATATACGACCTCGAAGTTATGATTGTCAAAAGTGACCTGGCACCCGAGTGAGTTGCTAAAGCGATGACTGTTTTGTTTGATGACAGGAGTTACTACGTATTGTCTTCGTTCACTACCAGACCCGCAAAGCGACTGCTTCTTTCTCAAGTATGGAGAAAGTAGAACTAACTGCACCATCAGTTGTACACTCTTGTAAAAAACCTTTCTTTCCAGCTCTGCAGCTTTTATTGTTTTCTCCAGCAAATAATTAAAAAGAAAAGAGTCCTCCTGTCTGAAACTCGTTTGGTACCGAACGGCTCAGAGATATCCTTCCCTACTGTGACAGCAACAGTTCTGGATCAAAGATCCATTGTCATCTTCACCGACGGCTCAAAACTAGGTTGTGGAATTTGCTCTGAACTTCTTGCTATTAGCTCAAGTAAAAGACTTCCCGACCACTGCAGTGTCTTTCAAGCAGAAGTGCCAACAGAAGATCGCGGAATGAAACCACTTGCAATGTGTATAGACAAATCTTTCCTTTGACCCAGGTAAAAAAAAAACTAAGTCTTTACTCTTGCTAAACCGGATCTCCATAAGCATAACAACCGGCGTACTCACTGGGCTACAGCAACGAAAATATGTGGAAAATTAGGTCGACAGACAGATCAAGGAAGGCTACTGCCGAGCTATGCATATGAATGGAGTGTTGATCCATCATTTTTCGAAATGTTGAGGCATTTCAATAAAGTCTAGATTATTTAAAAATATTTATCCGCCTTTTTTATAACAATTTTTAGAGGTGTTGCCTATCCATTATTTTTAATTCGAACTCATATTCAAACACAAAATGTCCACACTAACAAATATTGTATCTTTACCACATAATAAATATCAACTAACCAGTTTCCCATTACTCTTTTTCATGGCTCATAAATTTGGTATGCATATTTTCGAAAATATTTAACACTCATGTAAATCTCTGGATTTCTTTTTGGCTTTTTTGCTGTCGTTTGCATTCGGGTGCAGGGCATAATTGCCTGCCATTGAGTGTTGAGCCGCGCATATATCATCAGGTATCAGTGTAAACTCGGTGACAACATCGCCGAGAATAGTTTACGCCAAAGGTGGCGAGGCGACCACAATAAATTGGCCGCATTTGATGTATTGCGGTTGATGTTGGCAATAAATTTCTAAAATTGCTTATTTTTCATTTTTTATTATTATTCCTTTTTTCATGATTTTTTGTGTTGTTTGGTGTACACTTACAACTCGTTTGAAATTTGGACCATGCTAAGCCTTTGCTGACGTTATGCAGCAAATGAGGTAGTTAATATGTTCAAATGTGTATGTATATAACTAGAAAGTATCTACAAATATAAGTATTTAATATTGTTATAATTTTTAATTCAATGCTCGAAAGTTCTACGAAATTCTACGATACGACGACTTACAGAAGTTCTCAAGACCGAGGCCTACTCATATAGGACCTAGTGAGGTGATCTACTGACTGACACCCCGAGTAAACCGAACTCATGAAGAGAACTCTTCTCCAGCATGCTGAATGGCAATGGAGATGACAAGCCCAATTCCCCAATCAATGACTTTGGATTTGAAGGTTGGCATTATTATTGGTTTTTATGATGGTCCCTAGTATTTTATTCATCGTCAGCGATTGGGGTTTCGGGCACTCCATCTCTGGGTGTTTCGTTTGCACTACCACTGTTTTTCCTCCATAAACTCAGTGTACTCTGGGTCCTACAAGAATTTTTTTCGATCTTGAAGCCTTCCGTAAGTCGCCGTATCTCTTCCTAGAATTTTTGAGCATTACCCTTCTTCATACTCACGCCTTTCGGCCTTCTTCCCTTTTCGCCTGAAAAAGCATCTTGCTTCCCTATTCAGCTCTTGGTATCTACCTTGAAACAATTGTTGTCTATCGAAAGGTTGTTTTCTCTTCACTGCAGTTCGACATTCCTCATCGTACCAGGTCTTTTTCTTAGACTGCCGAAAACCAATAGTTTTATTTGCAGCTTTACGTAGGGAGCTTGAAATGCCGTTCCACAGTTCACGTATATCTAGTTGCTCTCTGAAAACAAAAAATCGTTCGTTTTTTTTGTTGCGATTGCAGCTTTTCCACGTCGAGCCTTCTTTGTGCTCGTTGACGGCTGTTATTTAATACACAGAGGTGGGTGTGTATCTTCGCTACAATATAGTGGTGGCCCAAATCAATATACTCGGAACGTACGCACATCAAGAACACTGGATACATGTCTTCCGTCTATCCCAACGTGATCGATATGGTTGTGAGTTTTTCAATTTGGAGAAAGCCAGGAAGCTTGGTGAATTTTCTCGTGCTAAAATCTAGTATAACTACAGACAACCATATTTCGGCACCCGGCGAAGTCAGTCAATTTGGTGATGTTACGTCGTGGATGCTGAATTTTCCGACAGTTATGCCAAAGATAACTGCTTTGCCAAACCTGGCGTTGAAGTCAGCAAGCAAAATTTTGACATCATGGCGGGGGCAACGCTCATAAGTTTGCTCGAGGTGCGCATAAAAGGCATCCTTAGTTACAACGTTCTTCTCTTCCGTCAGGACATAAGCGCAAATAAGCATTGTGTTAAAAAACTTTCTTTTGATATGGAAGTCGTTATCATACGGAGGTCTCTCATCCGTGACGTTGTTGGTTTTTTTTTTAGTGGAGTTTATTTTTCACGTAATGGGTCCAAGACCCTTCGCACTACCGCACTACCACTCGCTTTAGTTCGCCTCCAAATGGTTGTTTGTTGGCTACCTAGAGGATACTTGGTCTAAGTCCAGAATTCATGAGCTGCTTGAACCAAATGCAAAAGAATCATTTCTGGACACTCCCAGGTGAATGGCAATTAAAAGCTTTTCTCAATTACGTGAACTTCTACACATGGTCCCAGAGTCTACCATTATTAAGAAGTAGTGGGTCCCGACAATGGATTATAAGTTTAGTGAAAATAATTTAAGCTACACATTAATGATTTTCATGTCAAAAATCCAAGGGAGAGGCCCTTATTACAATGAAAATAATAAATACAAAATTCTTAACTACATTAAACTACTATCTGTATATAAGTATATATATACTGTATGCATATGCCGCACATTGTAAAGTTCAAGAACTATAAGAAAAGCACGTGCAAAATATTTATGAAGAAAATATTTTCATTCAACTTTAAGCACTTTGACTCCATCATAAAGACATACGAGTACTCTTGAAAACACCACCAAAGCTTATTGTTATACATATACCCAGCAGTGAAAACTGAGCTGAATTCACCAATCACCAATAATACGAATAACAAACATTTTCACTATAAATTATCAAGTCTAAGCCTCTATTCCACCTAATAGTTTTCAGTATACTAAAAATGAGATTTTAATTTAACTGCGCCTAGCTAATATAGGTATGCTGGTTGCCTCTGCTACTCATGTAGTCACGAAAGCCGGCAAAAATTTTTATTTCTATTACTGAGAAGAATTTCAATATGTAAATATTTAGGTATAATGAAATGGTTTGCAATTAATATGAAGTTGTTGAGTATTCGTTCAATTGAGATTTCGAAGGGCATAGTTTTGTCGCTTAAATGAAAAAAGTGATGAGAGATCAAAACGGGTGGGCCCCGAACAGTTTACGTTTCAAAATTGTAAAAGAAAAAGGCAAATAAATATTTTTCAATGTTTTTGTCTTTAAAGAAATGTCTCAAGATTTTGGCTTATGATGGAACAATATTTTATCCACTTGGCTAGCTTTACAATAGCCAATGCTGCTCTGTCTGTCGATCCAATTTTTTTGCACATTTTCGATTGTGTGACTCTCTATTGCATTAATGGGGACTTTAAATTCGAGTTTCAAGGCATAAATCGTCTCTGCACTTTTTGCGCTGTACTTATTTCTACAGCTGTCATTTCGGCCACAGTACGTAAAATATTGATGTTAAAGTTGGCTGTGTAGCACGTAGCGTCTTACTGTTGACATCACAAATAGTCCGTGTTATGCTCGTTCATATTTCGAAGCAAATAATCTCTATGCAGGGTAGCGATCGGCATTGAGGGCAAGGTTAACTCTTTTCTCGTTTTCGAAGCAAAAACAAGCCAATTGTGCTGCCGCTTAAGACCAAAGAGTCACTCGTTGAGATTGAATTGGCGTCCATCCTATCAACCAGTTCTCTTTGTTAGCGCAACCCCCATGATGTTCTATATCCGAAAAAAATGGTTTATCAGTAAGAATGCTGATCTTCTACCAAACGATCTTCAGCCCACTGAATGAAGTGTAATCGTCATGAGGCTACAGTTCTTGGTCCAATTGTGCTTTTAGAGCGTACTTTGAGGTACAGTACTAAAGACACTGAACGAGCATGCGTGCGAGTTGTCTTTTTCGATACCGATCCGGTCTGACGAACTCATTACACAGGTTGATTCACAAACTTTTGTGGTTGAAAAGCAAGTTACGTCGCCCAATTATCCCAAATAAGTCGCAGTTCAAAAAGCAAACGCTAGGCGGCTCAATCGTTGTAAATACTAGGTGTAGTAAAAAGCTATCCATCATTTTTCCAATAGATGGCGTTATTTATCTGTATCTCGCGTTGTATAAGTCCGATCGGTTTCCGCTAGATGACGTTAGAAAGATGACATTTCGTACTAAAACAGACTATATGACAGTTTTGCGATTGGTTGATTCAGCTTAGTTTGAGCGTGCGTCAAAGATGGACTCTAGCAAAGAGAAAATACGCTATATTTTACGGTTTTTCTTCGATAAGGGCGAAAATCCAAGCCAGGCAGTTGAAAATATGAATAACGTTTATGGTCCTGATACTGTTACAGTCAATCATGCACAATTTCGGTTTCATCCCGGTAGTTTTAGTATAAAAGATGCTTCACGGAGTGGAAGGCCAATGGTGGAAAATGAAGAGGACTGACCATAACTAGTAACTTCTTCTACCGGGTTAATAAAGAACCTGTATATGTACAATATATATGTATACATAAATATGTACATAAGCAAGCATCAGTTTTACGCTTTTAAAGTTAAAGTAGCAAAAGTTGAAGCTTAAGTTCGATATTATTTAAATATGGTAGATACTTAAAAATGTTAAATGTTTTGCGTGTGTGTGTGTGTGTATGTGTGTGTGTGTGTATTGTAGAGCTTCCGCAAAGAGTAAGTGATTCTCTAATATTTACATATACATACACATACACATACACCTTGAGTTAACTTGTTGTCATTTATGTACTTTGTCGCTGTCAGTTGCTACTTCCAGACTTGCTGGTTGGTTGGTTGTTGCTATTATTGTCACGTTAACTTCATTTACCTTTTGCGCCTTGCCATTTTACAAAAATAACGTGTTTTCAACGCAAAGAACAAAAGTTGGCTTACACTTATAGCAACTAAGCATACATACAGAGGTATTCATACCATATATCTACATAGGTATATATTTATAAACGGTTTTCCAATAAGATAAGTTAGTTTGAATAGCCTTAAAATTCACTATATAAATGGTGAAAACCTGGCAGAGACGGTTCGTCAAACTAAAACAACTTTCGTTTGTCGTAAAGTACTTTGCCGAAACGCAACACAGTAATTGGTGGAAAATATGGAGCTGCTGGGACAAGTTGGCGATGATGTAAAATACGTGAACATCACTCAAGAACAACTAGAATGTTGCTGAAAACTTAGGTTAATTCATTCAATTCGTCATTTTTTGAAAATGGGCATTCCACAAATGTCCTTACACTGTATTTTGCATAAAGACTTGGGTCTTAAGGCTTTTAAAGTTCAGTTAACACCAAGAACTTAAGCTGACCGATCATCAACAGCGTCGTGTCTTTGCTTGAAATATATGAAAATGATCCGGAATTTCATTGAAAAATCATATTGACTGATGAGACCCACTTCCATTTTGAGTGCTTTGTCAATAAACAAAACTCTCTCAATCTGGGGCTCGGAAAACCCAGGATTTATTGTTGAAAAGTCTCTCCATCCTCAATGTGTAAGTGTTTGGTGCGATTTATGCTCCGGCGGAGTCACTCTACCTTACCTTTTCGAAAATGAGTCTGTAGCAACAGTTAAGGTGAGAGGACTGCGCTACCGAGAGATGATTTTTTATGGCCGAAATTTGATGGATTGATCTCTGTACAACGTTTACTTTAATCACAAGCAACGAAACCAACGATTTTTTAGGGGAAATTTCCAGACATTTGCATATCTTTCTCTTGATCTTGCAATAAACATCCGATCATTCATCGCAAAATATGTAATTTTTCTTTAAATATTAAAATAAAATACCTCTTATTGGAAAACCCTGTAGCGCTGGTGAGCTGTAATAGAGACACAATGCCGTATCTTTTCACACCAATACAAAGCAGAAGTTCTAATGAAATTTACTGTTAGCAATTACATTTTTTTTTCCACTTCTCACTTAACCCTCACTCAACGAGCATATTGTGTTTACATACCGCTATTTTTGCTGTTGGTGTTGTTGTGATTGCTTGCGGTTAGCGGTGGTACACTATTTTTTCCAGTTTCTTTTCCTATTTTTATTTAACGTGAGGATAAAGTTTTGCCGCAGGTCCGACGTACCGCGGGCGGCTTAAGGGGAGTAGGGTGATGGGCATGCGTAAAACTATGAACGAGCACAACGTCAATAACATAAAAGAGGAAAACAATGGCGGCAGCAGCGAGTGTATGACAGTTACCGAGCATGATGGGCACATGGACAGGTAAAACGTGCATTTAAACGACTCTAAACGGAGAGGGCACTCTGTGACGGCTGCCGCCTTACGTTCAGTTTTTAACGCTTTCTAGATGTAGTGGTGAGTGGACCAGATGTGACCAGGAAATTTATTGTATTGTGTTTTACAGAAAAAGTAAATACAAAACAGTTTGTTTGCTTATCTCACAAGGACATCAACACTTCATTCAACTTCTTCGTTTGTCAGCAATATTTGATTTCTTTAACGATTTTAAGTTAAGAAAGCAATTTAAAATAGAATATTTTTTATTTACTTAATAAAACTAAAAACTAGTCCATTTAATTCGGTAGTCAGTACTAAGTACGATTTTTTTACATGTGGTTCATGCAGTTCTTGACTCCTTGTGTGAGACCAAGCATGCTCTGCGTATGCAGCAAACCTCCTCGATTCGGTAGCGAGCCAAAGTGAGAAGGCAAAGGTCACCCATTTTCTTTTAGAGTCTGGGATCCATTATATACACTGCAAATCATTAGCTGGATCCTTGTGAAATTCACTACAGCTTACATGTAGGTTAAGTTAGGTTAAGCTGGCTGAGCCAATGGGTCTGATATAGACCAGGCACACTACATGTCTCTAGTGTGCAGAACATTGATGTTCTTTTCGCGAATTTAGGGAATCGTTCTGGCCCCTTGGCCATTGCTATTTGATGATCTTGTAGTCTTTCTGCGCCAAGTATTCATATCCATACCGAAAGCCGGACACTCACAGATTACGTCGTGCTTCATTGTCTTCTTGTATTCCTTGCATTTCCAACACTTATTGTCCGCAGTAAGACCTATTTTAAATGAATGAGATGCCAGGAGGCGATCCTCCGCTAACAGTTCTTTCAACAGCCTGGAGTCTGGTCTCTTAACAGATAGTGCGAACTTTGTGAGTTTACAATTGTATGTTTTATACATACACTTTGCGATTATGCAGCCCTTAGCTAGTTCTTGAACCGCTTCTTTACATATTGCGACCACAGCTCACTAAGATGCCAAGTCCTGCCACTGAATCCGATAGTTAAACGTATGGTCGACATGACTGTCGGAAAATTCAGCCTTCTTGGCGAAAATTCATTAAGTCGCACAAGCTTATTCGATGCAGTACCCGTTGGGGGAAGCAAAGGAAGATGGAGACCTCCACTCCGTTGGAATGATCAGGTGGTGAGCAAGTTTTATAGGTATATATTAACAAATCTGCCAAATATTATATGTGAGCTTAAGTTGAACATTGTTAGAAAATACCAAAAGTTGTTGAGCAACAAGCTCCCAATAAACGAAGAATTTGAAAATGAGCTGAAATGGGAACCTCTATCAAGCGGACACTTTTTCAAGTCCCTTCAACTTTTTCCCATACAAATTCACCTCTGATAAACGGGCACTTCTATTGACGAGGCAAAAAATCAGGTCCCGTTGGTGTCCGCTAATGGGAAGTTTCACTGTATATACATATATGGTATATGTATACATTGCAAAGTATTTTCCCAGCCTTCCTGTTCTCTTACTCTTACTCGTTATAGAAGTATATTGAAATAAAGACTTTGTCAGTCCACTCGTTTCCGGTCTATTCAAATCCATCAATGACTTTTGGCTCGCCTTTGTCATGCAATACTCAGCTCCAGAAGGCGCAGCCAGCAAGGACACTTGGAAATCACAACTCATGGAGTCTAAATTATTCACAACTTCAAAAAGAGCACAAGAAGATAAAATAAAAAATTTTATTGGCTTTAATGGCATCGCTAAAGCAATGTTATTGTTGTTGGCAATCAGAGTGTTTTTTTGTCTATATCATTTTCCCTGCGCTCCTCCTAATTTAACGTCAAGTCATCAACGAAATTACTCAGCGCAATTTTATTGCAACAAGCAATGATGATGATGATGATGATGATGTGACGATGATACCGCCGGCAACAACAGTCGCAAGACAATTCAGCAAAGGGGTAGCAGCAATAGCGGCGTGAAATACCAAAGTGACGAATGGCTGCGAAACTAGCACGGATCGCCATGGCAACTAAAGCGTCATAAATACATACCCAAGCTGACTGACAATCATGCGCCACTAAAACAGCTACATAAATTTCATTGCGCGCACTTTATAGCGTAGTATACGGGCGATTTGAAGCACGCACACACGCATACAATACATTCATAAACAATTTCGTTACACAGCGTCACAGCAACAGCTCATCGAGTTTTGCAGCTGAGGCGAAATTCCACGCAAATTGATGAATGTCAACGAGCGGCGGCGAAGTATCAGCAACAACAACCACACCAGCGTGGGGTTGCACTGTGCATGATGTACGAGGGAAAGGGGAAATTAAAATCGTCTATGAATTATCAATTACTGAAGCATAGCTTATCTATAAACGCTTCATCATGCTTAAGTGCAAAGAGATGGGCGCTTCGAGTGAGGGAGGGAGGGGAATTATGAGCGCTTTTTCGCGCATTTAAAGTCAAAAATATTGACGTGGTGTAAATGAAAAGTCAAGTCAAGTAAAGACGAGTTAAGTGCGTGCTGTAAGCGATATCAGTAAGCTAACTGTTGTTGAAAGTCAAGCGCAGCTGAAATCAACACGACCGCCAACAGCGATAACTTTTGCGCAGAAACTCTAAAATTTTTCAATTACCATAAATTATTGGAAACTTGTTTATGCAAATTACCAGCGGAATACGGAAGAGAAGGGAAGACAGGGAGAGAGCTAAGCTACAAATACCATAGTCGTGGTTCCTACCGAAGTAGCCAATGAAATGAGAAAGAAACTAGAAAGGCGAAGAGAAATAATTTTCACAAGTATATAAATAAAAATTATAAGTAAGCAAAAAATTAAGTACATTTGTATTGAATTTTAAATGAATAAAAATTATAAATCTCAAAAAAGTTAAGAACATTTTTGACGAATTTAAAAAAAAATTAAATTTATAATTATTTTTATTGAATTATAAATCAAAAAAATTTATTAGTTTCAAAAAAGTTAAGAACATTTTTGACGAATTTAAAAAAAAAATAAAATTTATAATTATTTTTATTCAATTTTAAATGAATAAAATTTATATATATCAAAAGAATTAAGTACATTTTCATTGAATTTAAATAAATAATATTTATAAAATTTCAACATTGACGAACTCTGATATTTTTCAGACGCTTTTGACAAATGAACAAGATTTATTTAAAATTATGCCATTTATTTCGAATCCCCAAAGAAAAAAGTCAGGTACAGTTAAATCTGGAGGACGAGGCGGCCACTCCAAATCACCATTTTTCATAAAATGAGCTTCAAATGGCACTGAATAACGTTTCGAAATCATGCACATTTGTCAAAATCGGCTTAAAACCGACAGAGTTATTCAATGTTGAAATACCAAAGGTCTAGATTTCGCACCCTGTACAATAAATTTATTGCAAATTTTGCTGAACAAAAGCCAGTGATATCATTCAATTACATATGTTTATAGTTTATATGCAATTTGCGGTTTTTCGAAATAAATAATATTTCCTGCCCATTTAAATTGGCTAACCATATTTATTCACAGATATACATATATTTATGTACAAATACATATATCACATATATTTTATTAACACTA
Organism: Ceratitis rosa; assembly: GCA_037013455.1. NCBI lineage: Eukaryota > Metazoa > Arthropoda > Insecta > Diptera > Tephritidae > Ceratitis > Ceratitis rosa. The sequence goes on along the minus strand of JAWMAG010000105.1, from coordinate 1,103,025 downwards.
TATATTATGTATCAGTAAAATTTTGAATTAGTTAATAAACCACAAACATATATAAATCAGTATTTCTATATATGGTATACCCTGCAGGCAACCGGCATACAAATCAAGCTACAAAATCTAGTTACCTGTTGATATTTCATTAAAGATGAAAAGAGTTCGCTTTGTCATTTGTCATGGTATTAAGATTTTATTTTGGTGGAACATGCAACAATGAACTAGTATTTAGCTGGTATGTAGTTGATATTCCCATAAGAAAAATATGGAAAATAAACTTCTTTTTCTTCTAAACTGGCGTAGACATTGCTTTTAGGCGCCAATTGGAAGTAACAGCCAGTTCATTTTCTGCTCTACCCCCGGCGGATACTGCATCGAATACATTCAATGCTGGAGTATTCTTATCCATCCGAACCACATTACCTAGTCAGCGCAGCTGCTGCCTCTTGATTCGCTTCTTTGTATATCTTATACAGCTCACTATTCTATCGGCTCCGGTATTCGCTGTTACCAACTCGTAGAGTTGATAAATCTTACGGGGATCGCACAGCAAGACGGGAATCGATCGATGCCACCCCTGAAAAATTAAAGATGTCAGACAGGTCATTCTCAATTCCGACTGCGCATCAGTTTACATAGCCGCATAGGAATTTAGAAGATACCAAATTCATACACAGCGGCAGATTTAAAATCGACGAAAAGGTGGTGTGTGTCGGACATCTTTTCTCGAGTATTTCCCAAAATTTGGCACTTAGTGTACAATATATCTGGTCAATGCTGAATTTACCATGACTAAAGCCACCCTTATTAGGTCCAAACAGTTTGTAGTCGGTGGACTTTAGTCTTTCATGTAATACGCTTATGCGATGTTAATTGGCGCAGACCGCAAGGTTCGTATTTTTATGGATTGGGTAGAGCACACTTAAATTCCAACCATCGGACGTGCTTTCGTCCGACCATATTCTACAAAAAAGCTGATACATGCACCTTGTCACCTCTTCACCGTCATGTTAGAATAGTTCTACTGGTGAGCCATTGGTTTTATCTGCTTTGCCACTTTTAAGCGGACAATCGCTATTTGATTCCCATTAGAGTTGGGTAAGAGAATGTCTAGTCCATTATCTCCGATTGGGATTTCGGCTTCGACGACTCCAGATGTTGCATTTTCACCTATATTTAGTAGATTGGAAAAGTGTTCCCTCTACAAATTCACTATACTGTGGGCATCAGTCGCTAAGTCTTTGGGTTCTACAAGAATCAGCTCCGATCTTCAAACCTTCTGCAAATCACCGTGTGTTTTCCTAAAATTTTCCAACATTACCACTGTCAGCCAGTTACCCAAGCTATACGTACTCACGCATCAGGGTGTCTATACTTTTTTTTATTGGCGTATGCATCTTGCTTCCATCTTCAATTCTTGATATCAATCACACCCCGCATGAGTAGTGGTCGATCTTAACGTTGGGAGACTGCTTTCTCTCCACTGCGGCACAGAAATTCTCATAGTGCCATTTGTTCTTTCAACATTTTCGAAAACCAATAGTTTCGCTTGCAGCTGTGCATAGGAAGTTTGAAATTCCGTCCCATAATTCTCTTATACCGGGTTGCTGATGGGGGCTTTTAGAGAGCAAGAGTACAAGTCGAGTAGAAAACCGCTCGGCTGTTTGTTGTGAATGCAATTTTTTGACTTCGAACCCTCCTTATGTGGAAGTGAACTAGTTGGTGCATAAATCCAAACTAATTGTATTCCAGTTGATAACTAGTATTCTTTCCTGCAGGGAGTGTATGTAACAAATTATAAGTAAGCATATACAGAAGGCTCACACTGGAATAAATTCCACCACATTTTGAATTGACTCAAAGCACTAATCAAATTCAAGCATTCAAAGTATCGGCTGCCGCAATAGACGAGTAGTTGTCAATCCATATTTGCATATTAACAGGGTCATTATTTCGTTTTTAGTTTTCCAACAAATTGAACATTTCAAACATAGTTCTGGAGCAATTGTTTCAAGGGAACTAGTTAAAACTACTTTGAAATTAATATGCCAAAAAAACTTGGCCAACTTTTTTGTCAAATACCTCTCTCCACTCCAGCAATAAGTTTTTTGACACGGAGGTATCTTACGAGACGAGAATCGTCAGTTTTCAGTCAGATTTAAACCAGTCTCATACTAGTTAACTTATGTTAGTTTGAATTTCTGGCCCTCAGCTCTCTTTAGCCTCCGATTGGGTTCATTATGATAGCGCGGAGTATCATCGAACGAGTTCTTTCACCAATAAATTTAGATACACCAAAGTGCGATGCTGTCGCATTAGTTAGTGAAGGTGTTGACTGACTTATTATGATTGTGGTGTTCAAGGGCTGTTGACAGCATGTCAGGTTCTATCACTTACCCTCTTAGCTGTCTTATGGCGATTCTTATTCAAGCTTATCAACATATTATGCTTCAAATCATAATATTTTCCTCCATAGCCGTGTGCATAGTGGTCTCGCAATGCAAAGTAGATGGAGTACAGACGACATCAGTATGACGATCCCACGGACATTTTTTAATAAGACTACAGCTTCTTCACATGTGTCTCACTAGTTTCGGGCATTAGAAAGCTTTGTCTGTTGTCAGCAAAGCTTCTTTGTCTTTGGTCCAGGTAGTCAAAGCGACTGACTTGCCGCTTTATACTTGAGTTGTAAGTAGAGTGAAGGAGAACCGACTATCGAATCTCTTTCCCAGTAACTTTTTACTTTTAGTCGGGACATATAAGTCTGGCTGGGGAATGGTCAGTTAACGAACTCGTTGAAAGGTCGCAAATCAAAGACGAGGGAAAAGTCAGAACTCAAGTAGAATGTATGTTGGACGCTAAAAATATTTTATTATGAGAATGTAGGTCCTCTCGTCGAACAAAAACCAGAGGAAGAGGTGGAGGACGACCTAGCGAACTGGCGCCAAACAGCGCAAAGACTGGCAGTTGAATCGGTCATAATCGCGTAAGAGATGCCTTTTTATTTTCATAACTGCTCCCCTCTCCAATGCAGCGTTGAGTTTAAAAATTTGAGAGATTGCAAATTACGGTAGTTATCACTGCTGAAGGAGCAGAAAAGGAGAAGGAAAACAGAGAAAAACTACAGAATTGTGGAAATGGAAACTAAGCTATGTAGTATACAGCACCAACAAGGGGCAACAAAATGTTGTTAATTAATTGCAAAGTGTGTCTATATTAACAAAAATGTCATAATAGTCATGGTAACAAAAACAACAACAACAGCAGAGATATATAAATGGGTCCAAATTATGTCCAAAATAGGGAACTGCACACAAAGAGGCCGAGGCAACTTCGGAACCCCGCAACTATTACCACAACAACAACAATAACATGTATAACTAACAACAATAATAGCAATATCAGTTACAAAATATACCCCGGCAACAATAACAATAACAATATATGCATATGCAGCAATAAAATTAAAAAAGAAAAAAACTACCAAATCAGAATAAAAATCCAAACAAACCGTTTCAACGTCGCAAAGTTAACAAAGTAACAGCTCTGCCACTTGCAGTGGCATGGTCAACCAGCCGTGGAGATCAAGGCAGCAAACAGCAAACAGCAGCCTCGCCGCCGGCGCCATGACAACGCTGTGTCAACAGCATTACATCAACGCTTCATCATCACAGGCCACACTCTGCGGATGAGATGTACGCGGGAATACGCTCATCCTCTTCATGCTCTTCGCTTGGGGAAATCGAGTAGGGTCATGTGCCACATCAGAACGCCGTGATTTTTCATGGTCCAGCGAAAGTGTCACGCGCACACACATACCTACACTGGCGGGGCTCTGTGCACATTGCGAGCCAAGTGAGGCTGGGAAATGTGTCATGCTAACGTCACATAAACGAGTGGAAAAAAAGAAAAATGCTACAAAATGTTGCGAAAAGCTGCGGACGTCATGAGCAGCACAATAGCCACGGATATATTGGGCGAAAATGAACAGCAACCAGAAATAATACCAGTGTAATTGATACACCCAAAATACGATGACATAAATATACTACATAGGTATACACACAACTACATATTAGATGTACCATATGTATGGTATGTGTGGATACATGTATGTGCGCAAGAGTGTATGCAAACTGTTAAATATGAGTCCGGTCTTTCTGTGAGTGTATGTATGGTATATGTGTATGTGTGTATACAAAAGTCATGTGTTATAGGTCCAATCGTTGCCGGCGAGGGAGGGCAGTGTAAATTTGCGAGATTAAATAAGAGGATGAGTTGAGCATGAGATATGTGTGTGTGTATGCGTGTGTGCAGCTGAATAAAAGAATGATTGTGGCCTTGAATAAAGCTGTGGGAATATATGAAAAAAAAAATTAAAAGAGCAATGCAAAAAAAATGGCGCAACGCAGAAAACAAAATAAAAGACACCAGCAGCATTTAGTTGAAGTTGAATGAGGAAAATTATTTTTGAACATTTAATTTTACATTTTAATTTAAATGCACAAATTTAATATCTGGTTTATTTCGGGTAACTAAAAGGAAAATGGAATATGGAAAATGGAAAATGGAAAATGGACTATGTACAATTGCGGTAAAAATTAATGGAATCGCACATTAGACGGACGACAGTTTGTTCGGATTTGAATAGTAGACAAATTCTTTTTTTATTAAAAAATATGTTCGATTAAGGGGTATGTAGATGCTTATAAAAAAATGTTTTTTTTTTATTGACTAAAAATATTCTTTGAACCTTCTAGAATAAGAAACAAAAGCTCTTATAGGTGTCTGACATCGATTTCATTGAAATTACGAGCCCTTTTACCGGGCGCAACGGGCCGTTCTGATATACCATATATGTATTTTGTAAGTCTCAAAACTTTAAGACGATCTTTCTCGAATCACGTTTTTTTAAGTTGGCTCGCAGCATAACTCAAACAATTTTCAATATTTTCAATTAGCTTTTTTCTTATACATTTTTAATATTATTTCAAAGAGAATTTAATTTAAATAATAATTATAAACAATTAGGTGCCGGTTTTTTTTTTGGTCGAAAAACTAGTTTTTTGCTCAAATGCTTCCAAATTTCACAAAAATCATGTAGACAAACAAAAAAAATTATTGTGTTGCAGATTATATTTTGCACCCTGTGTGCTGCGTGCCGCGGAGCTCCAAGAAGAAAAATCACTTTACAAAAATGTCCATCGTTCCAACATTTTAAAATATGGTATTTGTTTGTTCTAATTTAAATTTTTTTCTATTTAAATATGAAACTAATAAGATATCAAAACATGATAATTGTATTACCTTTCTTTTCACATAAAAAAAATTCTTAAAAAAGTATGTTTTGTTTTTGCGTTTACAGCGGCCTTAGCCCTTAAGAAATTTGTTGCTGAAAAAATTTTAAATAAAACTATGAGTTTTTCATTATTTTTAGTTTTTTTTTTTTTATTTGGCTTCTTCCTCTGAATTACGCTATTTGAACGGATTTACCAACTCAGCGCAATATCGGTTCTTTTTCGGTCGAGCGCTGCTTATATTCCATACGAAGGAATCGTAACTTGAACCAAGATATCGTGCATCTAGCTCTCTTATCGGCATATCATTATCGTGAAACTTTGAATTTAAGACTTAAAAAGTTAAAACGAAATAATCATTTTTTACGTTTTTTACTTACAATCATAGCGTTCAAATTAAAATATCCTTTTTGATTAAAAAATAAACGCTCTTCAACGGGCGGTTTTACCTTTCTTATATGAGTTCCATCGCTGCAACCAGAAATACCTGGAATACGATACTTGGTGTGAAAAATGGTCACGACCTCTACGCTTTTAATGGTCGTTCATTTCTACTTTTATCCAGCGTAGGCAAATCAACCGTTCAAAAGCCTTTAACACTTCTATTGTAACCACCGAGACTGTAGATCGCGCTAAGGGTGCCTGCTGCCAAAAACCGCAGTGTCGCTGCAAGTTGGAGTGGTATGGACAGTCAATCTAACTTGTCTTCAATGCCATTATCTTAAACACTTCCGTGTTAAGACGATATCGATTTATGAATCTACATACATTAAGATCAGAAAGTGTCAGGAAATTGTCATTTAAACACTCAAACAATATTCTTGGTCTTAATTTATAAAAAAAATTTGTATCAGCTAATATAAAAGTAGAATGCAAATTGCACTTACATCGACTCTGGCTTGACTCCAGCGGATTGCTCTTATGCCTTAAATTCTCCAAATCATTCTATAATCAAAAAAGCTATCACGGCTGAAATAATTTCATTTTTAATTAAAAATCACAAATGTGTTAAAGCCAATAAATACAAAAAGTAAATTAAATTGATCGATTTTTTCCAGAAGCTTATTTCCAGCTGATTCGAAAATCGGTTTGGCTTATCTTCGAAAAAAAGCAAAATCAATTCGGTTTCATAATACCATTTCAAACAGATAATAATTTTCAATTCCGAAAAAGAAGCAATTCAGTGTCGGTTTCTCTAACATAAATGAAGTAAACGCACACTGCTTTAGACAAGGACTAGAACATCGTTGGCTTGAAGGTCTACAGCGTTGTGTTTAACTGAGCAAATAAGCTGTCAACTCTAGGCAGCTGGATTTTATTTCTACATACACTAATACACACTAATTTAATTATGTGCACACATGTATTCATACCCATACACACACACAAGCATTAAATGTACAGTGGCAATGTTTTCTCGCTAATTTGACTTGTTAGATTATGTGAAAGTTACACACATGGTTAATCCGTTTGACGTAATAAATGCATGCTCTATACATACACACAGGGCATGTACCGTGCAAAAAGATACTAAACAAATATAACATATGATTTTTGTGTAAGCTGTAGCGGTGTCCATGTAATTAAGAATTTTTGATTAAGGCAAAAATTCGTTTGAAGATCGAATAAAATAAAGCAGCAACAAATTGGTTAAAAAAACAATAAGAAAAAAACCAAAGCAATTGTTGAATTTCAAAAGATCCCGTCAACATAAAAATATGCGCGGATGTGGTAGCTATCAGCTGATTACGCAAAGTAAATAATTTGAGGTAACAAATATGCAAAAGTGAAAATGGAAACAAAACGCCGCAAGTGGAACCTTACGGAGGAGCAAAGTTTCCTGCACTTTGCAAATCATAACATTTTATAAATGGAAAATAAAATGAATGCGGTCTCTTTAATTCATGATTACAATACTTATGACAAATTTTGCGAATTTCAAAAGTAAAGAAAAATCAGTTGCTTGAGTTAAGTCACTTTCGGTGAAAACGTTTGACATTTCATTAACTTAATATAGAGCTTAAATGCACTTAAGTGCTCAGTGGAAATGGGCTATTACAGCGCACTTCAATTTTAGCATTTAACATTATCTGTTAACGATTTAACATACTCTGTTAACGATTTAACATTATCGATAGCTTTTCGTTACGATTAAAAATGAAGTCAAATTTAATTTGATAACTGCTTTAACGAAAATATTTACAAACGTTTCAACCGAATCGATAGAAACTTTTAGTTTAACGTTAAATTAATCGTTACGATGCCCTCTTGCTTAAAACAATTTTAAAATTTTTTTCTTAGAAGTTATGAGCGTGGTAAAAAATAGTAAAAATCGTGAAGGTGGCTCTGTAAAATAGGCCATAATTTAGCTGATAGTTAAAGTACTGGAAAAAATTTCATATCGCAAGAAACCTAATATATGGAGCTACATATTCGCTGCATATGATTTAAATTTTTTCTCAAAATGTTGTTTTTTTCAAAGACTGAAAATAAGTTTAATTTTTTTTTTTAACAAATCATATTTAAAGGTAAATAAATTCCAAATTCAAAAAAAAATAAACAAAATACGTAAGGATGTTAGTATATGTGCAAACGTTAATTAGATTAAAACCAAAGTATTACGTTTTCTATGGATATTTCCAAGTCAAAGTCGTGTCTTTGCTTATTCGGTTCTAGAAATGTAGGAAAATAATCGAAAAATCATCTTGAGTGATGAGGCCATATAAAAGAAGAGGTCTACGTCGATTCAAGACTTTAAAAATATAATTCGTGAAGCTATTGAGCGCATACAGCAGCCATTTTGCGATTTGGTGATGTAAAATTTCATTAAAAGGATACGGTCATGTAAGCCATATGACTGATATTGTTTCCCATTATTAATGCCAAATCTTCCTCTTTCCATTGAAATAAGCATTCGATCATTTATCTCATTGCATATCAAAATAATACCTCTTATAAGGAAACTCTTATTATAACCAAAATAAACCAATGTGTCTAGAGAGACACGCGGGCCTAGATGGGCCGAAATGAATATAACCTTTTTGGTTTAAAGTAAGCCAGGCATAAGCCATTCTGCTGCTTGTAGAAGAAATTTCTATTTGCGCTTTTTATACCACCTTGAAGATTTCTTCTTTACCTAGACTGCGAGTCTGATTTTTTGCCATCTTTTGAGGAGTATAGATTTAAAGTTCTAGATTTATCCGCAGCGCCGTCTGATAAGATTTTCGAGTTAGTTCACCATAACTAATTGAATAATGAATTCTTTTATTTTTTGTTATGGAAAAATTTGTTGACTTTGACGACGTTATCATGCTCAGTTTCGAAATAAGTATATTTTAACAAGCTATTTTCATTGCGAAGAAATTGCCGTAGAGCACAAAGACTTGATAGACTTATTGAAATATCCATGGGATAGGGTGATGGCACTATATGCCTGGCATTCGAGAATTTAATTGCAGTTTTCCCGTGAATCCTTGTCCAAATTACGGCTCTTTCGGTCAACGGTTCCGAGAAATGATCATTTAAATATATTAATTTTTGTTGTGTTCTTATTTTAGTTGAAATATTTTAAAAACTGAGAGACAAGTTGACGCGCAAACAAACGGTAAGATGGACGTGGCTAAATCAACACAGCTCGGCGTTCTAATTATATCGGCAGGAATTTTGATGGGCTTCTTCTCGTTCTGATACCTTTTTCTTTTTGGCAGTCTCGTTTAAATGGAAGCAAAGCTTGTATGCCACTGTCAGTAGCACTAAACACCATATAAATATATAAGTAAGTTTGAGTGAATATTTACTTCTGACATCCATGACACATTCGCTGTTTATCAAAGTGGGCATATCACATATGTATGTAAGTAGCAGTTGTCTTAAATAAATAACGGAATGATATACGCACATATGTGCTTATAAGACAAATATTCATGTGAATATTTATTTACATATATATTTTTGAAACATAAGTTTAGGTATATATTTACTAAGAAAAAAAATTTTTTTTGCTCCCACAAGCATATCATTATAGGCCAAAATAAGATTGTTGAAAGAAGAAGCTGAACTTGACTGTTTCGCTGGCAGACCAGAAATACACACTGTCATACGGAACTGCGTATGACATTAGTTTGCCTTGTTGAGTGAGCTGCCGCTTGCATATGACATACTCGCTCTAAGACTGAAATGCTACGCTGCTTAGTTAGGCTGAGATTAATTATGTTTCCTTGAACATTTTTCAACAATTATAACAGTACTCTTCTCTTTGAGTAAATATGTGATTTTCTATTTGCATTGTAACATTTGCGTCTATACATATTTGGTATTTGAGTTTCATGCTCAATAAAATGCATTTAGCTTTAAGTGTAAACGTTTGCTAATGGAACACTCTGTCTTGATTCAGAAGACGGTTTACTTGCCCTCTGGAGCTACAATAGATTACCCTCGGTATGGAATATGGTCTTCTTCTTTATTGACGTAGATAAAACGTGCGATATTAAAGCCGAGTCATCAATAGTGCGTCAGACGATTCTCTCGCTTTCGGCGCCTTTTGGAGAACTTAAATGCAGATCCTTCTCTAACTCATCTTTCAAAAAGAGTGAAGATTTTCTTATTTCACTGCTCCCAGCGATGAATTTTACTTTGTAATCTTTCCTGTACTGCCCATCGCCGTTGTATATCCATTCGCTGAACTCATGTATCTTATATGGCTCACCAAAAACTTCCTTAAAATTTTTCTCAAAAACTCGAAAATAATCGGCTATTTTCTTTTTCATTACGACGAGTTCTGCATTAAAGCTATGCCACCCAATTGACCGAGCAGCAAACCCGGAATTTAAACGAAAAATTCCATAGGTCGAAGGTTGAAAACCCGTGACAGTCCAAACTGTCCGTACCGCACAACAACAGCTGAAAGGAACTAGAAATTCCAGTTCCTGCTACACAGTTTGGACATGACTTAACGAGAAAAAATCTCATGGACCGAATTTCTATCTGCGAATCGCTGATGAATCGTAACAAAATCGACCTGTTGCTGAAGGGGATGGTGACTGTTGATGAAAAGTGATTACTTACGGTCGTTACCGAGACGGCACAAACAATCTCCGGCTGAGAAGATTTTGTTGGGTGTTTGATGGGATTGGCAAGGAATCGTCTAGTTAGAGATGTTTATCTACGATCAAACTCTTAATTTCGCTTTTTAACTCGTGAGGGAAGTAATCGTCTAGAAGTGTCAATCATCTGGAGGAGCCCAACGAAGGGAATTCGTGTTTCAAGATGACACCGCTAGACTACTCACAGCCATAGTGACTTGCAAGAAGTTCCGAAATATTGCTAAGAGGTTCTTATGTATCCATCTTATAATCTGGACCTCGTGCCAATTGATTACTATCTGTCCATGGCGAATTATTTGGCTGGTGAAGAATTCGGTCGGAATAGTGTTTTTATTTTAACAACTGTGAAGAAATTAATTGAAAAATTCATGAAGTCAAAATCCGTTTGCGACGCCAAATATACTGGTCGCCCAAATGGTAACATTGAAACAGCGCGTGAGAGTGTCGGTAACAATCTAGAAACCTCAACAGCGTATACTCTGCGTATATATGCTTACAAAATTCAATGAACACAACAACTGAAGCCTAATGATCATGTACAGCGAAGCGAGTTTATTAAATGGATTATTGAGTATCAACAATTGATCACCTTAGTAGGTATTTTAATTCCCATAATTTACCTTAGTAGGTATTTTAATTCCCATAATTTCCGCTTTTGGAGTTCTGAAAACCCACATGTGATGGTCTAGAAACAAATGCATCCACAACGTGGCACTGTTTGGTGTGGATTTCGGGCTGATGGCATAATTGGACCATACTTTTTGAAAATGAGGGCGGTCGAGCAGTGGAGTATGAGATTTGTAGCGGGTTATTTAAAATCACAGGTCCATTGCAAGTCCACAACCACGCGTACTTTAAGGTAGTAGCCCGGTGATATGGATTGAAAAAATCTCTTTTTTCTACATTTTTTAATAGAAAAACCTTTCAAAAATATATTGTAAAATTTCCAGACCGATATTTTAATATTTTTGAAGTTATATCTACTAAAAGAGAGCGCGCCGTAGTGTGTAAGATTGAAGTGAAGGTCAAACAGCCAGGGACTACGCTGACATTGTAGAAAAAGCACGAATTTTACGGGCGGAAAAAACTGCAGAAGCCAACAGTAAAGAGGCCAGAACTTTACGCAAAGCTCTGAAAGCCGCTGAAAACGGTGATTTTGAAGAAACAGAAGGATTATTTTATGCAGCAGGCTAAGCTGATTGAGTTATGTATGTATTATTTGTTGTCAAAACTTTGAACTACTTAACCGATTTGGCTGGAAATATAACTTGTTTTTCTAGATACATATAGGTAAATACTAAACTTTTGAAACATTTATTTGTTTGATAATTTACTAATTTTTTTAAGCAGACATCTATAACAAAAAGTTTTCCGGAGTTCAGCTGCAATTAGTAATGTTCTGTGAATCTCAAACTGCGCCGTGTGCCAGAACTTCAAGATGTTTTTGTAATATAGTTTTTATTTATAATTTCTTATTTGTTGTTGTCTCATTACATATGTATGCACTGAAAGCTGATTTTTTAATAATACGCTTCATCTGCGTTGCAAATTAAATACCAATTGATGATTACCATGATTGATCAATAAATGTTGTTGTTTCGTAATAAAAAAAAGAAAGAAAGTATAACTGCAACCACCAAAAACATCCAATCGCTGACCGATTCCAATTGTCGTCGCTTCCTCCCCACCGCCTCGTTGCCCTAATTACATGCAAATTAAGTCAATTAAAGGCGAATGACACCTCAACTCAAGCGCACACACCCAAACATACACACCCATGTACGGCCAACCAAGCTTGGCATTTTGTGCGAGCGAAAGCGTTTAAATGGATTCGATTGAACTGCTGATGTGGGTGGCAAATGACACTGTCAATTAAAGTAAAACGTTTCTTAATTGCCATTCCATTTACAATTTCATAATTGACCAATTCAATATGCCGCCGGGTCGCGATGGTAGATGGCATTGAGTGCTTTAAGGAAAATGTAAAACTCAAATACAATAACAATTGTCATACGCTGCAGTTGTAGTTATTAGTTGTGAAATCAGAGTAAAATAGAAAAGTGCTGTTTTCAGTGAGAATAGCTTGAGTTGCTAATTGGCATAACAATTACAATAATTATATTCAAATTGCAACTTACAACACCACTGTATTGTGGTATGTCTCTTTTTGGGCTCAAAAGAATATTAGTATTTATTCTACATTGTTCGAAATCTCGTTCACTTTATTGCTTAAGCAGTTAGGAAAAATCCTTTAACGCTTTCAATTTTAATTAAATTTTTTCATTTTAAACTTTAAATTGATTTCAATAAAATTTTCGTTCGCAACTCATATTCGTCCTATGCTTTTAGATGACAGCATAGCTGCTGTAGCTCAAAGTGTGCTCAAACGGCCATCAACATCAAGTCAACACCGTTTGCAAAATTTTACTTAGAGACTTCGGTATGAAGACTTATGGGCAGAAGATGAGCATTTTTACTAAAAAAAAATCATATTTGGGGCTCAGAGAAATCACACATAGCCATGAAAACGGCAACGCGTGACCATTGGGCGCGGCATGGCCAATTTTTCTTCGAAAACGAGGAAGGAGACTATTTATTTTGTATCACACAAAACCAATCATAGACGATTTATGTATGACTTAAAACTCGATATGACATTCAAAGTTAGTATGTCGCTATCAATGAGATGGTGCTGTACAGTGTTAGGCAGTTGATTGCTAAGCCCCCACCACGATTTCGCACGCGATCCTTGCGTATGACGTCGAGCGGTCGTTGATCTTGGTTTCTAGGAGCTGAGATTTCAGTAGATGCTATGGGCTCATGGAAATTCCTATCTCGTCGATCTTCCCTTGAAATCCATTGCGGTTGAATTGTAATTGCATTGTGACTTGGGTGAGATTTCGCAATACGGAGGGTGAGATAGCGATGTGCTTTCGGTGTTCCTGCTGTATTTACCGCTTCGGAGTCATTGTGCGGGATGTTTCATGGTCGTGAAGAACTCTTAGTGATTAAAATCTGAGTAGGTCTTAAGATGACTCCAACCATTGCACTTATTACAAATGGAGGCGTGGTGAAATCATCTTTGGCACACGCTGCAGAGAAGAATTTAAAACAACCCTGCTCGATTGAAACACTTAAACTAAATTGACATATACGGGGTCTTTGTTACTTTCGTCAAAAAAAAAAAAAACATTCACTAACTCAAACTAAAAGAGGAAAGCAATCAAAGTGAAGTACTATCAACAAGTACAACGTCGATTGCGAAAAAAAACCAACGGATTGTTGGGAAAACACTTCATGAATACTGCACCACAAAAATGCATTTGCTCACACTCCATTGCTTTTTCATGAATTTTTGGTCAACACAATACTGTAACTATGCCCCAGCTTTCATATTCGCCTGACATGGCTGCGTGAACTTTTTTTCTATTTCCAAAATTAATTAATTAAAAAGAACCTTAAAGGATCGTCATTTTTTAACCGTAGATGGCAGCCGCGCTTAGCAGAGTCGTTAGCATTGCTTACTGCTATTCGGAAGGCCATGGTTCGAGTGTATTTCAGACTTGAAATAAAGGTTTCTCATAAAATACCATCAGCCGTTTGGAGGCGGCTTAATTTACCAAATCTGGAATGTTTCTTATGTTATGTTATTGCATATAGTAAAAACTTTCTTTAAATACGCCACGATGATTTCCCAAATATTTCGAGTTCGTACATTGAATTTATTAATGAAAGTGCCCAAATTTGTTGCACAGTGGCTTAATTGTAAAGGTTTTAAACAACGTTTGTTTATTACTCGATAAATAACAAGTCGCTTTAATATGTATGTTGTACAACTCTCACACTCTACTATTTTACTACAGTTTTTTCTACTGCACAACTCTTTATAAACACACTGTTTATTTACACAGTTTACTCCGCTTTACTTTGCACCGATGTTTTCAATACCAAGTTCCAAACTTAACTGAACTTGCCAGCAGTGCACGCTTCACTCTTATATATAGTTACAGATTGCCCACATGTATCAACTAGTAGGTTCAGTTTGAATGTTCCCGATAAAGCACATTCGATATATGCGCTCTATTTAGAACATGCTTTAGCTATCGCCTTCTCATATTTGGCAATTTCATCACAATAAATTAAAAAGCCTGAAAAGTAATAACAAAAGTAGAATTTCATTTTATTTCTCTTAACTATTCTGACACTAGAAATATTCTCGACATTTTCAAATTAGTTGCCATCATTTTTTTCCACAATTCAAAAACAGACATTTAATATTCTGGTCATTACTTTTTCCCCATTTGTGCTGCTTATGGTTGCTCGTCTGCATATTTGATTACGCAGAAGTTGTCATTACCCATTTTGAAAGCAAAGTGTTGGCCACTTAAGCACATTGACGGAGTTGGAAATAATTAGCTTGGTTGATTTTATGTTTTTAAAGCACTAAAAGAATATTTTTTCTTTAAAATACTGGGTTTATATATGTATATATGTATTTGTTTTTCCAAACGAAAAATTCTCAAGTCAGATCTTTTATTAAATAATAAAAATTTAGATACTTTACATGTTAATCATGTCAATAATAAATTGGTTTCCTCGATTTAGTTCTGGTAATTTTGATGGAAAAGATGATCCACGTTGTGGAAAACCAGCTGTCGTAAATGTCGGGCAAGTTATGGAAATCTTCGAGTTTGGCCATTAGGCGAGGACTGTTGCGATTGCCCCGAAGCTGTTTTATATAACAATTTGAAAAAAATTTTGAAAAAGTACACAAAGAAGTTCGATATATGGGTATCAAATGAGTTAACGACAAAAAACCTTATGAACCGAATTTCCATGTTCGAATCGTTGCTGACTCATAGTAAAATCAACTCAATTCTGAAGCGGATGGCGACTGGTGATGAAAAGCGCATCACTTGCAGCAACGTGAAATAATAACGGTCGTGATCAACCGCCAGTGAGCCGACACAAACAGTTTCCACGCCAGGGTTGACAGCTAGGAAAGTTATATTATGCGTTTGGTGGAATCGACAAGGAAATATCCATTATGAACTGCTCCCACACGGTCAAACGCTTGATTAGGGCATATACTGTCAGTAATAGGACTGTTTGAAGGAAGCAATTGCCCAGAAGCAATCAGCTGGGTCAACAGGAGGGGAATTGTATTTCATCAGGACATAGCCAGACAACACACCAAGAGAGTGACTCGCCAAAAACTCCGAGAGCTTTGTTGAGTGGTTTTTATGACTCCACTTTAAAGACAGGACTTCCCGCCAAGTGTTTACCATCTGTTCCGTTCATGGTGAATTATTTGGCTGGTGAATAGAAGCCTGTGTAAGTCGATTGTTTCAATTTTTTGTCAATATAGACAAGAGTTTCTATGAGAGAGACATATTGGCATTACCCTCAAAACGACAAAAAGTTATCGAGCAAATCGTTGCATATTTGACATAAATTTGATAATTGTAACTGTGGCCTTTACTTACCCTTCTATTTAATGCAAAAAAGAATGGATTCCTTTTTATTAGACCAATATATTAACCCCAAAGCTCCACTCAATTAACCCCCTTCTAAGATACTAGCAACACCTCTGTACAGTTCCTCGTTAACAGTATGTCAATGCCACGCCACGCCCGAGCAATGGGCAAACAAAACAAACTAACCAAACACTCACCCCAACTTAACGTAATAAATAGTTAGTGCTGAGGAAAAATAAGAAGAGGAAGCATGATAGAATAATGGAATTAATGCACGAATCTATTTTACATTTCCACATCATTTGCTCGCTTTTATGGCAACGGAAACAGATGTTCTTGTCGATTTGGGACATTTTTATCATTTCATGTAACCTTTTTGCCTTCAATAGCCACACGTTCGTCAACCTCTTTTACCCTTATTTGGCTACTTTTACACAAGTAATGCTTAATTTTGTTACACTCTCACATTTTGAAAAAAAAAAAAAAATTAAAAAAAAATTTTGAAATAAAGAATGGGTTTCTCATTTGTGTGCGCCAGCTGATGAACAAATGCATATTGGATGGCTTGCTTGATGATGGGTGTTCACTTTCCCTCCACCATTATGTGTTATTATATGCATTAGTGTGAGCGATATCAGTTGGTTAGTGGTTGTGCGTGTGTGACACGCCTCCTAAAATCAAAGGTTTCAACTTTTACTGCGGTCAATTGTTTGCTGGCAACGTCTGTTGGCTGTTTTTGTTTTTGTTTTATTTTTTTTACTTTTCTGCTTTCAATTTCTCAGGTGGCAATGCTACTTTGAATGCTTTTATTTTTATTAGATAAAAATTTCTTTTTAATTCTAACTCTTTCCCTCTGGCTCCCACCGTTGTTTTAGATGTCATTATGGTACATTATTTTTAATGAAGAATGATCTGGAACCTATCTCCTTTCTTTAATATAATTGTATTTTAAGCAATTTTTGACAAATAGATAATATAAATAGCACGAGCACTTAATCAGAATTTAGTTAAAAATTATTTTCTTGTTATGAAGAAAACTACAGTACACCATGTGTATTTCCCTTCTAGTTTTAACGAAATAAAAATGAGTAGAGAGATGACAGTTTTTATGTCAAGTGACACTAGATCGCTCTCCATCTCCGTATTTCTCTTACAGGTCATTTATCTATCGTGTCCGATATTCGCTGTTGGCGATTAGTAAATCACCACAAGTCTTCCGCCATATTTTTGTGCCGAAAACTCTTAACACCGTTGCTTGGTATGTGTTTTCATCTTTTAGGCCTTAGCCCCAGTACTCTAATGATGGTTTTAATTCATCGTAAGAGGACTTTACTTTTCAACTGTCTACTCAACACAAAGTATCTGTTGCATTTCAAGGCTGGACATAAATGAAGCTTCTGCTGAGATTTCGAAATGCTATAAAAAGCTGACGGTTGCAACTTGCAGTTCTTAGTATGAACTGTAGGTCCCTTCATTTGTTGGAAAGACATCAAGCCAAATTTTAAAAGTGGCTTGGGTTCCTGGCCATAACGATATAAAAGTTAATTGCAAAGCCGACGAACTGTTTAGAAAGGGGACAGTCACAAGAATGGTAAACTCTGCACATGATGTGGGCATATTATTTTCCTCAGCAAAGTACCTGCTAAAACTAGCCTTCACCAGAAGGGCTAACAGCAGATGGCAGAGTGAAACCACGTGCAATGTGATGAGACAAATCTGGCTATTAATCGAAGTAAACAGATTAAAGTCTTTACTACTTCTAAGCCTGTTATAAACATAACAACCGGTGTATTAACTGAACACTGTTTAATGGGGATTCATGGTAGAAAGATGATTAGCTTCTCAAACGAGTACTGCCGCAATTGAAGAGACATAGATGAGGAGGAATTAGTGAAATATTTCCTCTGTTATTGCCCAGCTATCAATGCGTTGCAATTTCTTGCGCTTGCATCGGTGTGCATCACTCATCTACTGAATTTCATAAAACACATCAAGTGGTTTGAGCATTTGGAAAGCTGAAAGGAGTCTACTTAGCAGGATCAACAAATAATATGTACTACATTTTATTACAGTAGACCTAAGTGTGTTTGATCATGGTTTAAGCAACCGGTTAAAGTAACTAACTAACTACTGTTTTTATTAGAAGTGTACTGGTAGCACACTGCAGCCGCTGGCATGCCCAAATATCGTTTGGAAATTAACCATTACTCGTTATTTTTGAAATATAAATCTTTTTTATCCAATCTACTTTGATTTTCCCTTCCTGGAAAAAAGGGTTTTACCATTCGGTATCGTCATACACTCAAAGTAGGAATAACGCTTAATTTTATATCATAACTGAGAAGGTAAAAGAGAGTTCGTTGTAAGATGGCGGTTCACACTTCGCGATGTGACATACAGATACATCGCTTCATATCAAGCTCAGTAAGTTGGACGCCTACATTGATTTACTAAGTATTCATGAGTCATATATTATCACTCGCCTTAGAAGTCACTAGATACTATAATAAAGTCGTAATGGAATCTTTAACGGAGTCCGTTTAAGGCGAACTCAGGACGAATTTTGTTTAACAAAAAAAATTATTAAAATATATATATAAATGAATTTTCTATGAAAATTAGTACAAAATTTAAAGCTTAAACAGCTGGCAGCCAAAAGAAAATTTTACTCCACAAAAACCCAACTTAAAATTAATCAAATATATCTACTAAGAACAAATGTAAAAGTCAATAAATAAGTGTAGGTGTAAAAGGGATAGAGATGAAACCGCATAATAAAAATGTCCTTAGAGCTGTAAATTACGAGTTGGCGTCAACTTGAGTTTTATTACCCCCATAATACTAACGCAAGCATATAACTCACGTATTAAAATCGACAACACACACACACGCCAGGATTCGCCTATGAGCTTATGCATATATGTATGTATGTACACATACATATATTATCTAATATGTAGATGTAACATATGTACATACATGTGTATTTTGACAACAGAGATATGAACAAGCTCACACACACACACACACACACACAAACACTCGAATCCAACTCAATAATTATCGACTGCTGTCGCCGAGCACGACTTTGTCGCCTGATAGGAACGCCTTAAGCTCCTCTATTACATTTTATTACTCCCTCACATTTTCAGCTCATTTTCTGCATTTTTGGTTTCTTTCTTTTATTTGCGCTCACTAAAACTAACAGGCACATTTACTTGCGGTTCTTATGGCAAACTTTTAGTTTCTTAAGCGTTTCTGCAAATGGTTTAAGGGCATCACTTCATGATTACCGTAACCTCAGCCAAAGTGCTCAGTTGACTCACTACGAAAATACCGTAAAAATATACAATTTCATTGCTGCCGTTGGGTTTCTTAGCACACCATTAAATGAAATAAATTGTTTCTTTATGAACTAGCATATATTCTTATATACTTACAACTGCTAACATATATATTGTATTATATAATACAATACATACATACTTACATATCTATGATTAAGTGAGTTTATAAGTTCTCTTGCATAGTACAGTTAACTGCCACAAGTTGCATACAAATATTTATTTTTTATTTGTGTAGATATACATATACATATATGTGTGTTATTTTGCTACAGAGATTTTTATTGCCGAAATGTGAGTGTAGTGGATTTAAGTGGATTTTTATGCGCTGCCTGATTGATGCACTGAATGCAGTACAAGCGTAAGTGATCGTTCATAATGCAAGTGCACATAAACACATACGAATATGTTTACTTATTTATAAACTGGTAAACAGTTTTATGACAATTTTATTAAAGTACTCAAATTGAACCTTGACGTTTTCGGAAATGCGCAGAGAAAATATGGAAAACAAAAATTTAAAATGCTCTCTTACTTACAATTTGAAGTGGAAAGGCAATCCAGTATTTAATTTTTAAATGTAAAATTTAAATTGAATTGATAATGACAATGGAAATGGTATAAGTAATGACTGTTACAGTAACCGTTATAGTAAAGGTATCGATAATGGTAATGATAACGTTAATATTACTAGTAAAGCTAATAATAATGGTAAAAGTAATAATAATGGTAATGATTATAGCAAAGGTAATTATGTATGTGATAGTGGTAATAGTAATCGTAATGGTAATGGTAGTAATTATGGTAATAAGTATTATCATAGTATCTACAGTAATAGTAATGATATTGATAAAGGTAATCGCTATGGTAATGGAAAGGGTAATAATAATCTCAATAATAGTTGTAATTACAATAGTAATAGTAATGAATGATGGTTTCTAGTTCTACCACTAATCAAAAAGAAAAGAAAATTAGCCGTATACCGCTACTGTGAGTGAAAGTTTAGCCGAAGATCCTAATGTGTCTATTTCTCGACATTCTCACGGCACCTTATGGCGTATTTTCAAACAAAGTTTTCTACAGCGACGAGGCTCACTTCGCACTGCTTTTGAATTAAGCGAAATTGTCATATTTCGGGTTCTGAGCAGCCGCAAACAGTTGAAGAGTGGTCAATAAAGCAAAAAACTTACTGTCTGATACGCTTTTTAATCCGTAGGTGTGATTGGACCTTACTTCTGTGAAAATGACAACGGCAAGACTATCACAGCTAATTCGAAGTGTTGTGGTCGCATCATAGCTGACTGACCTTATATAATAGAATGGGTACCATAGTAGTGACAATAGTAATGATAATGGTTGTATATTATATGAAATTATAATGATATTCGTAAAACCATTCAACTAAATTAAATTCTACCTATGCTTGGAGAAGGCTTTCAACAACATTTCGCCGGATAGTTTTAAATCTCCATTGATTGCATACACGTACATGTAGGAGTATCAGCTACTTCCATATAGAATTGTAACCTTGTACCTGATAGGATATCTGCTATGCACTTGCATGAGCAGAGGGACTTGCCACAAGGTGACGTAGTATCCCTCATTGTCTGGAATCTTACGTTTAGCTCGCTTCTGACCGGAACTGACTGAGAGAGAGCTGAACTCGTTGTATGTATCGATCATATTGCCAAAGCTTGATGCAGGGAACTCTACGATATGTATCTAACTGATCTATCCGTTATGGGCTTTGCTTCTACTCAAACGCCCTATTCGCTAAGAGATATAAAGTACCGCAAATTAACATGCCAACTTTAAATGCCGTTGACCTACGTATTGGAACCAAAGCACGGCATAGTTCTGGACAAGAAGCTAAACTTGTAAGTCAACATAGTGAGCAGATATGAGAAGGCCTCCATCGCTATGCTTAAATGCAGTGAAAAGTAAACAGCTAAAGGTGGCGAAACCGAAAGTCATGTCGATCACAATTGCTTAGACGTCCCATCACTCAGTTGTAATGAAGTTGGAATAACGATTACACGTCGGAGGAATAGAAAAGCATGTGCCGGTGAACTACCGGCTGGACCATTCAATCATGATAGCAGAAATCTGAGAAAATGCAGAAAATGACGTTTCAAGCCTTAATAGATTGAACAAAAGGGAACAACTTGCATCAATTATATCGTAGGACGTGCATTCTCTACATCGCATATAAAACACTCTCTCTCGGTTTGTATGAAGACTGAAGGCTACCATATTACAAGATCGCAACAAATCCTCAAATCGATATTAGCAGGGGCCATCCTAACAGGTATCTACTTGAAAGAATCAGGAAAGGAGTACTCGACCTAAAGGATTATATTCGGTACCACCGAATAGAAGCACTGAGCCTAACAACATAGCAGCAAGCACTGACCGCCATTCAAAGAACCTCTTCCCATTAATGGCGTATTGGGAAGATAACCACCACTCATTGCACACGACGAGCTTAAGCTGCCTTGGAATACCCGAGTAATGCCACCACCAAAAAATTATATCGGAAAATTATATCAGAACTCGGGCTATAGCTAAAATGCGACCAAGAATCTTTCTGCCGAGTAGAGGCCACCTACTCCTTCCATAGTAGGGAAGAATGGGCTGATGTCGGGCTTATCGATAACACATGAAGATATCCATATCTTTACAGGGTCTAGGTAGCTTTAAACTCAATAACTGCAACTCTGTTTTCAAAGCAGAGATTGTGAGCATTACTGATGGTTCCAAATGGGCAAAAGCTTTCACAGGGAAAACAGGTTTTTAGTAGACAGTCAAGCGAAAATTAAAGCAATTAAGTGCGTCAACGTAAAGTCAAGACCCTAAAGCCATTTCAAATTTTGGTTTAAAATAGTGGACCATAAAGGAACTCTTAGAACTCTTCAAGCGTGGATAGTAGATAAAGTAAACCGTTACTTGCATTAAGCAAAAGAGAATTTATCATTCTTAAGGTTGCTTTAAAGGGTCTTCTATCTCTGAGATATCATCTCCGTTAACCCGGTAAATTATAATCAGCTGAGTACAGATCATGCACAGAGAATGGCAAAACGCAGTGTTTCAGCGTGCGAGTGTCCAACCTTTAGACGATTGAGACGTCACATCTTCCACGATGCTCTCAGTTTCAACCTCAGAGAGGTGGACAAGCATGGTTGGAAGAAATTAAGGTGTTTATAAAATGTAGCGAACTTTTTGCAAACGCCTTGTTGGAGGGAGCACAATGAGCTTGACAGTGGTTTATATGCGGCCACTTGCAGTAGGGTCCTCAACTTTCCACTTATCCACATCTGACCCCGACATACTTAACATATGTCTTGCATATACTGAGTACACGCACGACAGTAACCACTTCTTTGCATGCAGTGGCACCACAGAGGAAGGGAAGGGTGTCAACCCAATTAAAAATATCAGGTGTTCCTTCTCGTTAACTCATCTACAATCGCGAAAGCTATACGGCAATAAAGAAAATGAAGATTATTAAGTGCCCCATTATATACAATATCTGTAGACATATACATACATACATATGACTATCTCTTTTTCGCGTCATGAACAAACTGCTGGAAAAGCAAACAAGTAACATAATTTCCAGCGAAAATGTGAAATGAGGCGAAGAGAGTTGGCTAGATGAACGCAATTGGTGAGAATTCGTGATTTTTTGGGGGAATTGTGGTGTCGTGTGGGCCGAAATTGTACAGAATGAGATAGTTTCGCTTGTCATATAAATTTAATCAATAAATGATGGTATTATGCCACCGCAGGGACGCATTTAAAGCAAATGAGCTTCCAAACAACACACACACACACACACAAACTTACAACTGGATATGTGAGTGTAAGCAGTTGTTTGTGTACATAAATATGTATATATGGTAGAGAAACCCATCGACATTCACACTCGTATGTAAACACATCTATAAGGAAACGACAAACGTAAGCGATCAAGCATACAGCAAACAAACAGACAAACAAATGAGCGAATGAGCAAAGGAAGAGGCGTATATGTGTGCATACAATGGCATAAACGCCCACAAATTTCACTTGCGACAAAGCATACATATATACGCATGTGTGAACTTACAATCATGGATATGTTCGCACATATAGGCCAACTTTTTAGCCAAGTCAGAAGGAGAATGTCGCATGTTGACCTGAAAAGGCTGCAGCCAACAAATCCTCACTGAATGTTGGTGTTTGTTAAATGTAAAGCGTAAACACCAACTTAAATACGTCAAAGCCGTTCTACGTACATACATATCGCTACCATTGTTTGTATGCAGTAGGAAACTCTAAAGCACAGTGGTCTATTTTGAGGGGAAAGGGGAACGAACTCCGAGTTTTGAGAAGTGAATAAAAGCGAGCTGCAACGGAATCAAATTGAAAGGGCTGCAGTTTAGAACACGCTATAATATTATTTCTAACGAAAATATCCAATCAGCTGGCTTACACCACCTCCAGTATGTGCATCGACAATCCTTTTTCCACGAGAACCTCAAACAGAAATGAATGAAAAAGCAAAAATGCCCTGACTTAGGGCGCCATATTCATCTTTATAGACGACTCATAACTCGATGAAAAAGTGCGGTGTGGCAACCCCTCTCAATAGATATGAGCAAGAGACTACCAGACTACTACTTCATCTTCCGAAGAGAGCTCTTTGCAAGCATGGAGTCCGCCGTGTGGCTGTTCTAATCTACTTTAGCAGGACAATCATATAATTGGCGTTTATAACCGTCTTGATGTTTTTCCAACAAATGAAGGAATCTACAGTTCATACAAAGCCTCCTCCGAACTCAACCTTTACTTAAATTAATTTTCCATAATTTTTGGACTCGAATTGGTATTCTGTATGCCAGTACGCAATGCTAAACACTCGGCCATGCAAGTCGTCAAGTGAGATTATCAGTTACGTTATATTCCAACAGTCAACCTGCCATCAGATCTATGCAGCGAAAGAGTACCACGTCAAAAGTTGCTAAAATGTCGTATCAACCTGAACAAAGTCTCGACAAAATACCACACTGCCGTTGTCTGTGTACCCGGATACATTCCAGGCAATTACATGGCGGACGAACTGGCGACAGAAGTAACTCTTCTACTCACAATAAAACATGTACATTATGTATGTTTACCTTTGTCCACGGTAAAGTATATGTTAAAGCGTGTATTTCCCAAATAATCAAACTCCAGTTGGGTGAGTGAGATCACGTGTAACGTTACCAGATAGCTGTAGCCAAATTGCACGCGAAAAAAATCAAAACATGTTATACGTCTAGACCGGTTCTCTATTCACATAACGAGACGGACCTGTGCGACTCAAGTTCCTCTTCCTCGAATGGCTCGCTGAGCTAGCTTCGAAATAGTTCAAATATTTTAACAAGTGAAGGCAACACAAAATTTGGGCACTCAATGAAATTTTGAGTTTAAATTATTTTCCACTGTTCAGACCACTGTGCAGTACAAATATAAAGTCAGTAAATGAAGTCAACACTTGTGCATATAAATTCATTTATTGAAAGGAGTATAGGAATGTACGTATATACTTCCGTGTGTTTACTTGCGTAACTGTATGTTTACCATATAAACACTTGCTAGCATCTTTATTTGGCAAAAGTGTATAAAATTCCCAAAGCAGATCCTTTGACTTAAGGCACAATGTCATTGTCATTGTCCTTGTAAGTGGTAACGTATTAAATAAAAGTGCGTATGACATACAAATGCCTACACGAACGCACAACCATGTGCACATACATAGGTACATGCATGCATGTAACGCAATCGAATATGTACGAGCACATTGTTTTCCCCTTTGTGTGGATGCAAAAGTTATATGTACTCGTAGGTAGACTCTCGCTGACAATCCAAAGTTCTAAGCTATGTCTCAATTGTGACGGATATTCAATGACATTGGATTAAATCTTGTAGCATTTCGAAAACACACACACACGCACAGACACTTATATATTGGATTAGTAAAAATTAGTCATTTATTTTTGCATTAAATTGAAGGCTTTATTTAGCATTTTTAGAGTTATTCACACAGGTCTGAACTATACCTTTCCTCTTGTAGAAACCCTTGTCTCATTGGCAAAAATTGGTAAAAATCGATTTACACAGGCTTCCTTGAAACTAATTATTCACCAGCCAAATCATTCTCCATAGAAACACAGATGATAATCACTTGGTGCAAGACCTGGTCTCTAGGGTGAATACATAATAATCTCCCAGCTCTCATAGTCTGGCCTATTGACCTTGTGAAACACAATTGCTTCCTTCAGATGGTTCAATTGCTGAAGGTAGAGGTCCGAAAAAAAGCTACTGCGCTGGATGTATAAGTTTCACATAAAAATGAAGTTCATTTATTAAAAAATTAACCAAAACCAATTTAATAGAAGCTATTCTTCTACCCGCACAAATACAACCACAAACATCACCACAATCACGCAAATGGACGGTTGCTAATCACAACAACACCTGCTGCCATACTAATGCCTTAGTACACACACACACCAACACAGTTGCAATAACAGCAGTTTAATCAAGAGACTGGAAATGAAACTAACAAATACACATACAACTAAACCGGGAATGAATACAAACATACAAGCGCTAAGCACCCGCAACGCAACGACGTCCGACAGGGCGTATGATAAACCTGCTATTTTATTAAACATTTATAAGCATTTAAATGAACATTAACTGTGCTGCAGTTGCGGCTGGCAAACACGGGAGGGAAAAAGAGCATTAAACGCTGTCATTGATACAGTTGTGGGTGTTAGCTGGGCCGGTGTAGCGGCGGTTGAGGCAGAAATGGCGTTTCAATGTATGTATTTACATGTGTATCTCCGTGTGTCTGCCCGTCTGTGTGGATATTGCATTGGAAATACAATAATCTACAACTACAGATAAAGATCCATTGCATCTGGGTCGGTGAGCTCTACGCCACTCTGCTGGCACTCTCCTCATCTGTCTCCCATCTCCTCGTTATCTTGCTTCATATTTATTATAATTCTGTTTCGTCCTTTCCATAGCATTTTAACATTCAACATTTATTCCTGCAAAACAGTCTGATTGTTCTACAAATTTATACATACTTAAGTAATTACACACACATTCGTATATATGTATTTGTCATGTACTTAAGCTGGCGCTGCCGATGCTGCTGCTGCTACTGCCACCACAACGCAGAGTCATTAAGTATTCCGTCCAAAGCCACTTGCCACTCAGTTGGGGAAATTTTAAATCATGGCGAATTAAAGTGCGTTGACATGAGCGAAATAATGTATTAAAGAGAATGAAAAGAGTGAAAAACAAGCGCGAATTTAAATTTATTATTTTTCTGTAAATTTTCCTTTCTCTAGAATTTAGTGGCATGTCAATTTGCATGGCTTTTGGGTCAGTCCTTTATTTAATTGTGGTTAGTTTACAACTGAACATAATTAGTAATTTCAATTTCAACTTCAAGCTTCACTGTTAATCCGCACTTTTAATTTGAAAACATACATTAGAATGGAATATTATTAAAATATTTATAAGAACGAGAGTTGAAACAGCTGAAAATGTGTATAGTGTTTACAGTAATGAAACTGTAACATCCAATCATGCACCATTTTGGTTTCGACGATTTCGATCGGTTAATTTTTATGTAAAAGATGATCAAGGGTATGTAAGGCCAATTGTCAAAAATGTCGTTAAAATAATGGAAA
The DNA here is from genome assembly GCA_037013455.1 of Ceratitis rosa. Classification (NCBI taxonomy): domain Eukaryota; kingdom Metazoa; phylum Arthropoda; class Insecta; order Diptera; family Tephritidae; genus Ceratitis; species Ceratitis rosa. The sequence continues at coordinate 1,076,078 of JAWMAG010000105.1, read as the reverse complement.
ACGCTAAGTCTGCACATAAAAATGGTTTGGAACCACCTGGAAAAGGCCGGATTCACAAAGAAGCTCTAGATATAACTGCAACATCAGTAAACGTGGAAAAAAAAACTCATGAACTGAATTTTCATCTGCAAATTGTTGCTGAATCGTAAAAAAATTGACCCATTTCTGAAGCGAATGGTGGCTGGTGATGAAAAATGGATCCCTTTCAGCAACATCAAATAAAACCGGTGAGCATTTTGACCGGCTGAAGGAAACAATCGCCCAAACATGCTAAATATTGGCCGGCAAGACAGGAATTCTTTTTTTTATTAAGACAACTCACACAGCGATAGTAACTCCCCAGAAGCTGCGTGGTTGGTAGGCGTATAGACCGAACCTCGGCCGCCAATAAGTATATTTATTTCGTCAAAAAATTATTTAATTAATTATTCAAAAAATTTTGATTATAAATAGATGGAAAAACAAACTTTCATGATTTAATAAATTATCACAAGAAGCTTATTACTGTGAAACTAGATATGAAATTTTTAACAAAGCATAAAAAGTTTTCAAATAATTTAAATATTTACCCTAATTTAGATATTTATTTGAAAATCGGATTGGAGCCAATATGGAACAATTTCACCACTCGACTAATATGTATACGTATTTAGAAGAGAACATAAAATCGATAGACGTGCCTCTCCAAAAGCTTAATCATACAAAATCATACATAAAAAATACAAATAAAACTTACATATAATCATTATACAATAGCTACATAAATTTTTATAGGCCTATTTTCATGATAATATAATACAACTCAAAAGCCTTTTTTTAAACCGGCGCACAAAAATATTATAGAGATTCGTATGCCAGACGCCACCTACCTGCGGACATGTTTTGCAACCCGCTGCATCAGAGTTTGTAGACAGCTTGTGTCAACATCGAATTAAATGGGAAAACTATTTTTATAGCAAATACTCGGTGTTTCGACTAAGATTTAAACATAAAAAATGCTAAATTTTAATTTTTAATATGAAAAGTTCACCATGTCGTATGAGCAACTTTAGTCAACAGCGGAAAATTCATACCACACAGCTGCACAATGTAGATTGTATTGCAGATATTTTCAACAAACAATTTCCATAATTAACAATTTCAATTAATTTAATTATTACATTTTTGTATTGTGTAGGGTTATCCATTTCGTGGTTTAAAAAATATTTACAAGGTCAAATTTTAACATCTATCTAACACAAATGTCAAACTCTTGTTTTAGTTAAATTCAGCTTTTACATAAACTTATAGCTTAATAGCCGCACAACACGTTGAAATTGTTAAAAACCTACAGCAAAAATGTTGAGTCGAACGTGGACATGTTTCGTGCTTGAAGATGAGACTACGGTCCACATACTCCACCATATGTGCAAGCAATTGGCAACATTAAAAAAAAAATTCAAGAGACTGTATCAGTTATAGCTATTATATATATTATTATTATATAATACCCGAAAGTGTCTATTTCTCGACATTCCCAAGATCTGAGGCCTTCTATGGACTTACACCTACATCCGTATAAAGTCCAGCTTACACAACAACTGAAGCTATCTGACCATTCAAAACGCCATACATACGCCGATTGGATGCTTGAACAACGAACAGTGGATGGCTATTTTCCTAACAAAATATTGTGTAGCACCGAGGCACATTTCTCAAGCAGGTGAAACGTAGATAAGCAAAATTATCGCACTTTTGCTCTGGGAGTCCTAAAAAAAATTGAAGAGAGACTACTACACTCCAAAAAAACAGCTTGCTGTCTGGTGCGCTCTTTGGTACGGAAGTATGGTTGGACCTTACGTCTTTGAAAACGACAACAGCGAGACTCGGAGCATAGATTCGGAGATTCGGAGCATATGGTAGAATTATAACTGACTTTTTTCTGCCAGAAATTGAAGAGCACGACCTAAATAAAATGTAGTTTCTGCAAGATGGTGGCACCTGCTACACAACACGAGTGAATATGGTTTTATTGTGAGAGATATTTCTCAGCCGCACAATCTCTCGACTTGGTGACATACGTTGGTCACCGAGATCGTACAATTTAACACCGTTTGGACTTATTTTGTGAGGCTATGCGAAGGACTGAGTTTATGTGCATAAAACTTTAACTCTTAAGTGCTTGAAACCCAAATATTTGTCACGGTATGTCTGATTTAACCAATTAGTGGCTAAAAGTGGTTGAAAATTACCTCAAACGCATCGAAGCTTGAAAAACTCGTGAGTTGGTCATTTGAATGAGTAGCATTTCACATATAGTGCCAAAGTCCAAACTTTATAATAAAAAAGAATTTCATAAAAAAATTTAATTCAAATACCCACCAAATTTTTGTTGTATTTGTTTCACTATATCCAAAAAATATATGGTCTGAGGCAGCTCTATAAAACTAAAACTTAAATACATTTCATTTACGTTTATTTTCGAAACGAAAAAATGGATTACTCATCATTTACATATACATACACATCACTCTCATTAGCTCACCACTCAATCAATTTTTTCTGTAATTGATTTTCAAATAAGCAACATGCTGAGTATTGAAGTAAACGGTCTCTCACATGCTGTTTTAGGAATTTTATTACCATAATCATATACCCGAAGCAAAGCTCAATCAAACATATTTCAAACTGCTCTAACTAAAAAAAAAAAAAAATTTAAATAAAAAATCAATTTGCATGACGATTTGCGCTACAAAACAAGAGTGAGTGGCGAGCGAGTAAATAGGGGAGAAAGGCTTATGCTTTGACAGGAATGTGCTTAGAGGAGCACTGAAAGGATTAAAGTTTAATTGAAAAAGGGATTTGTTTTTGTTGGTGTTATGAATTGAAGAAAAAAACCACTGTCAATCTAATGCGTTTTTTAACTCATATTTATAAAGCAGAAAATAAAGTCTTAAAAAATTTTAGTTTTTTTTTATAAAAATGCTTTAAATAAGTTTTGGTGTAATACTTTTTTATATAGAAATTTATTAGCGAAAAAAGAAATTCAAATGCAGTTTGTCCAACCAAAATGAAAGTGTTTGAAAAGAAACAATTATTTTTTTTTAAATTCATTACAATTATATTAATTTATCTTGGGTGGTTAAATCAAAAGCGTGAAAAAACCAAAAAACCTTTGTTTGTGATTTTTTTTAAGAAAATATGTTTCTTTGATCAAAATTCTGTTAATTTTTTGCTAAAAGTTGTTAAGCTTTAATTGACGTCCTTTTGCTTTTGGGGAATTGAATATTTTAATATATAACAAAAATATGGTAGAAGTGACAGCGGTTTTTCATAAAAAAAAAAAAAATAAAAAATATCAACATAAATATATACAGAGTTATCCAATTTGTGGTTTTGAAAATAAACGCAAATTCCATTTTTGTTATAAAGTTTGAACTTTGGCATTTTATGTGAAACACTACATCATTCAAATGACCAACTGGCGAATTTCCGGAAACTTCGATCCGCTTGAGGTAGTTTTTGACCACTTTTTGACATATATTGGGCAGTATAACAGTCACAACTTAACGAATATTGGTTTTCAAGTGTTCAAAAGTTAAATATTTATGCGCACAAACATGGTCTTTCGGGGATGTCTAAATCGCACGATCTCGGTGGCCAATTGACATCGACAAGACGAGAGATTACACGGCCGGGATATATCTCTCCTAATAAAGCCATACTCGCCCGTATTGTGTGTCATGTGACACCATCTGGTGGAAACCATAAGCCGTGTTCTTCAATTTCAGGCAAAGAAAAGTTGGTAATTATTCGACCGTAATGCTCCAAATTAACAGTGACTCTCTCGCAGTTGTCGTTTTCGAAGGAGTAAAGTCCAATCACTACTCCGGACCAAAGAATGCGCCGGACAGTAAGTATTTTCTATTTTATCATAGTGGCCTCTCTTCAATTATATGAAACATATCCTCCAGGTGAGAAATGAGCTTCGTCGCTGAAAAAAAATTTGTTCGTGTAAAATCGTCGTCCACTGCTTGTTGTTCAAGCACCCAATCGACTTATGTATGGCGTTGTGAATGGTCAGCTGGCATGAGTTGTTATGTAAGCTCTTGAGTACATTGAGAAATAGGCTCATTCAGGTCCTCGGCTACACTTTCATTTACAGTAGAGATATTTAAGGTGACAAGAGCAAAACGGTGATGCACATACCATGTGCACCAAAATCTCCTCTTAAAGCAAGAAACGTGGCTACGTTTGAATCACTATTTTTTACAAAAAGCCAAAGTACTTTCCAGATCAATTTAACCATATCCATCGGGTTAAAAATGTCGGTCGTTATTTTTGAAATTGATGTGCCTCGGCTATTTTCTCAGTACCAAGGACAGTTTGCGGCCAGGATAGCCGAGTGGTTAGCATTGCGTACTGACATTCGGAAGGCTCGGGTTCATATCCCAGTGCCAGCAACATCCAAAAGTTATGGAAAATTAATTTAAATAAAAAATTAAGTTAAATTTTCTAATTGCGGTCGGACATGAAATAAAAGGCTCCTCGTAAAAAAACCATCAGCCGTTCGGAGGCGGCTTAGTATAAACTGTAGGTCCCTCCATTTGTTGGAAAAACATCAAGACTCAAAACCACAAATTGGAGGAGGAGCTCGGCCGAAAAATCGCTACATCGGTTACAAAGTGCCAATTATATATATATATATAAGGACAGTATGCAAAACATATTGAAGTCAATAAAAGCCAAATCTGGTCCTTTCCGAATATGCTACATATAGATAATCTCTATTTTTCTATATTATCCGCATATGTAAACTAAACTTTATTGACCATTTTAAAGTAAAAAAAAAAATCAAACAAATAGTATTGACTTAAAACATCCATCGAAATAATTTTTGGACATACAATATATATGTACATATATATTAGCAATAACCAATTACTACTGTTAATTTACTGCCTTTCCGTACAATGACACGTAATCAAAATATTACACTCCACCGACAAGCTAACTGGCGAACGGCATGTGGTTGAATAATACGAACGAACGAAAAAGGTTATTGAAAATATTGCCTGGAAATACCCAAAAAAAAAAAGAGAAAAACAGAAATAAATTTTAAAATAAACCATCACCGTAAAATCACAACGAATAAGCGTATGTATGTATGTATGTGGGTCGAAAATACAGGAAATGGTTAAGGTCATAAATCACGTTTCAAGTAGAAAAAGCACGAATCAGCAGCATAAGCAAGTTGAAAAAGTAAAATATTTATACACGATATTATTGATCGGTATATATTTACAAGCACATATAGGTATATATACATATATAAGCTACACTTGTTTCTGAAATATATAGTCTGATATTTAAAGTATTCAATCAATATATACGTAACAGTATTGCAATTTTAGCCATTTAGAGTTTCTGCGAATTTAACATGCAAAAATTAACTAGTATTATACTAGTATGGTGCTGATAGTCATCGAGAGCTGAAAACGCAAACAAGCTGCGAGACACGTGGTCAAAATAAGGTAGTAGCAGTGCTTAAGAAACTCCATAAAAAACGGAAAATTTCAAGAGTGCAATAGTCAAGAAAGGAAATTAGTACCCAATGGCCAGACCGGAGATCGTCGACCCGACTCCTCAATTAATGAGGAAGGGAAATAGATTCATCAAAGCCTGAAGTGCACATAGCGATTGTTTGCTTAAAAAATAGCCAGGCCTGTGGAGCCAACAGCTTACCGACTGTGCAATTTAAATATGACATGAAAGAGATGAAAAGATGCAGGCGTCAGCTTTTCGCCGAATATAGTTAGATGAAAGCGCGCTAGACGATGGGAACTAACATGTGCTCTATTCAATCCATAAAAAGCTGCGCCCCATAGTGTGTGTTAATTACCGTAGAAAAAGCCAAAGCAGAATTACTCATGCCAGCAGGTGCTATTTTGGACTAAGTAGGCAATTGAAGAGTAAACCCCTCTCTCGACGAAATGAACCACGACGAAAAAACCAAACTCTACAGTCGCTCATCATGACTGTCCTACTATTTGGTACAGAAGCGTGGAGAGTCTTCAGGAGAAAGGTTTGCCGGAAGATTTATGTTACCGATACAGTACCCGTTGGTGGAAGGAGAGGAAAAGGCAGACCTACACTCCATTGGAAAGATTAGACAACAAAATCTGGACTTCACTTGACATTTTTAAATGACGAAAAGGGGAAAGAACTAGTGGCAAGGAGTGCGCTGCTGTAGCCGGCAGTAGATAGAGTAAGGGCTGTTAAAGGCAGATCAATAAATTGTAGCTTTTTCTGTATGAATTTTTAAAGGTTTCTGTTAATTACCAGCTGCATAATTGAGTTTTATACCCAGGTATATATTCCAAGCAGCTTGATACTCGCTCTTTACTCAACTACTTAAATGTTAGTTTGAAGTCTGTTGTACACCTTCTCGAAGTGCGAGAAATTTTTCGTACAAACTTTTGCGCTTTACTATCTATGTATACGAGGGGACTAACAAAAGTTCGGTCAGTTGGTGACTTTCAATTTGTTTTTGTTAAATCTTAAAATACCAAGTCTTTGGCAATTATTTTAATAGTCTCCATGTGATTCTCTTCGGGTTTCAGAGTAATTTACAGTCAATACAAATATTCAGTGAACGCAAATTGCATATGGTACAATTGCATCGTCTTTAGAAACTATTTCTGAGTGATTCAGAAGATTCCAAACCGAGCATTTTCCGTACGGGACGAGCCCCGAGAAGTTGCTCGATGCATGAATTTTATATGAGGCCCTAAAAGAGGCTCGAGTGCATTTTGCTCAATTTTTCCCAAAACTAATTCGAAAATGGTCAGTATAGCAATCTCAGTAAAGTCGTTACTGGTGACGAACCAGGGTTCTATAAGTACGATCAAGAAACCAAACAGCAGTCCATGGTATGGAGACCAACAAGAGCAAACCCACCCGTAAAATCTTCGATACAAAAATCATAAGCAAAAGTAATGATGCCAGTTTACTTCACCCGATCTAAATTCGTAGCTGTTATTCCACTAAAAAAGGATCATACGGTAACTGCAAACCGGTACACCGAAGAGTGCTTACCAAAAGTTTTCAAAAATTTGTTGGAAAACAGGAAGAAAGAGGATTTGAAGACTGTTTTCAGAAGTGGATCTAAAGGCTTAAGAAATGCATTGAAATCAATGGCGGCTATGTAGAGAAGATAAAAGAGGACAAATATTGCAAAGAAATACAAAATATTATAGAAAATATAATTCTTTGAAAAACTTAAAAGTCGACGTTTCAGAAGCCAAACAAAAAAATTCCGGAATACTCAAAATAATTTTCTTCTTTAAGTTTATTAGTTGATAAGCAACAATTTTTGTGTAAATTTATGCAAAGAAAAATATTATTTATTTAATGTTTTATCTATCTATTACTAACTACATTTGTATATTCGAATATATATATTTATAAGTGATTACAAAAAAAAATTGATAAATAAAGAAATGAGAAATGCAATAAGCGATGAAAAGCGCGAAAATGTACCACACCCTTAGGTGGCATAAGTAGGTAAGTCTTCTTCCGGCTTCTGACTAAGCAACCAGCAGCATTGAAAGGCAACAAGCGTAAGTGCTTTAGTAGCTACGTCATTTATCAAAGGCAAAAAAAAAACAAAAACGCTTAAGTGGTTGCCCTTGGCGCATAAGCACGCCAGTATGCGCTTAGAAGCCATTTAGCCAATTCGTTTTTCTTTTTTTTTTTTGATTTTCATTTATTTTGTTTAATATTTTTTTTGCATTTTTTTTGCTTCTTCTTAATCCCTTTAAGGAGCACAAAGGTAAGTTTAAACGCAAATCGATGAATCTAATGACTATTTATCGGCTTGCAAATAAGTGAGTGGTTAATGTATATTTTCGTATTCTCAATACTTTTGCCAAGTTTCAATAAACGGCACGCCCAACCTGCGCTCACCGCTTGCATGTGCTCGTCGATTGCTTTGATTTGGTCACAATAGAAACAATTTGAGTGACGGCATTTCCTTAACTCGGTTACAAAATTGCAAATTACATTCAATTACCCTACTCGTATACCTCTCCATACCTTTCTCCCTCTCTCTCTCCAACGCTCTCTCGCTCTCTTTCACTAACCTTTGCTATTCGATAATCCGACATCGAGTGTGCACTCTAGTAGTGCAATTACACGCATCATTTATCAACTAAGCAGCAGCAGCAGCAGACAAACACCGACACTTTCGCGTTAAGTCCAATACAACAATGACATACACACACACACACACATACACGCACACACACACTCTGAGAGTGCAAACTACAAATTGAGGAACACTCTTGAGTGTTCTGTAGTGGAAAAAAGGCAAACATTGGACGCTATTTTCACACCATCAAGATTTCCATCAATACTTTTTTTGCTTCTATTGTACTTTACTTTTATCCTTCTTTATTTTTTTTATTTTTTTTTTCCAACATATTTCTTGATATGTTACGGCATAGAGGGTTACGTGAAGAGATTTATACTACAAAAGGTTTGGTATTTATTCTAGAGAAGGATAAACACAAATACCCATGTGAAGGAGCGCCGCTGGTCAAAGTGTAATAGAAAAAGCAAGAGACGCAGCAAAGAAAAGGTTGTCCCAAATGCAAATTTTGTTGAGAAAGAAAATTAAAGTCAATTTTTATGTGATTTGCATTGAAATGGGAGAGATTAGTGTATTTTCTATGGGCTTCTAAGAGTTCATTAAAAGCTCCTTTTTCATTGTATAATTTAAGATTTGCAAAGTGGCTTGCTTTTAGGGAATTCGAATGGCTCATCTTTGAATTGATATTCATTGGTATGTGTATGTACACGTATTTATATTCAAGGAAAATTAGTAATTATTTAGGCTAAAATTAAATTTAAATGAACAGCTTCAGGACTCTTTCAAAAATATAAATTGGAAGACTAACAATTGGACAAATAGACCAATAAACAAATGGAAACAGAAAATTATTTAAGCATAAATCAGTCTACCACAGCCTTAGTCCTAGTCGCTTGAATTACTCATTTCGTGGTTTCGTGGTTTCAAAAGTAAAGGGCTGTATTTTGACATCTGTTGGCTTAATAGTTTGTAAGAAGACGCTTATGTTCCGAGTGTTCCGTGAACTAATGGATTTCAGTCGCTTCTTACGACAGGCATGCCTTAGTGTGGGTAAATTCTAGAACCACTAACCGGACTTGCACCTTACAATAAATAATCTATGTGAATATATGCACCCTTTCCTACCCGCAAAAGCTTCCTATTACAAAATACAGCCGCACTTCGACAGTCTAAAAGGCTATTTCTTACGCCAAATCTGCGTATTAGATTTCATTGTAACGTATGCTGTAAGTTACGCTGGAGGGCTGCATGGCTCGTGCTATTCAAGATTTTTTAGTCTAGCCTAAGACAGTTTTTTTTAATTTTAAAGTGCTTAAATAAATAATCTCGTCTTCCTGCCCTCCTCTTTCTTAATGAGCTACATCCGTTCTGACTGAGACCTGACTGAAGCTCTGATCTGAAGCTATCAATCTCTCAGCTGTTTTCTCTACACTATTTTCTAACATAATGTCTATTGTCTGCGGTTAGCTTTGAAGATATATTCGTAGTATTAGCCGAGTGGTTAGCCTTAAGTACTAACATTCGCAAGGCCAGTGTTGGAGTCGTCGTCTGACCAAAAATATAAAATTATAGAAAATTTATTTGTCAAATCTACAGAGCGTGTTTTTCTACTTCTTTATTTACGTAGGTAAATTATGCGATTGAAACCAAATCAAAAATAGCGCGCCAATGGCTCTTCTCTTTACTGTTTGGCGCCAGTTGTAATTACTAAATGAAGCCAGGACGCTCCCCACCTGATCCTTCTAACGAAGTCAATATCTTTCTCTTCCCCTGCTTCCACCAGCGAGTATTGTATAGAATACTTTCAAAGCCAGAGCGCCTTCTTTCATTAAGAGGACTTGACCTCGCCAGCGGAGCCGCTCATAGCCAATGCGTAATGGACCATAAATCGTTCACAAATCTTTTCTTTTGAAGACCCCCAGGACCGCCTGATCAGATGTTGGCATTGTCCACGCTTCTGCATCACATAATTGGGAGAGAGTGATTAGTGACTAGTAGAGTTTGGATCTTGTTCACCGAGAGAGGACTTTACATTCCGATTGCCTACTCAGTCCAAAGAAGCGCCTGTTTTTATTGGTGTTAGTGCTGGTCCCTATGTAGACGAAATTATCTGTGACCTCAAAGTTATGACTACCAACAGTGACGTGGGAGCCAAGTCACAACTGCGCTGACTGTTTGTTTGACAGAACATATTTCGTCTTGCCCTCGTTCACTACCAGACCCACTCCCTTCGCTTCCTTATACAGTGTGGAGAAAGTTGAACTAACGGCACGGTTGTTGAGGCCAATAATGTCGATATCAATGGCATACGTCAGCAGTTCGATACTCTTGTGAAAGATTGTACTTTGTCTTTTCAGCTCTGCGGCATAAAATTGAAGAAGTTACATAATAAGAAATCACACTGTCTCAAATCTCGTTTGGTATCGACTACGCGGCAGTTTACAACGCCGTATAAGTTCTGTGGGGATACCTAATACGGACATAGCGGCGTAGAGGCAGCTACTTACTGAGCTATCGGAGGCAGTTTTAAAATCGATGAAAAGGTGGTGTGAAGCGATTATGAGTCTTTTCCAAGATTTTTCGCATGGTGAATATCTGACCAAATGAAGAATCAGTTCTGAAGCCATACTGGTAAGTTCTACTCGAATTGTGGAAGGCGGTGGACCTTAGCCTTTTCCACATTACGATCGATAGTACCTTATATGCTTATCACACGTTAGTTGGCGCAGACCGTGTGGTTCCTTGTCAGTTCTTCAGCATCATGTTTGAATAGCTCTGTCGGCAGGCCATCCGCTCCAGCTGCTATTCGAACCTCGTCATAGTCGGTTAATGGAACGTCTTTTCCAACATCACCGATTGGGGTATCTGGTTCATCAACTCCTGTTGTTTCATAGGTCACCTCTCTGGGTTCTACAAAAGCTTGCAGTGATCTTCAAGCTTTCTGTAAGTCGCCGTATCTTTTCCTAGAATTTTCAGGTATTATCCTCGTCAGCCAGCTTCTCAAGCTCTTCATACTCACGCATTTCAGCCTCTATTTTTTTTTTTTGTTTGCAAATGTGTCTTGCTTCACACTTCAGCACTCGATATTTAACCCACCCCGCACGCGTTGTGGTTGATCGCAAGATTACGAGGTATGCAGCTTGCTTTCTCTGCATTATAGCTCGACATACCTCATCGTGCCAACGAGTTCCAAGCGAATTTCTGACATGAAAATTAAAGTTCCTTATAAGAACCCATCAACCGTTCGAAGGTGGCTTTGAATAAACTGTAGTTCCCTTTATTTCCTTCCCGGAAAAACATCAAGACGTAAACCATAAATTAGTGAAGGAATTCATCCAAAAATCGCTTCGGTGGCTACTATGAATATATTAGTATTATTTCTTTTCATTTCAAGTTGTTAACTTTTTTATTTGAACAATATTATTTATTGTTTTTTTTTTCAATTCAATGCAGTTTTCACAGCTGCCGAAGTTTAAAAGTTCGCCTTCACAAGAGAAGAGGGTCGATAATACATTTTTTATTCCAAACATTTGATGAAAGAAATAGTGAGCTAGTGACAAAAGTAATCTGCTTAAAAACATAAATAAATATATAGTTATGCAGGGTTGGAGATAAATTATTTTTTAAATTTCTTTTCTACGAAACATGTGACCACAACTGATAAGCGATTAAAAGCAAAAACATCTGCGTAATTGCATGGAAAAAAAATAATGAAAATAAACCGGCGATGGGCAATTGAACATAAATATCTCAAATCAAAAATAAAATATGAAAAAATACAAAATTAAATAAATAAAATTTCAAAGAGATTGTGATAAAATGAAAGATTAACACACGAGAATGAAAAAAGAAGAAGAAAAATATTTACAATTTTAATCGTTGCAATAAGGAAACCATCAACAAAAAAAAATAAAATAAAATATTATTATTGTATTATTAAAAACCTATAAGGGGAAGCAAAATAAAAAATTCATTCAACACACACATATATACATACGTGTATGCATACAAACACAAAGCTTTTCCCTTGCATAAATTCCATATAAAAATGTATGTGAGAAGCATTCAACCGCAAAAGTCTGCTTATTTGCCACAAAAACCGACAGTGTCCACATCCACATCCACAAAGCATTAGACAAAAACAACAAAAAGTCAAGTGTTATGTGCGTCATATTAGCTATATATCACACTTCCTTAAATTGCACACACAAACGCACACACACATGCACGAGCGATATTTTTGTTTTTTTTTTTTTTTGCATTCTCTTTTTCTTTACTTTCTTAAATGCTATGATCCCTCAATATTTCTTCGTCTATTTTTCTGGCATACGCTTATCAATAAATAATCAGATTTACAGACATTACTCACAACCGTTATTGCATATATATACAATAAAACTCCCACAGTGGTGTAATAACATACGTATACCATATAAACATACTAACGGACATACATACATATGTGTGTATGTATGAACATCACTGTATGACGGGGGGATAATGCTGATGTTGTCCATTAGGTGTGAGTTTAAGTATATGGTAGATGCGCATGTGTGTGAGTATGTATTCGTGCGCGTGTGTAGGTGTACTCCATCTACACATTATTTCATGAACATTGGTCAAGCTTCACGGCTGGTGACTCCACTCAGGCTTAGATCAACTGTACGGGGTAGTGAGTTGACCACAAGTCTTATCGCCTTATCGACAGCTGGCTTAATATCGCTATACATACATTCATACGTATACTCATATGTTTATATGTACATACGTGTATGTATATGTTTATAGCTTTTATTACAACAACAATGTGGAGCATAATACCACATATTGTGTTTTAGGCATATGTATGTACATATATATGGTATATATATCTGTTTATATGTGCGCTTTCAACCGGTAACCGTTATTTGGGTTTTCATTGCAGCTTTTCTTTCACACTTAGGTTAGCCGCAAATTTGGCAGCGTGTTTGCTAAATGACTGAATCATTGTTGTGAGACAAATGGAGCTACTACTCGGATATGCTGTGTGTGTGGGTGTGTGTGTATGTGTGTGCATTTGTGTATAAATTCTCTGTTGGGAATTTAAAAGTTAACGTTTTAGCAATATTTAAATGATGCACAATTTTGTTACGTCATCACATTTAAAAACAAAAGCTTTCCCCAAATTGTGTTTATGAAAAAAACGGATTTTGGTAAAAAAAATATTCGTTCGAAATAATTTTTGATTTTGAAAGGAATTATAAAATTCTTTCACGCTTTATACGAAGTGTGATGTGAAAATAATGAGAATTTTAATTTTTGTAATAAAATATTTATTTATTCCTCCACATTGATTTCGTTCCCTTCCAAATAGTCCCCTTGAGAAATTGTGCACTTCTCCCAGCGTTTCTTCAAAATCCCGAAACATTTCTCACACTCGATTCTTGAGATGTACTTCAGTTCTTTCAGCGAAGCCCTATAAGATTCTCTTTATTTTTGGAAATAGAAAAAAAATTATAGACAGCTACAACACGACAGATTTCAAGGTTGTTATCCCGGATAGAAACCTTTGGGACAGGATAACACCAGAAACGAGATAGCAGAGCCGGTGGCGGAATTTACTCAATGGATCCTCTCGTTTACCGGATCACTGTAGTGTTTTTCAGGCAGAATTGGTGGCTCATTTTTTCGGAATGTCAGGCTCCATTGAGATCCCTGGAATATGTAACAGTGAAATCTAGATACGTGGAGCACTGCTACATATCACTTTACGTGATGGCTAAGCAGTTCTCTTTGAATATGTTGTGGGTACCTGGACATAGTAACATACCGGTTAATGAGATGGCGAACGAGCTTGTAAAGAAGGGCACTTCCGTTTTACTTCGCCATCATGGAAGGGTTTGGGCATTCTGATCTACACTTGTAAGCTCAATAAAAGAGAGTAATTCATTACAATGCGTATATTGTGCCAGAAGGAAACGGAAGAAGGTCACATGATCTTATCGAGCTGAAAAGGAAGGACATATCTACAGTAACAGGTCTTCTTACAGAACCTTCTTTCTCTGTGAATACCTCGCACTTTGGAGGAGTAGGCTGAAGTCTCTAGGGGCGGCAATCTCTGGAGACCTGAGCGAGATACCGAGGGCTAAGATGCGGCAACTGCTCAGTTTTGCAAACACCACGCACTGATTCGATTAGCGGGTGGGGGTGTTTCGGATCCTCAGTGGTATCACAATGGGCCCGTTTGGAGCCTAGGTGTGCAGCCACTTCAATCAACCAACTAACAATGCCATCAAAATCGGCGAATACAGTAATCTTAACGTTTAAGTTTGGCCGCACTTTTCGAGCCTTTTTCGATTTTGACCAGATTTCCTTTACTGTCAAGATGACCTTTAATTTCGGCGCCATATTCATATATCCGCGTTTCGTCACTTACTTTAATACGTTTCAATAATTCTGCATCGCTGATGACTCCTGCTGTTCATTGAAATTCAACAATCCTGGAAGCATAAATGCTGTCATGCTTTTTATAACCAAAATATTGGAAAATATGTCACGAAATGATCCGATTGGTATACCAACATCATTAGTGACTATGAGCGATCGTTCGTGAGTATTTCTTTCACATTTTCCTCATTTCCATTGGTTGCTGATATATCTAACTGCGGTCACCCGTCTTCAGTGAATGTAAAACCCTCCAAGTATATTTCTCACATGTAATAATAAGCTCCGTATAGGCATCCATCAGCCATTCGGAGGCGGCTTAGTATAAACTGTTGATCCCCATTTGTCAGAAAAACTTGACGACGCATCATATTAAATAAAAATCGTAGATAAATATCATTTGAAACACCTTAGAAAACCAACATCGAAACCGTCATATCATTTAACATGAGTTTTCTTCTTCTTCCTTCAACAATAGCGCAACATTCCATCCATCTCTTCACCATTTGGAAATACCAAGTTAAACCAAGTCTTCCTACGTGTATTCCTCTGCTATCACCGGCGTGTAGTGCATCGAATACTTTCTAAGCTGGAGCGCATTTCAATGTCGTCGTATATGGTATATCGTACATTTTATCATTCCATCGGCTGCGATATTCGCCGTTCCCAACTCGTAGAGGATCATGAAACTTACGCAAAACCTTTCACTCGAAAATTTCTAACGTCGACTCATCAGATGTTGTCATCGTCCATGCCTCCGCAGCATATGGACTTGTAGAGTTTGCTTTTGGTTCGTAGAGAGAGGACTCTTATTTTTGAATTGCCTACCCAGTCCGAAATAGTATCTGTTGGCAAGAATGATTCTGCGTGGGGTTTCAAGGTTGACATTATTACTGGTGTTGATGCCGACCCCAAGACAGACGAAATAACTTACGACCTCGAAGTTATGACTGTCAACAGTAACGTGAAAGTCGCGCCGCGAATGCAAATTACTGGTGGTTTGATGACAGGCCTATGTTATCAGTATCATCGGCATACGCCAGCAGTTGTGTAGTGCACTCTTGTAAAAGATTTTGACTTTTCTGTGGCTCTTATTATTTTCTTCAGCATCGAGTTTAAGTAAATACACGATACGGAGTCACCCTGTCTGAAGTCTCGTTTGGTGTCAAACGTTTTGGAGATGACCTTCCTAATTCTGACAGTGGTTCTTATGTAGTCCAGCGTCAGCTTACACAGTTTTCTAGGCTCTGCGGTTATACCTTATAAAGATATAGCTGTGTAGAGGCAGATAAATATTTACTGTACTATGAAAGGCAGCTTTAAAATCTTCTTTCAAGCCAGGTTTAATCAGCTTGTTGACAGCGGACTCTCTAGTATTTTACACAACTGGATCGATAGTGGTAAGCTGCTTGAGCCATGTGCAAAAAATTATCTCCTGTCCCAAGTGAATGACAGTCAAAAGCTTTCCTCACTTGCGTAAATTTCTACACATGGCAGCATTCTCCCCATTTAATATGAATATTTGCACTAAGAATAGCGATTCCCGAGGTGATCAGAACCTAATGATCACTTGACAGGAGTGATTGCTGAGGTTAATTGCATTCCAAACCAACTTTTTTGCCTAGTCGTACATGAAAATGAATCCATCCCCTCATACCAAAATCGATAATTTTTTTTTTCGATGTATCACAGATAGATCATCCGATATTCAATGAATATTATACCAATCTCTCAGGCAGATTTAACTTTAATTAGAAACATGAACGAACTCTTCTGGCCAACAATATGTGTGCTGGTCCAACTTAATAATGGCAAAATATCACTAGGAAGCATCCAGTACTGAGATAGCATCCAGCAAATTCACCAAATTTATTTACCTTTGCTATTTATTGCCTGTAGCAATAACCTAATAACATTGCGAGGCAGTGAAGGTGTTATGAAAAAAAAATACGGCATTAGGTAACCGTTTTGTTGCAAGCTGGAAACTGATAAATTCATCATAAAGTTCAACATTTTTGATGTTATACATACTCAGAATGTTGTGACTTACAAGCGCTATTTGGGTTGCTAACATAACTCAAAATATTCCTCACTGCCACAGCTTTCGACATTGATCAACTCAGCAACAGTTCACTGAAATATTTTATTAAATTTTTGGCGATAAAGTTCTATCTAGTGGCAGTGTTTATCTATAGTGTGATACATTTAATCGATATCGTAGTTCACTCAAAGACATATTTCATAAAGATTAGGTCAAGGCATCAGTTGTTTATCCAAAAACTATCAACACTTTCATCACTTTCTTTTGCCAGGAGTGTTTTACCTCTGGTTTAAATATCGTGGGATCATTTTTCGTTATTATTTGCTTAAGTTTTAAACATTAATATTATTTTGAACGACTAATAATTTTCCCTGCTGGGTGTGTATTTCTTACAAACATTCATTCGTATAAAACTTCCTTCCATAAATACAAATAAAATGTAAGAAGGCAATAAATATATTTCGTAAGCATATCAATAATTGATTTATACGTTTGAGTTTGGTATTAACTGACATGGCACTTCCTGCTTATACGCACATAAACAGATACACGTATACTTGTATACATGTACATTCATACATAAATCAAATCAAAAATTTAAAGATCTCCCGAACTTAGTTGAGATTTTCCTTTACTTTATTTTCATATTTTATGTTCCACTGTGGCATTTAATTTAAAATAAAATAAATAAAAAATGTTTGAAAAGTTTTACTCTAATAAATATAATTATTTTCAACTACAAAATATGAGTGAGTATCAGGCTATTTAAAAAATAAAATTTAAAATTAAAAAGTATTATTTTTGAATAAATTTAAGGGTTTATTTATCATATTTGCCATAGTCAGAATTATTCGATTTATGACAAATACATACTATGTACCATAATGTTAGATAATTTTTTGCCATTTTGAAGGTGATGTCATTATTATTGGCGAAAAATTTTTAATTGAGACTAATTTTTTACCAGTCAAATCATTCGCCATACGCAGAAACATATGGTCATCCCTTGGTGAGAGGTTCATACTATAAGGTGGATGAATAAAATCCTCCCAATCAAGCCCTCGGAGCTTCTGGCGAGCCACTATTGCTATGTGAGTGGTCTGGCGTTGTCTTGATGAAAAACAACTGGTGACAGTTGGACGCTTGTGGACGGTCAATTGCTAACAGTACATATCTGAGAAAAGAATTTGGAGCAGCCAATAGAAGATTACTCCTTGTCAATCCCACCATACCGCAACAAAACAATCCTGGATGTCAATCCTGACGACTTGGAGACCATTTGTGCCGGCTCACTACTCCTCGAACACGACTGTTATTATATGACGTTGTTACGAGTGATCCATTTTGAACCATCAGCTACCAACCGCTTTAGAAGCGGATAGATTTTATTACGATTCAACAGCGATTCGAAGATGGAAATTCGGTTCATGAGGATTTATCGAAAACAAATGCCTTGCGCTCAAACACTACTGAGTTAGGTGATCAACACGTATCATCTATCCAGCGTCATCCAACTTAGTCCAATCACACTTATATAACACGAGATGCAAATCACTATAAAAATAATGGACGCATTGTTACTTGACTAAGCAGTTACGAGTATATGTATGTATATGGCTAATATAAATTTTATTTAATAAATTAAATTAAAAATTAAATTAGAAAATGACAATGAATGGCAAATATTCAATACATCGGCTCACACGGAGGTACCGTAACCGAATAAAATAATTATAAATATTTTTAATACATTTTGACAAAAAAATCGAAACTGTGAGTCATAAAAATAAAAAATTAAATAAAATAAATTTAAATTTAAGTGTTATTAGCTATGAGATAAAATTAATAATTCAAAAATAATACTTTTCACATTTTATCAAGTAGAAAATTGCGCCTTAAACGCTTTTAAATCATCAACATACATACATACATACACATATAACCTAACTGGAGTATAAAAATGACAGTCACACAGCGTGTAGTAGAATTTAATAAATCTTTATTATTTGAAATAACGCAAAACACTTGAATATACATACATACATAGATATTTATGTATTTCACAACGCACTGATTTTTACAGAATTTTTCCACGAACTTTCACTTTTGATCTCTAAGTATTCTCTGGTGAATATTTGTAAATTTTTTTACATATGTATATATGTACAAAAATATATAGTCACATGTCTACATACATACACGGTGTGTCCCAAAAGTAACCGAACTTTATATTTAAATCATACAACATACAGCGCCATCTATTGAAAATTTGCAACATTAAAAATATACATTCATCCTCTTTCAAACGCACCTAACTTCATGTGTGTCGGATGACAGATGTAAAAGTGACAGCCATTTCAATAAAACCAAAAGTGTGCTAATGGTTCCAAAAAAATGGAACAAAGAGCAAATATAAAATTTTGTGTCAAACTTGAAAAAAAAAATTGAAATTGAAGTTTAAAGAATTAAAAAAAAATTGAAAAAAATGAAGCAGCCGTAACCGAGGTTCTGAGGAACATTTCTATAAATGACATAAAAAAATCTATGCATGCGCTGGTTGATCGTTCCAAACGTTGTGTTGAGTCAAATGGAACCTATTTTGAATAAATAATAACTTTCAAAGATAATATAATGTGTATTTTACTATTTTATATCCAAAAAGTTCGGTTATTTTTGGGACACACCCTGTATGTACATACCATACATACACTTATAAAGATTTATACGTTTTTTTTTATTACAGCACATCATGTACATATGTATGTCCATATGTGTATGTACTCATATATATATGTGTGTGTGTGCGTCCTTTAGCTTTATCTAATGCACATAACGTTAAAGCATTTTACGCTTTTGTGTGCGGCTTTTGTGTTGGTTTGGCTTAAATTTATACACGATGTGAAGATAATAAAAAGAATGGTGCGCATCTCAGACCAGCAGCAGCGGCAGCAGCGGCAGCAATAGCAACAGCAACAAAAAAGAGACACGAGAACAATGGAAGCGCCATAAAATCGACAGCAAAGGGATCACAGTGTTACATTTACACGTATGTATGTATGCGCTTGTATATCAGAGTGAATTTGTATTTGCAGACATCAACACATCATCGCTTTTGCTTCTCTGTCAAAAAAAAAAGAAAAGTAGAGGCTTCATAAGTACAATAAAATTTCTTCGAATTCTCCAAGTATTGATACATCCAAGGGAATTCAAGTGGAGCAAATCAGCGACACAAAAAAAACATCTTTGCCACAGCAAAACTGCCTGCTTTTGCGTGTCAGAAATTCTATTTTTATATTTACTAACTCGTGCACTGATAGAAGAGTGGGTGGTGAATGTTTTCTAGAATTCTTTGAAATTGTGCTCTACTTTTTGTTATGATAAATTAAAAAAAATAAAAATACCATTAAAAAAAATAAAAAATAAGTATACTTTTGATAAACATATATGCATATTTAATGTAGCCCTCCCTGTTGTGTATTTGTTCATATTTATATTCACTGTCAAATAGCGATAATAATGAAGAAAGCGACTATCACAGAACATAGACAGCCCCGTATCGAAGAAGAAGTCACTCAATGTAGATGAAATTATGAAGAAAGCGAGTGTACTGTCGGAGGAGAAGACTAAGGAAATCCTTGTGTACATGAATACGACTATAGATACATTTATATATCTCTCTCTCTCTCTCTTTGATTCAGAAACTGCACGAGGCGAGGAAGTTGATGGACTCCCTTCTATATTGCCAGTACACTCCAACGACCCACAAGCTAGAGTTAAGTGCAAGTCTTTCTTAAGGAATTTAATAATCATGCTCTTAGACAGCGAGTACTCCGCGATATATGTAAATGTCCTTTCGAGGTTCTTATCTTTTTAAAGGAAAAAACACAGCAAATTCAAATTTATTGGGGATTGTTTATAATCATTTGAAGGCAGATGCTTTGGGATTTATTTTCTGAAGATTATCTCCTTCAAATGTTAGCCACGGCTACGTCCTAGATAGTCCATTCGTTAAGTCCAATTTTCGCTTACTCGTTCAAACATTTCGACTGGTAACTGTCAAATTACACGCGTGATATTTTGTTCCAACGACTGAATCGAAGCGGGATTGTCTGACTTAAGACTTTTTGACTTTAGGCTTTACATAACCTCACAATCACGGTGTGTTATCGCACAATCTTGTTGGCCCAAAACGTGAAATTATCTCCTCACCAAAGTCTTCTCTCAATACAACCATTGATTGATCCGATATGTGGAAAGTGGCGCCATCTTGTTGAAATCAAATGTCGCCGAGATCACTGGCTTCAGTTTCAGGCATCAAATAGTCGGTTATCATGGCGTGACAACGGCTGCCATCGATGGTTAGGTTCTCACTGGCATCATTTTTGAAGGAATATGGACCGATGATTTCAGCGGCCCACAAATTACAACAAACGGTTTTTTTTCTGGAAGAAATTCCAACACATGGGTCTCTTCAGGTTGCTCTTGGTTCCAAAATGGGTCTCATCGCTGAATAAAGTTTGGCGAAGACGTCGGATCTTCTACTCTCTCATGATTCTTGTTTATATTAAAACCAACGACAACAGATACTTTTTGCTCATAATAGAAATTCTGAATAAGTGACAATCACTCTGAAATATAAATATTTCTAATTCATTTAATTTAAATGATTTGGCATATTCCAATTTGTTTAAATTATTCTTTTGATTTTAATAAAATACTTTCAGAGAGTTTGCAACTTTTCGCCTTACTCGTATCTATTTTTAATAAACCGCGCTTCCAATATAAAATAAAAAATTGATTCCCATTGGTTCATGTGTCGCAAAGGATATAGCAGTAGAACGCGTGGTTGGAAACAAAATAAAAAGGAATTAAAGAAAATAATGCAATATAAAAGCAGAAAAGAATCAAATTTCCTCTTTCATTCGTATTTGAAATCCATAAAAATATCAGTTGCATGGTTGTTTGCAAATGTGCGGATTCACTTGACTTTAACTTGCAAGTGCATAAAGAAAATAATGCATATATATGTATATATACATATGTATGTATGTACGTGCAGATGAACTTATGAATACAACAAATACATATACATTTGCACTCATATGGTTGAGTTTTAGAATTACATATGTATGTATGTAAATTGTCTTAGCGCGAAAATTTTTTCTATGTCTTCTTCTTAGGGAAACAAAACCATTTGCCATGCACTTTTTCCATTTTTTCAGTAAATTTTTCTGAAAATCTTGCATCTCGCAACTGCCAATTCAGCATTTTTATCTTCACAATGCACACGCTTCCCGAAAACAAAAAAAAAATGTTTTTCCGTTTTTTGATTGGTTTTTCAGTTTTTACGATTATTATACTTTTAAACTCTAATTTAGTTCGATTTAAATTTGAAGCTTTCATTTTGCTTGCGCATTTTGACCCAAATTCATATTGAATTTCAATTTAGTTTTTTTGGTTAAAGAGCAGAAAGTGCAGCATCTACTAAAAATCGAATGCTGATTTCAACAACAATATGATATGAGCTGCTCTGTATTAATGGCATATTTAAGTAACTTCTTTCAAAATAGTATTTATTTAATTATTTTTAAGTTTATAACAACTAAATATATGTATACTACTCAAAATCAGATAACTTCCCTCAATCCCTCTGTTTTTCTGAAACGTCTCAGCACCACGCAACATTATGTTGTGGCAACAATGTTTCAGCACTCGAACAACTCATCAACTCTCCCACTGAGCTGCTGTTTCTCACATTCCGAAAGAGCAACGGAGAAAAGCGTTTTACTCAACATCACGCTCTCGTCGTGCAGTCGTACTATTTTCTCTATCTCCCACAATTATACTCGCAGAGCAAATCGTGTCATACGCCCGAAAATACACAATAAAATGCACGAGTAAAACCAACCGAATGCGTTACTTACTGCTCTCAAGCCGCACAACGCACGACGAACAGCATTGTGCTGGCTCAGCCGTTAAACACACAACTCGTGGGTCTCAGTAGAAAGTAGAAATGTTGCTGTTAACACGGTTAACAGTAAATTCAGTTAGTAAGTCAGTGGGTCAGTGTACGCCGCCTGTTTGTCGGTGAAAAGCGCCAGACACGATGCTATCCGCATATTGCGCTATAAACATGAAATTGAGTGTCGCGCTGGTAGTAGATGTGGACTCATTGTTAGCTACGGTCGGCCATTCGTGGCCTACCTCAAATCAAGTGGAATGTCGTAGGCATCAGACATGACTTATTTGGCTTTAGCCTAAGGCGAGATTTCAATAATATTGTTGGCTTTTAATTAAATTTAATTCGTGCATGACTGCAGGCAAATTCTTAAAATGCTTAATGATTATGAGCATTTTTTTCATGTGAATAATTATAATTCTTAACTTAAATATGACAAATGGTTATCGGAAAATAGCCGATTACATTTTTGCAAGAAACAACCGTGAATATAATTATACGAGGGTTGATTTAATGAATTTATTTTCTATAATTTTTGGATGTTGGTCTGACCAGGACTCGAACCCTGACTTTCCGAAAGTTGGTATGCACTGTTGATTACTTTGCCATCACGGCCGCTATTTCGAAAGTTTGCTTTGGTACTCCAATAGACCAACCGGGTTTTTACTATTTACCAACTTTTGAAGACACCTCACTTTTTTATTCTATTAGGCGAAAACATTAAGCGGCAGGTTTTTTGTAGAATAACTTGATAATACAGGGTTTTTTGATAAGAGGTGTTATTTTTATATTCAAAAAAAGTCTTATTTAAGGATTAATGATTGGATGTTGATTTCTATTTAGAGAAACAATATCAGCCAAATGGCAATCATGGCTACGCCTACAAGATCGTTTCCCTTTTATGAAATTTTCCAACACGAAATCGCAAATTAATTTGCAAAAAATTAGTCTATTTTTCAACTTCTGGAGTGGCTTTACCCCTTAAAGTAAGAAGTACCAAGATGTTAAAACACAAGCTTTCGGTATTCAAATTCCATTCACCATAGCTAGTGCAACAGCCTCATTTTCAAAAAAAGTAAGGTCCAATGAGCCCGACGAACCATAAACCGCAACAAACAGTTACACGTTGAGAGTGAAGAGGCTTTTCAGCAATAAATCCTGGGTTTTTCGAGCCCCAGATGCGTCAGTTTTATTGGCGTATATATATCTGATCGACTTTTGTCAATCTTACTGAAGCTTATCCAAAGAGTATCGCGATGAAAACATTTTTCTTTTTTATTTATTTTTATTTATTATTTTTTTATTTCTGTTATCAGGCTTAATTATAATTTTCGAACCATTTAGTATTCTTTATGAAATTGTTAATATCCGGTATGCGTTTTGTGGACAGAACAGCGATTCTGGTTTGATTTCCGGTAGATTCCAAGTGCTCTATGTCGAGTTTGTGTGAGATCTGGACACTCGCAGAGAAAACGGAAAACAGTTGCCTTGTACCCTTCCAGTTTGCAGCTAATGCTAATGTCTATTTTCCGAGAGGCCAGTTACCCGTTATTGTGACAATAAGTCTATATATACTGTTCCTCCAATGTCTTATATACTATATATATACATATATTAGGTGAAGTAAAAAGTTCGTTCAGTTTTTTTTGTATGCAAATGGTTCCAAACGGTTTTCTGGCTATTCCTCAGCAATTAAATACACGGTGTGTCCCAAAAATAACCGAACATTATATTTAAATCATACAACATACAGCGCCATCTATTGAAAATTTGCAACATTAAAAGTATACATTCATCATCTTTCAAACGCACCCAACTTCATGTAAGTCGGATGACAGATGTAAAAGTGACAGCCATTTCAATAAAACCAAAAGTGTGCTAATGGTTCCAAAAAAAAAAATGGAACAAAGAGCAAATATAAAATTTTATGTCAAACTTGAAAAAAAAATTGAAATTGAAGTTTAAAAAATTAAAAAAAAAAATTGAAAAAAATGAAGCAGCCGTAACCGAGGTTCTGAGGAACATTTCTATAAATGACATAAAAAAATCTATGCATGCGCTGGTTGATCGTTCCAAACGTTGTGTTGAGTCAAATGGAACCTATTTTGAATAAATAATAACTTTCAAAGATAATATAATGTGTATTTTACTATTTTATATCCAAAAAGTTCGGTTATTTTTGGGACACACCGTGTAAGTGCTCACCTGACGGTCTGTTTCCACTATTTCCATGATTTTATCGCAATTTTCGACGACAGGCCTCCCGACGCGTGGTGCATCTGTGGCATCGAAATTACCGGGACGGAACCTAGCAAACCACTTTTGTGCTACACGTTCGTTTACTAAATTTAATTTTTCAGCCTTTTTGGCTGCTTTTTCACCTTGATCGAAGAAAAATTTTAAAATATCGCGAATTTTCTCTTTGCTGGTGTCCATCTTTGACGAGCGCTCACAACGTACTGAGTCAATCAATCGAAAAACTGTCAACTGTTTAGCGCAAACAAACATGTTTTCAGCGAGTACTATGGACAATAACGCCATCTCTTAGATAAAAACCGAACGAAATTTTTACTTTACCGAATATAATTAGCAATTTTTAACCACTGAAGCAATTTTTGGCCGGTGATGGTTTTATATCTTGATGTTTTTCCAACAAATGGCGGGACCTACAATTTATACTAAGCCGCCTCGGGGCGGCCGATAGAAATTTAGCTTAATTTTTGTATTTAAATTAATTTTTTATAACTTTTTGGATGTTAGTACAACACCGGAATCGAACCCGAGCCTTCCGAACTTGGCACAAATCTATTCGTCATCTTGTATATGGATTTCCATCTGTTCAATACTGCTTGCTCAAATACCAAGCGCAATTTCTCAACAGTCTTGGCAGATATGTTATTACGAATACCTCCGCTTAAGATTCTTTTAGTGAATTACCCCAAAAAGAGCAAAATTGGTCGTAGATAAAATTAGCTCATTCTACCTGCCTCCAGCACATTTGAAAGTTAGTAGAAATATTAAATAATGAGCTTTATTTAATCATTTCGTAAAACTTGAAGACTACTTTTGGCATCAAAAGTACACCCGCAATTTCATTAAATGGTTCTAAGACAAAAGGAGCTTTTAGTTTCTTAATAACTTAAGAGCATTTAATTGTGGTTACATTTTTGGCAAATTCGAGGCAACAGCAATTTACCGATTTCACACTTAATATAAATATTTAGGTATTTATGTACAAGCAAGAGTTTATTGTATTTTGGTTGCATAGTTTTAACAAGCACACACACACACAAACACATAACGGTAACGCCAACTCAGCATTAACAAGTAAATGTCTTATTATTATTGTATTCCATTGCAGAATGGGCAATAATGCTACTAAGCACAACCGCATAGCCACAAAACAACAATTCATTTCAGAAGTGTACTGGGTTGTGGCTGGCACACTGTGTCCGTTGCTGGTAATAAGTAATTTACCCTTGTGTGTGTGTGTGTGTGTATGTATGTATATGCTGCAATCAACCAAAACACAACAAATAGAAAGTGATGTGCTGAGCTGAGCTCAACTAAAACTCCCGCCGCAATATGTGGCACGTAGCAAAGCGAGCTGTGGCAAGTTGACCAAACTATTGTGTGATTATTTTTCCATGATCACGAAGCAAACATGAAACAAACAACAAACAACAAACCAAGAAATCCTCATATTCGTATATACATACATGCATACAAACATCTGCAAAGTGATGTCTTCTTCTTTTGTTTTTTTTTTTCTGCAACAAAATCCACATGTGACAATAACATAACCCCAAGTGTGCACAGTCCAAGCACTGCGGCCTGGCAGGCGTACGAGACGAACTAATTTTCGGTGAGCTTTTGCGGTTTTGTCACATAATTCTTCTTGCGGCTGCGGCGTCGCACACGGAGGAGAACAGTGCTGACGTGTACCTAATAATTAAAATGTCAAGCCGATTGTCCAAGAGGACAGACCGTAGCTGAAAGACATGTGAGAATACACCTCAGCTACAGCTAAGCCACTACTACTGCACGTTATTATGCAACGCAAACACACTCACACCCACACATACATACATATGTATGTATATATGAGAGCACATACGCTATAATTGAGGGCAGCAACATCAAATTACCACCGCATAAAAAAAATAAATATGTAATACAAAAGGAGAGAGAGAGGTAACCAAAACATCAAAAAAAGTAAGATACAAGCAGAAAGACCTGCACTATAAGCTCAACCCGTGCGGCTTGTGTTGATGCACATTAGATTGTCGCAGCATGTGACCTGCTGTGGGTGGGTGGGTGGTGGAGTAGTAGTACTGGAGGATTGTTGAATAGATGAATACTGGACTGACTATATTCACTTTGCCATGCAGTAATGCAGACGTACAACTTTTATTGCTTGCACTTTTTGTTGTTGTTTTGTTGCTTTTTCGAAATCCAGTTGTGCTGAAGAGCTTAGACAGCAGACTTGACACTTCACTTCTCTTTACACTTAGCAAAACATTACGCCTTTTTACGTTGCATTCGGCTTGTTGTTGTTGCTGTGCTCAGTACACTACATGACAGCATTAACCCAAATCGATCATACATATGAGAGTATGTATGTATGTGCACATGGATGTATTATATGTACATACACGTATGCATATGAATGTCATGAAACCGGTTAAAAGTGGAAGTTATATGCTTGCTACACACTTCCGTAACACTCACACTACTATGTTTTGCTATAACTTTTTGCAATAACTTTACGGTTACAAGTTTGTTGCTTGCCGCTTGGCTGACCTGCACTTTCGCTTGTTCTTATTTTTTTCACGCTATGCGCTCAGCCACATGTTGGCCTAATTTTTTTTTATTTTTTATTTTTTATTTTTTATTTTTATTTTTATGTTTTTTATTTTTTGTGGCTAGCTCACAGTGATTGCACTTTTTTATCGTACACCAATCGATATCCAAAAAACTGCACGTCAGCAGCGACACACACACACACACGCACACGCACGCACGCAAACTAGCAGCTGAAAAATCAAAAATCACTTTGCGATACGAAAAAGTGAGTGGAAAATAAAATCGGTCATCCGTAACGAGTGAATAGAGTGGTTAGCTTTTTTTTTATTTTTCTTCCGGGATATGCACGAGGGGACTAACAAAAGTTCGGTAAGTTGACCTGAAAAAAATTCTTTTTGTATTTATTCGTAATCTTTGTAATTTTTTGTCCTCTCTACATAATCGCACTTGATTTCAATGGATTTTTTAAGCCTATAGGTTCACTTCTGAAAACAGTCTTCAAAATCTTACTATTTAAGCTTATCAAGTTCAGCATTAACCACATTAAATTATCCCCTCGTTGCTATCAAAAATCTTTCCTGTTAAATTTATTACGTTTTAGAAATAGCCAGAAATCACAAGGCGCTATATCCGGGGAATATGGTGCTGGACGTATTTCTTCGATCCCAGAAATCGCAATAAAATTATGAAAAATTTTGGTAAGTACTCTTCGGTGTAAGTAACTTTTACTGCTGAATTTTGTTGCTTAGATTTTAAGGGCGGGTTCGCTTTTGTTGGGCTCCATGCCATGGACTGCTGTTTGGTTTCTGGATCGTATTTATAGAGCCAAGATTCTTCACCAAATAATATGCCGAATTTTTGTTTGCTTTGGTGGTGGAATTTCAACTGACCTATCCTCAACTATCTTGCGTTTGCTCGTCTCCATTTTAGTCGATCGTTCTAAAATTTGAAAGAAAGACTAATAAAGTAATTTCAAAGGATTTGGTAGTTTTAGATTTAACAAAAACGAATTGAAAGTCACCAACTTACCGAACTCTTGTTAATCCCCTCGTATGCCTATCTGTATGTAATTGAATGTTTGAAAAAGAATTTAAAGCTCAACGAAATAATTTAATTTCCATTATAAAGAGAGAATGTAAAACAGGTTTTTTTAAATGAAATATTAATAACACAAACGTAAAAAGTCTCAAAGAGAAACAAACAAAGTGATTAAATTTGAATAAAAAAATAAAAAAAATAAAATTAACAGAAAAAATCTGTGTGAGCTTAACTAAATCTCTCTATGTTATAAGTATGGTAAATTGAGTTGTTACTTTACTAAATTGACGTTTTTTATTAATATATTAGGTCAATACTTAAGAAGTTTCATTTTACCGATTGGAAGTCTGGGCAAATGCTAGTTAGCTAATTCAGCATGTCTCGCAGAAAGAAGAATTGAAAATGCTGGCTACATATACATATGGTATATTAAGTGATTTTCCAATAAGTAGTGTTATTTTGAATATTCTGCTCTTGCGGTAGATGTCACTTTTGAAGCTGTAAAATTTTGATATTTAACAAATAAAAACTACGCCAGAATTTCATCGAAAAATCAACTTGACTGATGAGTACCATTCCCACCTCGTTGGCTACACCAATAAGCAAAACTGCCGTATCTGGAGATCGGAAAACCGAAAATTTATTGTTGAAAAGCCTCTTCAATGGTTAATTTTTTTGGTCCGTTGGGCTCATTGGGCCTTACTTCATCGAAAATGATGTTGAAATAACAGTCACGGTGAATGGGTTGTGCTATCGAAAGATGATTACTGATTTTTTATGGTCGGAATTGGATGGTATTGATCTATACACCATTTACTATTAACAACACGGCGCTACAAGCAATACAAGCAATGAAAGAAAGAAAGAAAGAGAAAGGTTTCCGGACAGTGTTATATACGTGTAAGTTGGACACCAAGATATTGTGATTTAATTCATTGCAGCTTTTTCATTTAGGGTTACGTGAAAGATAAGGTCTACGCCAACAGGCCAACGTCAATTGAAAACCTCAAAGATTCGTGAAGCCATTGAGGACATACAGCAGCCACTTTGTGATTTGGTGATGGAAAATTTCATAAAAAGGATACGGTCCGATAAGCGTAGCCGGGGCGAACATATCGCTGATATTTTTTTTCATTATTTATGTCATATCTTCTTCTTTATATTGAGATAAATATCCGATAATTTATCTCAAAAACTGCTATTTTCGAAGGACTTGGCATTCCTAGCCAAGAGGCGACCACAATTAGAAAATTTAATTTTCGATATCCAATCAGGTCACGAGCCCTTGCCTTTCAAATGGCCGTGCGTAATGCTAACCAGCCGCCTAATTCGGCCGCTAAAGATATCTTCTTATCGCGACCCTAAATGGTCCTAGCTGGCAACTGGCCATTGGAAGTATTTATGACTGCATTAATTATAATCGCTGATTTGAAGTTGATATTACTTAATTTAAGTGATATTTTTAAGCGTAGGATTTCCAAAGTTTTGAGACTAGTGAAGGAAATTTGTTTGCAAATTGTGGTAAAACTTTTTTCATCAACGAGGAAATATGCATGAAATAATATCAAGTAGCAAGGTAAAAAATATGACGACTGTCTCTAAGAATTAATAGGCACATTTCATTGCCAAAATCTGATTGCTATGGCACCACGACAAGATGTAGAGCTTACGATACGGAGAGTAAAATGATTAAAATTTAAGCATTAGTCGAATATGAAAGGAACTATCACTCTTCATAATAACAAGAAAAACGCACCCCATATTAACATGATAACATTTGGTATCAAAAACATTTACCTAAGCCAAGCCTTAAAGAACGTCTGGTAACCTGCATTATTTTTAATGGTTTTTTGCGAATGTCTACTTTATTTAGCAAAAATGAAATTCAATCTGTTTTATTTTACAATATATTATTAATAGTATTTCAGAGTGTGCACAAAAATTATTCTAGCCTTTTTTTGAAATTCATTGTTTCGTAGCATCTCAAAAAAAAAATTACAAGATGGCTGGTGCCGGCGATTTGATCGCTTGAGGGCATCTAAAATAAAAAAATCAAAAAGATTTTTTTTCTGTGAGGTTTGTAGTCCGGTTGAAACTTGAATTAAACAATTTCGTTGATAAAAAAAAGTGATATTTTTTAAATAGAAGTAGTTTGTAAAATGGGAAGTTAGCGATAAAAAAAATTCCTACACCTGCGAGAGCTATTGATGAGTATAATAACATATTAGAAATTCTGCCCAAACGGGTGAATAGAAAATTTTGTATCATCCGGCCATAAGAGCGTTTAAAGTTTCAAAAACCTTGCGGCTAAGCGTGTACTACCACGAGACGCTGACGTATAGGCGCTACAACTTAGAATTTCGTTATAAATATTTTACAGTGTATTCTTAATAGATAGTACCTTCGAATAAAAGTGGACTTTTTCAAACCAAATTACTAACTTAAAAATGCAAGATTGCGAAAAGTAGGTAGGTTTTGGGATGGTGAAAATTTGTGGATCATCCAAAGCCGCATAAATCAACACTGCTGGTAAAATGAATATCGCCCAGGGGGTATCGAGATATCAAAAAATTTGGGTAGCTTTTGTACATGGCAATTTTTACACTTACACTTATCACTTTTGAGCAAAAATGTTAGTACATAATGCTTGTACTGTCCATTTTGTTGTTTCTTAGAACTACTTTCTATAATTCAATATTTATTTATGCAAAATGAAAAACTAATTGAAATGCCTAAGAAATTTTGAAACTCAAAATTAAAAATTTAAAAATTTCAAGGCAACATTTGAGCAGTTGAAAAACGAACGAGTATCGAGCGAATATCGAGCTGCTCCTATTGCTCGATACACGGGTATCTGGGGTCTATTTTAGATAAAATAAATCGTAAGATGACACCTGCTTAGGGCAAAGACCCTTTTTTTGTGGTTATTTAAAAATAAAGCTTTCCTGGTTTTTTTTTTTTAACTCAAACACTTTCTTCCAAACCCTTTCTGTTTGTGCTTACCTGCTTTGATATTTAAATTCTTTTAATTTGTTAACATTCTTAAAGGTTTTTCAACTCGAAGTAGTTTCCCTGCAGCCAATCAATGCTACTCTGGTTTTAAAAGAAATTTCATTTTAAAAATTATTATTCCTTTATCAAATTTATCTTGAATGTCATTGAAATAATTTGTAGAAAGTTTCTAGGTCACCAATGGTTTTTATTAAATGTTGAGTGTTTGTTATTAAATTACACAAGCCACAAGCCATTACACTGAATGCCTTGATGGCAAGCAAAACAATTGCGAAGAGTCAAATAAATATTGAAGTTACGCAAGGTAATTATTTTTACAATTTCATGTAGCACTTGTCGCAGCGAAATTCACTAGAAATGATTCCGGAAGTTAGCCCACTAAAATTTGATACAAAAAATAATACTTGGTATTTTTAAACCGCTTTTGCAATGATCGGCCTAGCTTCTTAGTGAGCTTGTACTGTGCACCTTGTTGTTTTCCCACATTGTTGACCTGTCTTATGAGAATCTTTTATTTTCATAAAAAAAAAACTATTTTATCGACAGCATTTGGAAAAAAAAATTATAATTATAAATTTTAGTTAAGCACTTCGAGCCTATGACTATCCATATAGTATCACATGCAACAACTTTAGAGTTGAACTACATACCTATATAGAACTCATAAATATTGATATAATTAAAGTGATTATTTTTTGGTTCGTGAAAGAGTTGATGAAAAAAATTTATTTCACTTTTTCTTAATAAACATAAATGGGTAAAATATTAAAATTATTCATAGTTATTAATATATAAATATACGTGTAAATATATATTCGTTTTTTACTTTACTCTCGCTGTGAAAGAGAACTTGCAAACGCTTCGCTGCAACACAACAAAAATCTTTCCAATGAAGCGAGTGCCAGCAGATGAAGCAATGAAGCAATAAAAACCGTTATTTACTGCAATGCACTGCCATGAATTGAAATGTAAATATGTAAGAATGTATACATATTTGTGTGTCTATAAGCACACTACCGAACAGTGATGTTTATTGTTTGTATTTTGAGGAATGCCGCAATAACTTTTTCATACAGCTCTACCATGCATTCAAGTAGAGGCTGTTTTATGTTATTTTATTTTTCTCTTAACCCGGCAAAAATTTAATTTCATACACAATTTAATATTGTATACATATATGGTATAATATGCATGCAGCAAATATACTCTCTGCTACATAAATTTGGTATGTCATACTCGTACGCGATTAAATTAAATTAAATTAAATTAAAAAAATAAAATTAAATTAAATATAATTAAATTAATTAAAAAAATAAAATAAAATAATATAAGCAAAATTAAATAAAATTAAATAAAAAAAATTAAATTAAATTAAATTCAAAAAAATAAAATTCGATAAAATTGAATTAAAAAAAATATAACATAAAATAAATTAAAATAACATAAGATAAATTAAAATAAAATAAAATAAAATAAAATAAAATAAAATAAAATAAAATAAAATAAACTAAAATGAAATAAAATAAAATAAAATCAAATAAAGTAAAATAAAATAAAATAAAATAAAATAAAATAAAATAAAATATAATGAAATAAAATAAAATAAGATAAAATAAAATAAAATATAATAAAATAAAATATTATAAATTAAAATAAAATAAAATAAAATAAAATAAAATCAAATAAAAAAAATAAAATAAAATAAAATAAAATAAAATAAAATAAAAAAAAAATAAAATAAAATAAAATAAAATAAAATAAAATCAAATAAAGTAAAATAAAATAAAATAAAAGAAAATAAAATAAAATAAAATAAAATATAATGAAATAAAATAAAATAAGATAAAATAAAATAAAATATAATAAAATAAAATATTATAAATTAAAATAAAATAAAATAAAATAAAATAAAATAAAATAAAATGAAATAAAATAAAGTAAAATAAAATAAAATACAATAAAATAAAGAAAAATAAAATAAAATAAAATAACATAAAATAAAATAAAATAAAATAAAATAAAACCAATTAAAATAAAATAAAATGAAATAAAGTAAAATAAAATAGAATACAATAAAATAAAATAAAATAACATAAAATAAAAAAACGAAATAAAAACAAATGAGTTAAATAAAAAAAATTAGTAAAATAATTAATTTCAACTACTCATAACTATATAAAACAAAAAATAAAAATAAAATAAAAAAGGAATTGAATAAGGTAAAGAATCAACATAAACTAAAGTGAAAAATAATATAAAACAAAAATAAAATAAAACAAGATAAGGATATATAAAAAATAAAACAAATAAAATAAAATTAAATTAAACTAAAATAAATTAAATAAAGTAAAAGAAAATAAAATGAAACAGAATAAAGGAAAATAATAAATAAATATAATTTTAAATTGTTTAAAAATTTAAAATATACTAAAATGAACTCGAATGAAAGCAAACAAAATAAAAAAAAAATATGATTAAAATAAATTTGAATAAAGGTAAGTGTAATTAAAAGAAATTTTAAATATAATTGAATGAAATTTAAATTTAAAGCTATTTGCTACGAATACTATGAATCAAATTAAAAATTAAATAATATGAAATTAATAATACAAAATGCTTTAATATGAAATAAAGTCAAATTAAATAAAATATTGTTAAGTTAAAAAGAGTATAAATTGAA
Organism: Ceratitis rosa; assembly: GCA_037013455.1. NCBI lineage: Eukaryota > Metazoa > Arthropoda > Insecta > Diptera > Tephritidae > Ceratitis > Ceratitis rosa. Next base: position 1,041,988 of record JAWMAG010000105.1, on the reverse strand, counting down.
TTTAAACACATTTGCATGGTACCAATATGTTTTGACTTTTATTCCTTTTTCCATATGCCCACACGAGCAAACATCACTCAGACACCGCCTCAGGTGTACACGACTGCCGCTGATATAGTATATTTGTTTACGCCCGATAAAACCAAATAACTGTTGACATACAATGCTCCCGAGCGCAGTTTATCACATCTAAAATTCATATTTGCCTTCGCCTGTGGGTGAAAGTGCTCGTCAGCGTATCATGCGAGGCGCACAAGCGAACGGTTACAACGCCGAAGGCGAATGATGGTAATGGTGGTCACAATTACCGCGTTACACCCAAATAAATAATCAATATGCAAATAAAATTAAACCGAATAAAACCGTTATAGAGTCAACGTATGTACTGTGTTGCTCCATTTTGTGCCGTCAATTGTATTTTGAAAAAAAAAAACTTTATTTTATATTCGCTGGCATGTGGAAAGATATCGGAAAATTATGGCAGCCCAACTGACATTTGGACAAATATTTGGCTTACATACCCACATACATAAGTAACTCAAATGCTATAGAATAAACTTTAATTGGCCGAGAGCCAAATGAAGACGAAACACGCATGACTTGACCAGTCGCTTCGCACACCACACACACCAGTGTAAATATTGTGCATATGGAATAATGCTTCCACAATTATGTATGTGATTTCACATGGGAATTACGCAAGTGCTTCAGTTTTGATATTTATCATAGCATACAAGTTATACTAATATTTTTTTATCTTTGTAGTTTTTTACCAAAAAAAAAATAAAAATTAAAAAAATCGTTTTGTTGCTTTACTCGTCTTCGTGTGTTCACTTAATCATTTGACCATTGAAGCAGAACTGCAGACAATAAACAATATAAATAATTCATCAATGACCAGAAGCAAATAAAATTAAGCAAAAAAAAGAACAAACATAAAGAGAAGTACAAATAAAATATGTTAACAAAAGTAAAAAATGAAAGGCAAGCGGATAGAGAAAACGGAAATTGCAACAACAGTGCGTCAAGCAAATCTTATGGTGAAATCTACATATAAGCATACATACTTATACTTTAAATGAAATATACACAGCTTTCTTCTGCTGTCAGACAAAGTTGGCTGCAATTATTTGGCCATCATGCCGCCTGCCAAAACGTTGTCCGTTGTCCAGCTCAAACTCCACACACTTCAATTGCTAACTTGCGTGCGCAGAAGTTCGAAACAAATAAAAAAATAGCCCTCCAAGTGTATTTCTGACATGAAAACATAAATTCCACATAAAAATCCAGCGGCGGTTCGGAGGCGGCTCAAAATAAATTGTAGGTTCTTCCATTTGTTGGAAAAATATAAAAACGCACACCAGATATTGGAAGAGGAGCTCGTTAGAAAACCGTTTTAGTGGGCAAATTAAGAGAACGAAAAGCCACACATAGGTAAAGAAAGTCCCTTAAGCACCCCTAAACAGCTAAAAAATTGTCTTAGGTTAAGTCACATATGGAAATAGTTCAAGAAATAGGTTAACATAGAAGAAGTGCTTATACGACCTCTGGAGATCTTTTAAGTGCATTCATTTAAGGGCATTTATATTTAATCAACGACAATGCTTATGGCGTTCGATTCGTTACTGTCCAGATAAGATGTGTGACGACTAGAAGGCGAGAGGGTGCGAAACCACCACAACAACAATACCAACAGCATAACCCAACACAAGCCAATAACAACAACAACAGCAATCGGAACCTTACCCCTCATCAAGTCAAACATATCACATCACAGCAGCACATCACCGCATCACATCATCGCATCACATCGCAATTTATTTCACTACATAAGATGTTTGACGACTAGAAGGCGGGAGGGTGCGAAACCACCACAACAACAATACCAACAGCATAACCCAACACAAGCCAATAACAATAACATCAATCGGAACGTAACCCCACATCAAGACAAACATATCACATCACAGCAACACATCACCGCATCACATCACAACATCACATCACCGCATCACATCGCAATTTAGTCACTACATAAGATGTGTGACGACTAGAAGGCGAGAGGGTGCGAAACCACCACAACAACAATACCAACAGCATAACCCAACACAAGCCAATAACAACAACATCAATCGGAACGTAACCCCTCATCAAGACAAACATATCACATCACCGCATCACATCACAACATCACATCACCGCATCACATCACAATTTAGTCACATAATGACATGTATGCAGCAGTATGTATATATTTTTGTAAGATAAAAGTGATAAATAAATAAAAACCCGAAAACTGGCTTAAAATTAAAAATAGGAGAATCGTATATCGAAAAGCATCTTCTGCCAAATAAGCCTGTTCCCTATTTAAAGTATTGTATTAGATGATGATGAAGATTTATGTACTTCCCCCACTATAAGCAAGGTCAAGTATTTATAGGCAACGTTTTGTCTTTACTCCCTATTTATAAACACACATAAAGCTTGTTAAAGGCGGCATGAGTATATTTCTCCCTCTGGGATCCGTCTATAAACCCCCTCAATCCATCGAAAAACGAACTCCAAAACTTTAATGAAGTATTCAGAGCCACTTTTTGAGCCTTAAAACTCAAGTCTTTACTAAAACGATGTTTATGGAATGAGCAATTCAAAAGAACAACGAGAATTGGGCAAATCTGGATTTTTCTTCAACATTTTCTGCATTGTGGTCCGACAAGGTGCTTCGCGACGACCGACGACTATGCCAGGGTTTCACCATTTTTACTTTGAATTTTCATAATTTCAGTGCGTTGTTTAAGCATGTATCCTTGTATTTTTATTTCTGGCGTAGTTTTTACTCGTCAAATGTCAAAAAATCACAGCTTCAAAAGTGGAATAGCAGGATATTCAGGATAACACTTCTCATTGGATAACCCTTTATTTATAGTCGCTGCATACGGGCGACGACGAATACAGCAGATATTAAAGACGAGATTTATTGTAATTGTTTACGAGTCACTTTCATCGCTCATGAAGTAGTTGAAAGGCAGTTATGAGCCCGTTGGTGTTAGAGAACTGCAAGCTTAAAGTCGCGATTGAATAATAAATATTACAGCTATTTTGTTGAGAGCCCAACAAGTGGCCTCTATTACAATTTAATCAAGTAAACTTTCGCTTGGCACTCCTTTTCTAATATAAATTGTAACAAGTTTCTACAAAAATTGTTCCTTATTCTACCAACAAATATATATTACACCCACAAAACTTGACTTAATATTCAGCTTGAATTCAGCACTTCATTGGCATTTCCAATGCAAAACTATGCAGAAAGGTATTTGCGCAGTAACAGGGGCTTCTGAAGAATTCCAAAGAATTTGTCTTAATTTAATTTAGTTGTTGCAAAGACAGACCGCCTGCGATTCCCTTCGACTAGCTTTAGTCCTTTGGAGTATTATTACCATAAAAGTCACCTTTATGCATATCTGTTGCCGCAAATCGTTGAATAAATGTATGATATCAAGCAACAACAAAAATAAGAAATAGGAGAAAGTAAAAATTCCACGAGCATCTACTCCATGGCATTCAGTTAACGGTGTCGATAACAATCAACAAGCCGCAAAGAAGTAAGGGAGTAAAGGAGTCAACGAACAAACAAGCGAATCAGTAAATCGGTGAACCGCCAAAGGAATGCAAGGCAACCGGGCAGCGAGGTATGCACAACACACACACACACACACACACACACACACAACCCCATCAAGGAAGCGTCGCAAGTGTTCTTAATGGATCGCACGTGAAACGGAATGGCAGCAAGGTAAACGCGTTCCGCTGCGTCAAATTTCTTCCTCTTTGACTTGTCAACTGCTTTGCTTACCGTTTGAAGAAATATCAAAAAAAAAAAAAAAACTGGCAGAATGAATAAAGAAAGGCAAAAAGAAACGAGTATATTTATTTACATACATTTAGAATATTCGTTCAGCGGAAAATGTCAAGGAGTGACGCACGAGCGGAGCGCACGACCGCGTAGCAACTGAACTAAAGACTCGTCTCAAACCATTCACCCGTTCACCTTCGTGAGTGTTCGCGCTCTGCTGGTTGACTGGTAATAAACTGTGCTTTTGCTCTATTACAATAAGCAACGCAGCGAGTGAATGAGTGGGAAAAATGCAAATCAACGTCAACACTGAAACAGCAATTTTGCTAAGGATATGAGCAATAAAGGATTCCAATTGTTTACCAACATCAAATGTACTGATAGCGCAGGCACCGAATAAGGCTACAACCGTACTGACTATCGACCGAAAACCATAAAGAGGAAGGGCAATACCAAGACCAACAGCAGTAAGGTGGCGCTAAATTTTAGTGGTCAGTTATAGTGCTTTAGATGCTACTAAATTTTGGGTTTCAATCTCAATTGTTGACACCAATTGAAGTATCCTCTGAGCTCTTCAAGGGGTACAATGTCGAAATCTTTAATATAGCCCTTATCGATGCGAAAGGCACGAGCTAGCTAGACTACACCAATGGCTTGTAGGCGTAATCAGCATATACATCATATGATAGAATGAACAAGATAAGAGTTCGTTGTGGATTGGTCCCTATCCTTTAGGCAAAGTACTCTATTCCTCAGATCATTATTCTAATTATTCTAAGGGATAATCATCGCCGGATGGCAAAAACTGTGCGTTTGTAGGAAATTTGGTACCGAAGGGCTCGAGGATATCCCTTTTTATTTTGTGCTTTTTTGGCAGATGTTTGAATTTCTAGGATTATCATATTAAAACAACAGGTTCCCTTCTGGAGTCCTTCAAGAGCCATTGGGCTATCATTTATCGCCATCTTCCCAACTCCTGAACAACTTCTACCTCCTAACACTCAAAGCTTAGACAGTTAGGTTAGATTAGGTTTAACTGGCTGGCTGCTATGCGTTACATAGATCTGTTGGTGCTTCCTAGTGTCAGATGTTTAATTCGATGTAAAATAGGACTCGGTTAAGGCTGTTGTTTTTTACGCGAGCGATTGCTATTCTAACTTCTTCATGGTCAGGTAGTGGAACGTCGTTTTTATCGTCGTCGATTGGAGAAGTGTTCCCTCCATAAATTTAATATGCTCTGGGCATCGGTGGCTAGATCACCTCCCTGGGTCCTACAAGAGTTTGCTCCGGTCTAGAAACCTTCTGTAAGTCGTCGTATCTTCTCATAGAATTTTCGAGCATTACCCTTGTCGGCCAGCTTCTCAAGCTCTTCATACTCACGCATCTCGGTCTCTTTCTTTTTTTGTCTGCAGATGCGTCTTGCTTCCCTCTTCAGCTCTCAGTATCTATCTCATCCCGCATGTGTTGTGGTCGATCGCAATGTTGCGAGGTAGGCAGTCTGTTTTCTCTCCACTGCGACACGGCAGTCTTCATCGAACCAGCTGTTTTTGCGACCTTTACGAAATCGAATAGTTTCGTTTGCAGCTGTACGTAGCTTGAAATGCCATCTCATAGTTCCCGTATACCGAGTTGCTGATGAGCGCTCTCAGAGAGCAGGAGTGTAAGTCGAGTAGCTCGGCAGTCTGTTGTGATTGCAGCTTTTCGACGTCGAACTTTCCTTGTGTTTGTGATAGTGGTCCGAATCGATGTTGGGTCCTCGGAGTGTACGCACATCAAGAACACTGGAAACGTGTCTTCCATCTATCACAACATGATCGATCTAGTTTTGTGCTTTTCGATCAGGGGAGAGCCAAGTGGCTTGATAAATTTTTTTGTGCTGGAATCTAGTACTACAGACAACCATATTTCGGACCCCGGCGAAGTCGATCAGCCTCAACCCATTGGGGACTGTTTCGTTGTGGAGGGTGAATTTTCCAACTGTAGAACCAAAGATACCTTCTTTGCCCACCCAAGCACAATTTTCACATCGTGTCGGGGGCAGCGCTCATAAGTATGCTCTAGGCGTTCATAAAAGGCATTTTTGGCCAAATTGTCCTTCTCTTGACTACCGCTGTGTATAATCTACGCATGAGATTAGGTTATAATAGACCCTTTCACCCCCTAGTTCAGACTGAGCCTTCACAAAATCGTGCAGTCTTGGTAAACTTACTCCGAGGTACATGATGTGTCTTTAGTTGTTAGTTTCAACTCGTGCCTTCTTGTAACTTATGTCAGCTTTTCAGACCAATTTGATGGTGCCATATCCTACCTTGCAGAGAGTTTCGAGCTCGAACTCAGGCCAGACCAACATCAAAAAATTTGGAAAGTTAATTTAAAAACGATGCGTGTTTTAATCTATACAGATATTTTTTTCTCTACCAAATAACCGTTATTTGTACAAAATTAATACATCGCGTATTTACTCTTCAGCCAGGTATAAAAATAACAAACATTAACAACAACAATACACGTACATATAAACATGACCTACACTTAACCCGTGTCGAGTGCTATCAGGTATTTCGAAATGATTGCTCCTTTCACGCTGTGCCGAAAACAACGGTAACAGAATAGTGGAGGTAGAGAGAGGCGTGGCATAGTGATGACTGAAATATGCCGCTTCAGGGTCTCATTGAATTTTTATGTTGCATTTGCATATAAATATGTGCATGTGTGCTTATGCAAAAATGTGGTCGGGCTTCCATAAGCCTGTGACGCTCTCTCTCTCTCTCTCACTCGCCCTCTTTCTCTCTCTGCTCAATATGTTGTACTTCAATACTTGTATTCCTGGCATCTGTTTCCACTAGAGGCCTAAGCCACGGCAAGTCTACGTCGCTGTGGCACTGTTTTTTTTATTATTTTTATTTGTTTTTGTTTTCTTTTTATTTTTTTGTATTTTTGTATTTTTGTTGGTTGTGCATAAAACTGCAAGGTGAACTCCCAGCGTTCGGCATGTCATCATGTTTCTTTGCAAATGCAAATATCCGCTGCAAAGGAGCAAAAAGAGTGTGTCTCTCTCTCTGTGTGTGTGTGTGTGTGTGTGTGTGTGTGTGTGTGTGTGTGGTTGTAGTGAGTGGCAACAATGAAAAGAGGATGTTCAAGATAAAAATGCTGATGAGAAGCGTTGAAATGCGCATAATCATGATTGTGGCGAAATAAAAGAGGCAATGACGATGACACATCCTCAACACGGCGTTGTGCACTTTTTGTCTTCTTTAATCTGAAATTAAAAAAAGGAAGCTCTTTAAAATTTAAAAAAAAAAATACTTTAAATCACTTTTGGTACAATTTCTTTTTATTCCAAGAGCCACCATTATTTTAATATTACTCACTTTTAAGGATCTAGGTCAAGTAATCTTTAGTGAAAGTAAGATGTGTTACCATCGCACACACACACACCGACAAATAAACATTTAATTTTTTGTTTTTTTTTTTTAATTTCTTTTTTTCTCTTATCAAAGCTCGGCATTGCACTACTTTCACTTCACTTGTTTCCGTTCTGCTTTTACAAGCACTTTCAACACACTCCAACGACGCAAAAGATTTTCCGTTTATGCTACACACCTTTCTTTTCACTTACACGTACACTTGCTCCATGCTTTTGTCTGGCGCCAGCACCGTTAATTAATTTCTTCAAATTGGCTCACGTGTTGGTAAGATGCCAGGTATGATGTCGGCAGACCAACAGAACCAACAGAACCAACACAACCAACCAACCGACCGACCGACGTGCCAACACCACCACAAACTCTGCGCTACTTGTAAGTAACACCTGTCTAAAGTGTGCCAGGATTAAGCGTTGCAAAAGTGCAACACAGTGAAGTGTGGCGAGAGAGCTGCAGCAAAGGAAAGAGGCAACGGAAGAATAAGGTGGCACTACACATTTCATTTGCTGCTGGTTTTCCATGAAAACTGTATCTGCAGGTCATGCGAACCTTCATCGAATTTTAATTTTGCCAAATAGTTTTATCTAGTTTCTATTTGTTGGAAAAACATCAAGACGCAAAACCACAAATTGTAGAGGAAGCTAGGCCGAAAAACGCTTCAGCGGTTACAAAGCGCCAATTATAATAATAATACAAAACTAGTTTTCTCTATAAGGTTACGAGGCAAATTGAGTTTGTTCGCTGGTCTGTTATGAAGGAAGCTGTTCCCAGCAACTGAAAGTGTGCCAGAGTCGACAAGGACGCGGACCTTGAAAGCGTTGAAAGCCTAAACACTATTGAATGGGAAGCCTTGTTACGTTCCGCCAAAAGTTCGACCACAACAAAAATACCTTCAAAGTCCATATGATAATTATCTAACTGCAAATCAAACCGGACGAAGGTGTTCGAGGAAAGGTTGGATTGGGTTAAGTGGAAAATATAAAAAGTTCGAGGTACTTTCTAACATGACCGCGGTACACGTCTATGAATTCGAGATACGCAAACCGGATCGAGAAAAGAATTAGGACCAAAAACAGCGAAACAACGAGGTAATAAAATTAAACGTCAAGATCGATGGAGTGAAACTCACAACGTCTAGGGTTACGGCAAAAGCCAGTAAGATTGGAAAATAAAAGATTGCCGTAGTAATATTCTGAGACTCAGCAGCGCTGGAAACCAATGGAGCATAAAGTGCTGGATGGAAGCCCGAGCACGTCCAAGCCTACTTTCAATGATTTTACTTGTATGAATGGAGTTATAATCTTAAGATGTGAAGACAATCGTTTCAAGGCTTCTATGAGAGTGCCGTTTTAGAAATAGTAAACTTTACATTATGTATAAACATTCGGATGGCCAGAGATCGAGTCCTGGATTAATTATTAATTAGTAATTAATTAAATTATGGAAAATTAAATTGGCGTCGCCCCTCGGCAGAGAATTTTAAGCCCTCCAAGGGTATTTCCGGCACGAAATAAACAATTCTCATATTAATCCAAGAGCTGTTCGGCGGCTGCTTAGATCCGAAAGCGAGCCCATCACTAAATTAAAGTACGCCCTTTGATATTTGCTTACACAGCCAGTATTGGTGGATGCACTGATCCAAAACGTAACATCTTGTCATATAACCTTCGACTCGAATAGAAGATAGCTCTTCTTTACATCTTCCTCATTTCCTATTTATGCTTTAATTATTTTCATCTATTATTGCAAATCAATTATCAGTAAGCAGCTTTATTACTATCTCTAGTGTGTTATGTAATTGTAATTCCAAGTAATCACATATATATATATAATTGGCGCTTTGTAACCGCTGAAGCGATTTTCGGCCGAGCTCCTCCTCCAATTTGTGGCTTTGCGTCTTGTTGTTTTTCCAACAAATGGAGGGACCTACAGTTTATACTAAGCAGTCCGAACGGCTGATAATTTTTTTTACGAGGAACCTTTGATTACATGTCTGAAACACACTCGGAGGGGTGGACATTCCCTGCCGAGGGACGAGCGCAATTAGAAAATTTAACTTAATTTTTTATTTAAATTAATTTTCCATAACTTTTGGATGTTGGTGGCACTGGGATATGTACCCAAGCCTTCCGAATGTCAGTACACAATGCTAACCACTCGGCTATTGCAGCCGAAATCACATAATTGATGAAAATAGGAAGAGATAATCAACTGAAATGACATTTTATAAAGTGGATATAAGATTCATGCACACCACTGACTCTTTACGTCATTCACTTCAAACAGAATTTGAGAAGTGCAGAGCGAACAAAATTGCGGCGAGTAGCTGCATTACGTATGTAGGAAGAAGATTTGACGTCAGAACTCCGAGATGCGTACACAAAGCACTGGAGACTTCCATTTATTACAATATGTTTGATCTGATTTCAAGTCTTTCGATTCGATGGAAACCAAGTAGCGACAATATTTTATTTCAGATAATCATATCATACTTCGGGCTCCGGTGAAGTCGATCAGCTTAAGCCTTTAAACGTTGTCTCGTGGTGGAGCAGCACTCATATGTATGTTTTAAGCGCTCGTTGAAAACACGGTGCATGATCGCTCATCATCGATACGTTGAAAAAGTGCTATTTGATGTGTTAACAAGGTGCCCACCAATCCACCAATCCAAGATAACGTTCCTGGATGCGGGTACTGTAATAAAAGTCACAAGGAATTGTTTTCTTTCGTTCTTGTTCCGTCTATAGCATTTTCTGGATGGCGGTAGTTAACCGAAGTGGCTGCCAGGTATCATCTCAACTAGGCTCCAAGCGTGCTCATTGTGATACCACTGAGGATCCTAATGGTCCCCACCCGTCGAACTAGTGTGTGGAGTTTGAAAAACTGAGCAGTTGACGCATTTTGGCTCTCGCTTGGGTCTCCAAAGGTTGCCGCGCTTAGAAATTTCATGCTACTTTTCCAGATTACATCCTAAGTTAACATCTTAAATGAATAACTCTCTTATGTAGAGCTTATTAGTGGTGAGTGGCATGCCCAAACCCTTCCTTGATGGCGTAAGTGCAAGGGAGGTACTCCTTCTTACAAGCTCGTCCGCTATCTAATTACCCGGTATGTTACTATGTTCATGTACCCATACCAGATCAAAAAGAACTGCTTAGCTATCATGTTAATTGTTATGCTGTAGTCCTCTAGGGTTTTATATTTTACTGTTACAGATTCCAGAGCTCTTAATGGAGCCTGGAGCCTGACTATCCGACTATACCGCCTGAAAAACACTACAATGATCCGGTGACCGAAAGGATCCTTTGAGAAAACTCCACCACCGACTCTGTTATCTCGTTTAGACCGAGTCATATAAGAATGAATCCTGTCCCAAAAGTTTCTATCCGGAATAACTAGCTCGAAATCTGTCGTGAAGTCAGTGAATGGTGTGCTGTAATCAGTTTTTTCTGCTGGACGGAATCTTCTTAAGGTATTAGTATGCTCGTTAGCATCCATTCAGTAGTCTTACCGTGGCGCAAGCAGCATTGTGTAACCCCACAATGTCAGTGGAGAGTAGATCTAAGCGGACATTCATAACCTCAGTTATCCTCTGTCTGATAGTTTATTTTTTCTCGAGTGCTGGCCACCAGACTACAAACCAATACAGAAGTATAAGCCTAACAACTGCAATATAAAGCCAACGCACTATTTTGTGTGTCGGTCTATCGCACCTTTGCAGGTATAGCGAGCAATGGACGCCTTACGCATCCCTTCCTTTTGAGTTCTGTGACCGACTTAATTTTCTGTACGGGCTAAGTCCAGGGTATTTTGCAGACTCAACAAGGCGCAGATCCGTTCCAGGGAGCGGTTGGTGTTGAAAACTTCGGAATTTTATACTTCCTGGAGAAGAGAACTGGCGGTGGTATTAACCTTCATTTTATGGGGAGGTCAATTATTAGACCGTGCAGCGGTTGTAACCGAAATTGGAAACTCTCACCAGAGGAAAAAATTATTTTCATAATTTATAAAGTGAAATTGAAAATAATGTTTTAAAAGTAACTCTATTCCACTTCAACTTAGTATATATGGTACATAAACAAAGGCATTGTTGGAGGAGAAGCTGTAAGTATTTAGATGGTTCAGCGGTTTCTGAGTTTACAAAGCAAATATAAAAATATATGTGTATATTTGTTTACCACTTCTTAATAACAACGCGACCGTTAACGTAATTATGATGTCAAGTTTCCATGCAGCCTAGCCGACTATACCCAAGAACCAACTCTGCCGACCCGCCGACGACTTTCGCAGCAAAGTTGACTATGTGCCACAATAAAGCCATCTTCAATGACTAAATCACCTATCAGCTTTTCAAGCACACTTCCACGAACATACGAGTAAACACAACTGACAAGTAGACCAAAGCAATACAAACACCACCGATACAGTTAGCTGCTTACGCTTGTCACGTGTTTCTGTTTTTTTGTTTTTTTTTCCTTCCACCTTCCACGTTATCGCCATCGTACGTACGCTACTGCAGTTCCTGTCATTGCTTCTTCTATTTGCTATCAAGGTGCCATCACGCCGGATGCCTGAGTGCTTTGGTTGTGATTAATTGTGCGCCGACTTTCTTTTGTCTTCACTCGCTGGCTTGGTTCCACAACAAGTGCTTATTGCTTTGTATTGTACGCTCTTACGCTCTTACGCTCTGTGTATAGAATTTTCCATTTTAGTATTATTAATGCACGTAGTCAATGTAGTTTTTTTCCCACGTGCTCCATTGCATTAGTGTTGCAGGTTCATTCGTTCAACGGATTTTTCCTTTTTTTTCCTTACTTTTCCACTTTTCTACACTCACAAGTTGCCGAGCTGATGCCGAGACAAGATATGTTGATATGGAAAGTCATATTTCATTTTTTGCCAACAACGAGTGGACAACGAGCCGCCAGCCATCAGCCGCCAGCCTCGATGGCATCATCATTTGTCAAGTTTCAGAGTAGTTAAAATGAGTTTTCCTTAGCTGCAATGTGCCAGGATTGTGCGAAATGCTGACAGAAACCGTTGGACGGGCGTCGGACCGTGGATTGCGGGCATAAGGTGAGTAAAAAGTGTACAAGTTCTTCTAAGGTGTCAGCAGGTGAAAGTGACGTTGCGCTTTGCGGCTTAGCTTTTTCAGCAGGTGTAGTCGTGACGATGGCTAGAGAAATTTGAAAACTTACTTCAATGTTGTACAAACAACAGCAGTTAGACTTTATGAGGCTGTTCTTCAAGCAGAAGAGTGTATGCATATATATACTTATGACTTGATTTAGTAAATTTACCATTGAAGACGCTCAAAATACTAAGTAGTGGGAAAATATTTAAGTTTGATATATGATTTTTATATTCATTAAATAAGCAGCAGTAATCTGCTGTAGAGGAAGGCAAAATAAACAAATCATGACCCTCAGAGTAGCATCACAACTCACAGTTTGGTGGTTAACCATCTTCGTTCTTAGAATGGTAAGCTTGGCTCTTTCCTTTCTTCGTATCTGTGGCTTTGAAAAAACAATTCGAGTAGTATTCCAGTATATAAACATAAAACCTTCTTTACCCACCTTAGTACAATTTTCACTTGGTGGCGGTAACAACGCTCACAGGCGCTCTAGACGCTCATAGAAAATGGCCTGACGTTCGAATATCGGAGTGAATGCCAGTACTCGATGACGGAGTCTCTCTCCCACCACAAATCCAACACCAAATTTGCGCTGCCTCATATGGCCGCTGTAGTAAATTTCACAGAAACCTATTCACCGGCTTCATTTCCATTTTTTATTAGATTATATTTTCCGTGTGGTGGGTTCCAAATCCTAAGCACAACCGCAGCGGAATTCGACATCCATCTTACTAACTTGGTCTAAGATCGGAAGTCGTGAGCTGCTTGGAACATATGTAAAAAAATCTTTTCTGACCATTCCCAGGTGAATAGCTATAGCGTTCAATACAGGCAGGCATGTTGACTCCTTAAGCCATCTGATATTGGCTCTTCTAGTGAATATCATTTTGCAGGGCAATTGCCTGGGCTTATGTCAAGGCTGTGTTGCACTCATTCCAGAGCTTATTTAAAGTACATCAGCAGCTTCCAGATTGCGATAAGGTCTCCTTGGAAGGCGCTACAGCGGTCTGGTAGCTTCAAATTCAAACTAATTGATAGCCTTACTGACTTAATGCACAGTCTCCGGTCTTGAACCAGACGTAAATATAACTATGTTACTCTGGTCCAGAGTGGTTTTATTTTTCCTTTCAATCTTGTCCGGTATTGTTGAGGAGAAGAGATTTTCAATGCTGAAGATGAACTTGTAGTCCAGCTCCAACTCTGGAATGTGCATTTCAGTCTATTTGCATTGCAGCTCGCTTTATGTTTGCCATACAAATCTGGAAAAAGAAAATTGGGGAGAATTTCCAAAGATTTTGAAGTAGACGATGGTAGAGAACCCCTAATTAACGTAGCGACTGACTGCTTAAAGCTGCCTGGCTAGCTGCTAAAGGTGGTTTTTCGAATACTGGCCAGCGACACCGTAGAATGGGATGGCTCTAACTGAATTTTGCTTCCTTCCGAACTGATTGAAAGACAAAAGTGGCTTTGAAGCCTCAGTGAATAGCATGAACACAAACAATTATATTGGCCTCTGGAGCACTTTAGTGCTACATCGAACTGAGGTCAAAAGGAAAGCCATCTACTATCTTACTAATATCAACTTGTTTATACTGGACTCCAGCAAGGCATTTTGCAACCAATGCAAACTTAATTGCCTGTGTTCTATGCGAGTTCACGCACAACTAGTCGAGCGGTATTTACGTTACGCTCATCGTCCTTTAATTTTCTAAATATCAGTCCTGCATCGATTTCCACCTGCCACAAGGTAGTCATATTTTTAAATTCGAACTACTAATTTCCTACAAAATTTCCCCATATACATATGTATGTACTTATTAAATGCTCACTGACTAAACGAGAGCTCGGAGCATGATTACCAACTGTTTTTCTCTCTTACTGCTTTTCACTTTAATTTCTTTGCCAAGTCAAAGCGCGCTTTTTCGCAAATTACCAACATTCACATGCAAATTTTTGACTTTCCTATCACTTAATAGGCACATACAAACAGGTATAGATAGGTATATGTTGGAGTATCAGTGCATGTAGCCAGATACGGTTGCTTCAACATTACCTCACTTTGATTATTATTGTTTTTTTTTTTTGTTTTGTTTTGTATGATTCTCTTTACTGCAATTTTTGTTGTTGTTTTCCAACTTTTGTTCTCATTTTGTGGTATATACGTTGCTTTGTTGCACATTATTATTCAGCGCATTGTTGCATGCAACATGCAGATTGTTGTTAACACCTGCTGGCTGGTTGGCTGGTTGGCGTGTTTGCTGCTTATCTGCAGTGGCAATTTGTGATTTGCACGCTTTGTAGTGGTCTACATGTACGATATGTATACATGTATGTATGTATGTATGTATGTATGTATGTATGATTGTGTTTCACAAGTCTGCAGCTTTTACCGCCCGCTGGCGTTAGCAGTAGCAATTAGGCGAGACCAACATACACAACTACCAGGACAATGAGGCACATAATGCAAGCATATGAAATTCTTATTATAACCGTTTCTACTGTGCTCACTGTACAGCTAACGGTTGTATAAAATACCACTCTCGCATTAACTGTCCATTCTTCTGATATATGGAAACGAATTATTTGGTTTATTATTCTTCAAGTTATTCATTTTATTTTCATACGCCTCACGAACATGAAATGGTATATTAACTTTGGTTCGAAGTAGATAGGTACCACCAAAATTTTTACCGAACGAAACCCACCATGGCGTAAGTGTATACGGCCGATTTTTCATATTTGAGATTTTGATTCAAAAAGGGAAGGGTAAAAAGACTTGGCCGAAGGCAATACTTTTATGTTGTTTTTCCTTTTAATTTTTTTTTCTTTTTCACAAAAGGGTTAATGAAAAACTAATTACTAACAGCATTCAACTTATACTCTATATAATGGCCAAGAAGGCTCTGAGGTCCTGTTTCATATTAGGTAAAGTAACAAGTCATGCATAAAAAATAGTTCGGCGCCAATTGAAAAATGCTGGATACACAAAGAAGCTCGATTTATGGGTACCACATAAGTTAACAAGAAAAAACATGATGAACTGAAACTCCATCTATGAATTGCTCCTGAATCGTAACAAAATCGACCCAAACTCTTAATTAGTCCCTTTTAAGGAAATAATAGTCCGGAAGCACCCAGCCTTGGCCAACAGGCCATCATGACAATGCTAGACCACACACATCGACAGTAACTCTACAGAAGCTCCGAGAGCTGGATTTGAAGGCTTCTATGTATGCAACTACCTAACAGCCTCTGCATTGCGCCAATTTATTATCATCTGTTCCAGTCTATGGCGAATGATTTACTTCTAAAAATTGATTGTCCTAATTATTTTCCAATTGGGACAAAGGTTTCTATGAGAGTGGCGCAATTACCTAAACTTCAAAATAGCAAAATGTTATGAGGATATAAGGATAACTCTAACTATGGTAAATAAAGCCATTAATGAAAATACAACAGATAATTGGATGACTTGTTACTTGACTTAATACACTTTAGAGGAGCGCTTAGAACTTCTCCAAATTTTGATCTCAACGGTGTCCTCAAAATGCATCAATTTAAATTCCCAACATATCTGTTAGCACTTTGCTCAAGACAGTAAATTTTTTGTGGAACCAACAATTAAGACAGTCAGAAATCATTAAAGTCAAATCATCACCTGGAGAAACAATAAATCGTAAAATATGTAAAACCAGTTGGAAGTCGTTAATACAAATTACACGAAGCTTAAAGAAAAAATAGTCGCATTAGTCTACGCCCACTATACAATCAAGCAATAATCTTTAAAGCTGACTAAGCACAGCTGTATTACTCAGGCTGTTATCTTCGATATCACGGAGGCGACAAAAGTCATCAGGTCAAGTGCTTGTGAAAAAAACATTTTTATTTTCAGTGACTATCAGAAAGCTTCGGATTGAAGCACGATAAACTTTAACATCGTTCTATATAATCGTATAGCTTTTACGGAGATTGCTAATCAAACAAACACTCTCTCTCTTCCAATCGGGTTCCTGGTTGAGTGCAAGGCAAGGCGAATGAATTCATTACGATAAAACCGACCGTCAGCTAAAGCAGTCTTGGGTCAAGTTACAAAATTTGTTTTTGCAGGCAACACTTGGCAGAGGTCGACTCAGAAGAGATTATGTAGCTTGTACTTCCTGAAGATATACAAACGATTAAAAAACGACACTAATTCTAATCTGCTATGTGACTTTTCTGAGCTGAGTAGATAGGTGGGTATGGTTCATAGTGTCTTAGTCACCTTTCTGCTTGGTTTTTGGGTACAAGTTTCGATATATTTTGAACACCTCCGCTAAGCCACGGAAAATTTTTCCCATTTCCCATATATTTTCCATTCAATGTGGACGTTCCTAACGAGGAGGACTTTAGTGACATATTTAACTTCAGAATAATAGTGATATTCGTATTTTTCCGTTTTATTGAAAATAGACTTGAACTCGGTCTGATTTCAAACATTTTCAATAGCGTCGGCACTTGAATTATCGAGTATACAGGCGGACGCATTCATCTCGTTATTTCTTGAAGTTTTATATTTTATAATGATTTCATTTATGTTAAAAATGAACCATTTCGCTTGATAACTTTTTGTTTTTTTTTTTTTCAAACTAATATCATTATACCCCTCTCATGGAAACCCCAGTCCTTACCAATCCATACTGTGGAGCATCTTTTACATCAAAATTAGTGGAACAAAACCGACGAAACTAAAATTATGCATGGTTGGCTGTTGCAATATCAGGACAAAAAACACATTTTCAGCTGCCTGACTTGCGTTTTCACCTTTATCGAAGATAAATTTAAGCAAATGGCATAATCTTTCTTTGCCAATGCCCATCTTAGACATGTGTTCAAACACTACTGAGTTAAGTGATCAACACTTTTAGCTTAAAATAACATCTTTGCTCTTATAAAAAGTGAGACACGGATCACTAAACCTATCTATATAAAATTAATGGATTGCTTTTTACTAGACCTCATAATACATAGAAATGTTCATATCAATATCGATTATTTTATGCTGATACAAAGAGCCTTTAACTGAACAAATCTAATGCACCCGTTCCCTGTGTACATGGTACCGTAAAATCTACTAAATATTACTAAAATTTCACAAGAAATATGCAAAAAGTTACATATTAAAAATTTTCGTAATTCAAAAATTTAAAAAAAAAAAAATTTCGATTAAAACTCTCCACTTTAAATATCGTGTAAATATTCAAAAACAAAATTTCACTATTAAATCTACTATAACAACATATGTATATTTAGGAATAACAAACTCATATTTAAGCATAGATATGTGAAAATATTTGTATATGGAAATATTTGAAAACATGTAAGCCTATTTTTGCAAGCTTATATATGTTCGAAGGGGAAGAAGAGTGGGAAGCATCTTACCGATACACATTTTTGTGCTAAGTGGCTCATGGTTGTTAACGTGCATATGTATTTTTTGAAGTAACTATATATTAGCGTGTGTAATACTTTTTCAAAACACAATCTTATATACAAATGAATGTGTATTTGTACTCTTTACTCCGTTACTGACTTTATTTCGCACTTTCCATTCAACTGTTTCACTTGCTCTGTTCTCTTTATTCGCATTTATACAGGCTTTCCAAGGCTTCGTACACATATACCTATGTGAGCATACATATATACATTATTACACGACTTTTGTAAATGCATATATGCATTTGCATACAAACAATAATACACACACACACATACATACAAAATGTGCATACAAATTTAATGGCTTTTGTGCTTGCACATAAATAAGTACATATGTACATATGTAGAAGTATATGTGAGTGTGTGTGTGTGTAAAGTGTATAATGCTTATTTACATTTGTGAGTGCGTTTTAATGGCACACATTTGCGCTTTTCGCTGCCGCCATATTTATGTATGCCGTCGCGACTTTGCTATATAGTCAATGGCATACAGTCTGGCAGATAAGTATTTTTCTTGCGGCTAAGAGTGCCGGCAAATACTCATACAATGTCACTTAAATGACATGTAACTGTGTTTGTTGTAAAATCGTATGGACTTTAATTTTGTCAAAGTAAAAGAAATTATATGTAAATATGCAAATAAAATACATAAGTATGTACGCAGGCAATGCAATTTAGTTTCGGGTCGACATGGCGTATGAGTGACATTTTTGCATACTAAAATCATCATGGTATGAATGTTATCAAAAACTCTACCATATATTGAATTGCAATAAATTACGTTTTGTATTAGAACTTTGAAATTCAATGATAACCACTGCAAATATATGAAGGACTAGGATTTTTACAGTGGCAATATGAAGAAACGCAAATTTGGTGGTCCTAAACCCTGGTGGTAAACCAAAATCGTTTAAAGTGGTTAAGTGAACATTGTTTTTGCTAAAAGGTGAAATGGAGCAAAAAAAAAACAAAAATAAAATTTCATGGAGAAAGCTAAATATATTCAGCTCAAACATATAACTACAATTTTTTTACAAATATATATACTGCAATAATTAAATTAAATATTAAAATTTTGTGTCTGCCTTAGTAGCAGAAAATCTTTTTAAAAGCATATATGTAGGTACATACATATTTATGCATTAATTACGTAGCAAATTTTGTAAAACATAAATTATAAATTTTTTCTTTTCTCGAATAAATTTATAAACATGAAAATAAGTTTGGAAAATAAATCTCAGAGATTAAGTAAATGCATTTATTAAAAATGCATCGTATACTCAAATATAAGTAAGTTTAACGGGAATATGTTTTTCTTTGTTGTGTATGTATTTTAAAAATGCATACATACATATACCGAGAGGAATATAAACATACGAGTATATGCTACCAAGACTAGGAAATAAATGTTTAAATAAAATCAAAAACTTTTGTTTTTCATTTCTGCCTCCTACGCGTTTCAATACATTCTGTATCTTCTTCAGGGAGTCTATTTATTTTGAAAGAAAAAAAAAAAACATAACGAAAAACAATATATATATAAATATTTTTCTCAACCTAACCATAAATATAACCGAGATGTGCTCAACAAACGCAACGATATCATTTCGTTTCACTAATAAAAAAAAAACTCAACGAAAAGAAATCGGTAACAATGAAACCGCACGTTATCTTGAAAATGGCGGCTTGCTATGATTTGACTGCAGAGTTCAATTAATCTGTTAACGATTTAACATTATCTGATAACGGTTAACTTTATCTGCTAACGTATAACGTTATCTGTTAACGTTTAACATTATCTGTTAACGATTTAACATTATTTGCTAACGTTTAGCATTAGCTGTTAACGATTTAACATTATCTGCTAACGTTTAACATTAGCTGTTAACGACTTAACATTAACGACAGCTTTCAGTTTCGGGTAAAAACAAATAAAAAATTTATTTCGATAACTGTTTCAGCTCGAGTAAAATTTTATCATCCTGTTTTCTCTGTAAATTTCGACATCTAGGATGGCTAACTTTTTGTTATTTTCCTCTTGCGTAGTAATGACCTTCATGTCCGCTTTTAAATTATGGCAAAAATATATCAACTACATATTTGTTTATGTATATTATATGTGAGCCCAGCAATGCTATCGTCCAGTATATATTTCAAAACAGCTTGCGGAGCTCTGGGTGTGGACCCTTTTGTCCCTTGAAACTCAGATGCGGCGACACAGAAGCAGCTATTTTGCATGCTTCTGAACGGAACTTTGAAATCGACGAAGAGTAGGTGTGTGTTTATCTCTTTCCCTCGGTTGAATATCTGGTCAGCGGTAGATTTGCTAGATACAAAGAATTCGTTGACGGTGGGATTTAATCTTTCACACCATACACTGGATAGGACCCTATATGCAATATATAGAAAACTTATTCTGTTGTACTATATTTGGTGCAAATTACTGACGTTACATTTGTTGTATTTCAAGTGATTAATCGATATTCCAACTTCTTAGTAGTCGGATAATGAAACATATCTTGAGCTCGAAATCTCCTGGTACTTTATTATCACTGCCATTCAGAAGACCGCAGAACTATTCCCTTTGGAAAATCACTATGTCCTGGGCATCGTTTATCAGATCGTGAATATGCTCCGTTCTTGAAGCATTGTGTAAATTACCGGTAACTTTCTCATAGAACTTCCACACATTAGCCCTGTCGGCCAGCATTTAAGTTTCCTTATTATTTCCCCGTCTGTTTTCGCTTCTCTCTGCAACTTTCATTATCTTTCGATCGAACGCAACGACGTCCCTACAGCGATACAAAAATCTTCATCGTACCGGCTTTTTTTGATCCCTGTCAAGAAGTAATACATGTAAGACAGTCTTCCATTTATTGCAACTTATTCGATCTTGTTACGAGCTCTGATACCATAGACGAACTTTCCGAAGATATCTTTTTTGAGGCAATTCGAGCTGTTTACATACCTATTGAGCCAATAATGGGCCTCATCGCTAAATGAAATTTGACTCGAAAACGTCGGATTTTCTTGGAACTTTTCAAGAGCCCATATAGCGAAGCGATATCGCCGGGAAGGTGAAGCATCTTCAGTTCTTTCACAAGCTGTGTTTTGTACGTTTTCAATTTAAGGTCTCGACGTAAAATGTGCCAAGTCGTTCCATACGTTAGTCCGAGTTGATACAAATGACGCCGAATCGATTCTCCACGGTCTCCACGGCTGCTATTATCCAATCGAAATTATCCAGTAATGAATGCTGGGTCTCAAGATGGGTGATGGTGTTGCGAATAGTACGTGTACGCTCAGTAGCCACACATCTGGTTACAGATATTACAGTAAGACTTCAGTGAATTTCAGTGGACTTCAGTTCGAGTGACTCCACTAAAGCTTCTTCTCTTTTACTATTCTACTGTAGTCTAACATTAATTAACCAAAAACTCTTCAGTCGAGAGACATTTGGTAGAAAAGGGATTCCTAGAAGTGATCAAAAAAATTTTAAAGTAAATTGTATTTATAAATGCAAACTTTAACTAAACTCAAATAAATTCTATGAATTCAAATGTGTTTGCATATTTATAAAAATAACTACTTTATTTAAGCTTTCAATGGAAGTGCTAAAGTCATTGTATGTACCATATGTGCATATGTATATAAATATATACCTACATTAATAAACTTTTTTTAAAACCACCACAAAGTCAAATAGATAAAATTTATTTAACAATGGGCACCAGTGTTGTAATTTAACTAAAATATACAAAAGTTTTTATGTACATATATTAATTTAAAGTACTGACTTACAAATGTATATGTATATACATACATATAATATGTATATGAAGAGATAGCAGCCATCTAAGAGCTTAAAATTACTCTCGATTCATGCAAATCAAATTTTCGTCAAATTTCATGCGACAAATTCCCCGCATTTCTCCTTACCCCCGCAGCATACATACATACCTACCTACCACGTACTCATATGTTACTTGCGTGTACATATATATGCCGCTGCCCTTGCCCTTAACATATGTTTTTATCATCAGAAATAAAAGTCACTTGAAACATTTTTTTTTTATGTAAAATTGTCTATATGTACGTATGTATGTCGTAGGTGTGCGTGACTCTGAAGACTGATTGTGTGCAATGACATCCTTTTTTATTGCCTTCCACGTACCCATACAAATGTACATATGTAAATTGTGCATGCATACTTTTGCATATATACTTTTTTACAACACAAAGAACGTGTGGCATAAGGAAGCAAACATTTTCCATTATTCATCCGGTTGTAATACGTACTGGACCAATTCAGTATTTTGTTGGGGAATATTGGCAAATTAATAAGATTTGGGGACTCACGGTCATCATTCTCGCTTGAAGGAGGACTACTATTTGAGCGAAACCATGATGTAGCTTGAAGCTCTACACGTGGCATTACTGAAGATAAAGAGACCGCATTGAATGGGAACGAGAAGCTACTAATTCTACTACTATTTCCACTACTACTGCAATTTCTGCTACTAATCGATTACTACTATTACTATTATTACAGCTCATATTACTACTACGACTTCTACTATTACTACTAATTCTACTACTATTTCTACTACTACTACTACTTTTACTCCTGCTGTTAACTACAACCACTATTACGTCTATTTCAACAACAGTTACTACTACTACTACTAATAATCCTACTACTATTTCTACTACTACTACTAATAATCCTACTACTATTTCTACTACTACTACTGTTACACCTACTGTTTCCTACAATAACTATTACCTCTACCACAGCGACTGTTACTACTATTACTAATTCTACTACTATTTCTACTACTACTACTACTGTTACTTTTACTGTTACCTACAACCTCTGCTATCCCTCCGACAACAACAGTTAGCACTACTTCTACTACTAATTCCACTACTATTTCTGCTACTACTACTGTTACCTGCAACCTACCTCTATTACAACCACAGTTACTACTAATTCTACTCCTATTGCTAATACTACTACTGTTACTCTTACTGTTACCTACAAGCACTACTACGTCTACTTCAACGACTGTTACTTCTACTACTAATTTCACTACTATTACTTCTACTACTACAATATTTCTACTGCTACTTCTAATACAACTAATACGGCTACTACTATTTCTATTACCAATAACAGTTATACTACTACCTTTACTACTATTTACTATTGTTACTCCTTCACCACTACAAACTGTAACAGCAATAGCGACCTCCGGCCGAGCTCTGCTCTGATTGGTAGTATTCGTCTTGATTTTTGTGCAACAAAAGTAGAGACCTCCGAAAGGCTGATAGATTTTTTTGAAGAGTTTTTGAGAAACACACACGTAGAAGTTGAAGTTTTATTTAAATGAATTTTAATTTTTTTTAATTTTAAATATACTATACACTCGTTGGCAATTACTGAGGACTTGTCAATTTTGTAGCTGGGAACACCCAAGTAAAATGACGGCCGAATAGTAAAATGCCTTCTTGCCACTTTATTCCTCGGTATTTTGTTGTTGCTATTGTTGTTGCTATTGTGCCAACTACTGTTATTGTACGCTGGACAAAATGGCAATGCGTGAATGCACAGTTTTCGCTCACGTTGTCTGTGCCAAATATTTTTTCTATCCTTTCTCTCTGCCGCCCTACTCATTCCGCATTATCTCGGTATGTAGAAAATGAAAAGGACGAAATTAGGACAGTTTTTCATTTTTTCCAACTCAAATGAATGCCAACGCTTGTTAAAGTGGCGGAAATGTAGAAAAGCAGTGAAAACGAATGTGACGAGCAGAAGAGCAGAAGAGATGACTGGAGCTAACAAATTTTTAACATGGCATACCATTTAGCATTTAGTAGTAGAGTAAGTGGGTTTATGAATGTAGATATACTACCATATGTATGTACGTGTATGCATGTATTTCCTTTTACATACTCGCACAAATATACATAACTATTTGCATATGGCGTTTCGAGAAAGCGCTTTTATGCAAAATTCCTTACAGACACATATGCAATGTAAATATTTTTCTCAAATACCCAAACAAACTTGTCGGCATAATAGAAATGTCAAGGCAATTATTTAAAAAAAAAAGAACGTATATTCACATATGTAGATACCTGCATACACCTACATGCTGCTTACATATGCTCGGGCGTGTAATCCATCCAACTAGTGAATGGTCTATGTCAACATCTGCGTAAATAAAAAATTGCCTTATTCTTTACAAGCGTACATATACATGTACATACAGACATACATACGCAGTTCACGGAAATTCCTAATTTGTAACTGTTAAAAGTTTTCATTGTTGCTACTTAGCCGAGGGTGTTTTGAGTTTCGTCGTTGTCAAATGGGAAAAATATTAAATTATTTTACATTTATGATATGCTTCGTAACACAAGCAAGCAACAAGCTGAATAATTAAATTAGTTTATGTTATGATGAAAGTTGATGCCAATTAAATTACGTGGCGAAAAGAGTATTGAGATAGGTATTTTTAGTGTACACAGATACGAATTGAATAATTTGAAAGATAAAAAATAAATTTTAACTATTTTTGGAAATTTTTATCATTTTTTCTGATAAAAGTATATAAAAAAAAAATTATTGTTATTTCATTTTGTTGCAGCCAATTTTTAAAAATAATGTTGCATAAATGGCCATATTTGGCATTGAGTACAAAACGTGCTCTTTTTTCGGCGTTCTTCATCGTTGTGGGCGATGCATCGGTCGATGTGACGGCGTTTTCACGTCGTATCTTATCTTTAAGTTGAGCTATTGTTCTTGGCTTATCAGCGTACACCATGGATTTGAAAAAAAAGGTTTGGTAGCATGAAATCGGTGACCTCAGAGGACAGTCAAAGCCATTGTTTTTCTATACGACACGTCCGAGCACAATGCTCGTAACAAATCGATTGCTAATGAAACCGTAAGGCATATTGAAACGTCCTATGAAAAGATATGATGACTTTCAGAAGGTAATCTACCGACTGATGTTCAGAGTTTACTGAATTACTAAATTTATGGAAGAAACATTTTCAAACCCTGCTAAATGGCAGTGAAATTGGTAAGTCAGGAAATGACGAACCCGAAACCCCAAACGATGATGAGGTAAAATACTAAAGCCCGCAGTCAACAAACAGACTGGACCTTATCAGTGTGGCTTTTGATTTGCTGAATTCACCAATGCCCGGATATTCACTATTAGTCAAATCTTCGAAAAGACCCGCGACGATCGATCGATCGACCGATGCACATCACCTTTTCATCGATTTCAAAAGTGTATACGGCAGCATAATAAGGAGCTGTCTCTGCCATCTGTGTAAACTGATGCTGGACAAGACCAGAAGCGCAGTCAGAAGGTTTCAGACAGAGTGACTTTTAATCATAGGATTTCTTTATTTTAATGCTGGAGAATATAATAAGATCTACAGAGGTAAGAAGACAAGCACAAACTTTTACAAGAGTGTACTGAGTGGGAAATTGAATGGTAAAGTCCACTCTCGGCGAACCAAAACTGAATTCCCAAAGTCCATCATCATTGCCGTCCCACTATATGGTGCAGAAGTTTGGCCGATATTAATATCTGATGAGTCGGCCTAGGGAGTCTTGCAGAGAAAAGCTCTACGAATGATTTAAGGTCCTTTAGCAACGGCGAATACCGCAGACGATGGAGCGATGAGCTGTACGAGTCATGCGATGAGATTGACATAACTCAGCGAATTAATAGACAGCGGCTATGCTCACTAGGACATGTCGTCCGTATAGATGAAAGGGACGCAGCTTTTAAAGTGTCTGTTGAAGTACCCGCTGTTTGAAACAAAGGAAGAAGAAGATCTCCACTCCGTTGGTAGGATACTTGGTATTTCCAGTTGGCGCCAAGTAGCGAAAATAAGGTATGAATGGCGCGCTTTTGTTGATTCGGCTATAGTCCTGTAAGAGATACCTGCGCCAATGTAGAAAAAAGAAGAAAGTTAATAAAATATGTTTCATTAAAAAATTATTATGCAATTTAAGCTCAAAAAATTTCTTAATATTTTAAAGTATTCGCCACGAACTGTATGTGTAATTGTCAGTTATTGGTTTCATTATTATAATTCTTTTTGTGTGAAAGCTTTTAAGCTTTTGTGAGCTTTTGATAGCAAAAATTTATTTATTATTTATTAACTCAATAGATATTCTTTAAACTCAAATTTCTAAAAATTCATGAACATACTCATATTTCAATAATTTAAGTGGAATTTATTAGTGCTGTACAATAGACAGTGTAAGGAAAATACATATTCACGTATATACGTGTATTATATTAATACGATAAATACTTTGTATTGCTTTTGAAGCTCTTCTTGAAGAAATTTAATATAATAGATTACACAATTAAATTTCTGCGGAGTATAAATTTTTAAACCTGTTTATTGTTGTTTATTTCATCTTAATTTCAAGTAACTTGAATTAAAGTGGTTTTGCAAAACAAAAAATTATATTGAATACAAAATTATTAAATCTCAAATTCGAAATAATAACAATCCATTATACAGCTTCCAGGTACTATGATTCCAGCGAAAAAAAAACTATTATTTATGAGAAGCCAAAAAGTTACTTTAATTAAATCAAAAAGCTACCAGTCAGCATTATATGGACGATGGGTGACACAAAAAGGAAAAAAAGCAGAACAAAAAAATTTAGAAAAATTCAAACACATAATAGAGTATAAAAATATTTATGACAATTTGCACTCTAACAACCAAATGTAAGCGTGTACGTGTATATGGTATAATCTTCATTTATTAAATATGTGCATATGTACATGCATACATACAAATAATCGTACACTCAATTAAATGCCTTTAAAGCTTACAAATGCCATTACTTATTATTTCGCCTCGCAAACATTATGGGAAAATATAGGTATAAAGGGTTACCCAATAAGAGATGTTATTTTGAAAATTCTACCATTCCGATGCATGCCACTTTTTAAGTTGTAATTTTTTAACATTTTACAAGTAACAATTACGCCTAATACAAATTCCCTCTTTCTTTGAAAATAACACCTCTTTTTGGAAAACCCTTTACATACGTGTAGCTATGTAGATATGTAATGTGTGCTAGTGTGTCTGTTCATTTGTGCTTAAATACATTTTTATTAATGTGACACCGAAACTGTGACCACAACAACCGTAAACGGCTATTTGACCAAACTTTAGCTAATGAATTATTGGCAATTTATCAAAATGGGCCAACAAGAGTCTGCACTCGCTGCACTACAAGGCCACAATGCCAAGCCAAAGTGTGTTCCATTTAGAGTTAGGTTCATAAATATGTAAGCGAGTTAGTTCATAGTATACCAAAACATGCATATTTATGTACGTGGACACATTCATACAAACATATATGTAAACTTGGACTTTCACATATTACTGGTGGGGGTAGTGGTATTTGCATTGGAGGGGGGCGTAATTAATTGTGAATGTTTTATGGCCGCTTGGAGAACGTTACTTGGTCATCGAAAGTGAAATTCAGGCACCACCTGTGCTCACATGCACTGCTTTTTGCTGTAAACAATATTTTATTGAAAGCGAAAGGCCTGTGCTAAACGAGGTTGGGTATATTTGGCCGATTATAGCAGTTGGTAGGATCTCCTACTTCTCATCTATCGTCTGAGTTATCTGCTGACTACGAATTTGTGAACGACCATAAATATAGCGAAAAAAAACACATACACAAAATAAGGTGAATTTTCCTTTCTCGTATATTTCTAGGTAATTAATGGCTTGGAATGATTCAACTTAATTTTAGAGAAGCTTGCGATTTTCTTCAAATGAAAATTAACTGGAGAGCGTTCTTCTTCTTGTGGATTGTAAAGATTTTACCACACAAATCGATGTTTTAATCCATTAATAAACTCTTTAACTGAGCTCTACAAGTGAGGACCGCAATAGTCGAGTAGTAACCAGTGCCTACAACCATCTAGAAGGTCAAAAATTTTAGTCGTGACCCGACCAATATTCAAAATTTAATAAAATTTATTAATATAAAAAAAAATTTAGTTAATATGGATCGCCCCACGACAGCGAATGTCAAGCCCTCCAAGACATATGGCCATACTTTTTTTTTGCTTAGGTTGGCAGGACTGTTATATGTTTACATGTCAAATTTGAGCGCATTCTGTCACATAGTTTTTTTTTTACGGCACTATAAACAAGTCAACCTCGAGTGTGTTTTTCGAATTTTACTATGGAAATTAACGTTGAGCAAAGAGTTTTTTTTGAAATTTTGTTATTCCAATGGAATAAGTGCGACGGACGCAATGAAAATGTCGCAGAAGGCGTATGGGGAGTCTTGCCTATCACGTGCACGTGTTTTTGATTGGTATAAGTCGTTCAAGGACGGCCGTACATCGCTGGAGAACTTGCCCCATGATCCTCGTCCAGCAACGTCAATAAACAAAGAAAACGTCGAAAAAGTAAAGAAAATTGTGTTGGAAAATCGTCGTGTGACTGAAAGAGAGATAGCTAGTGAGCTCAACATATCAAATGGATCCGCTCATAGCATTATTCACGATGTTGTGGGCATGAGACGTGTGTCTGCTCGACTTGTTCCAAAATTGTTGAATTTTCTTCAAAAAGAGGAACGCAAAACTGTCGCCAAGGAAATGCTCACAATGAGTGATACGGACATCCATCACATCATAACTAGTGACGAGACTTGGGTCTATGAATACGACGTTGAAACAGCCCAGCAATCATCTGAATGGCGCCTTCCAAATGAGCTGAAACCAAAAAAACCACGTCAAAGTCGATCGAAAATCAAAGTTATGCTCACTGTTTTCTTTGATAGCCAAGGTGTTGTGCACTCGGAATTCCTTCCAGAAGGTCAATCTGTTAATTCTGAATATTATTTATCCGTTTTGAAGCATTTGCGTGAGAATATTCGTCTCAAAAGGAAGGATTTGTGAGACAACAAGTCATGGTTTCTACATCATGATAATGCGCCAGCTCATACGTCTCGTCTTGTACGCGATTATTTGACCAAAAACAACTCAACGCGGAGGCAGTTTCTTTTCTTCAACCGAGAGCTACTTTAAAATCAACGAATGGGTGATGGATGTCAATCCTCTTTGCCAACATTTGACACTTGGCTCAAGGTCAATATCAGGCTAATTGTGGATTTGCCAGGTATGAAGCCACAGCGGATAGTCCAAGCCATCAAGCCATCCGTTAACCGTGGGTTCTTTCCTTTCACACAATATGCTTGATAGAAAAATATATGCGGTTTGAGAAGACTTAACCAATTATAATTAGCGCAGATTCTGGGGTCCACATACCCAACCCAGCAACATTTTTATTCTTCTGTACTTCGCCACCAAATTTGAGTAGCTCAGCCGGTAAGCCATTGGCATTTGTCGCTTTGCTTTAAAAAATTTACTGTCATTTGTGTGCAAAATAAATGAATGAACATTTATGTACATTCTTACCAAAACAAGAGTTTAATTTATTAAGGAATTTATAATTTTTGACATTTTATTTTAATTAAATTACACTAATTTACCGTTAATTAATTGCTTTTCACACTAAATTCGAGTTATTTCGAACAACAACATTTCAGCATACGCAAAGGCATTGCTATTTACTTAAATTTAATTGTCCAGCATGCCGTTTGCCAGCTCTGCTTCACCTCCTTCACTGTCTCCCTCACTTTCGCTGGCCATCTGCCTCTTTTGCTATTTAGTAACAGCGATTTTATTTTGGTGAAAGGAATTTATTATTGCCGATAGTTATAGCACAAAGTGAACAAATTAAATATACCTACACACATACATACACACATTCACACATACCATACATACCCACATCAATACAAATCCGCGCGCAAGGAAAAAAGGGAAAATAAAATTAACAATCGGACCGCATAAAATGCATACAAATGGTCACTTAACGGTAATGATAAGCTCGCCGTTTGCGCAAATTCTCGCAGCATCAATGAAATGCTGGCAACCTGAAATGAGCATGCCACACGCGCCATCAATACCCCAAAGGAAAATGCGTCGAAGTTGCAGCGTCAGCGTGGAGAGCATGAGTGGTGGTAGCGACTGGTGTAGATTATGGTTGGACGAAAGATTCACAGTGTTGCGGGCAATCATTTACAAATATATGTACCTACGTATTATACATACGTATGCTTGGATGTGTGTTGTTGTACGTGTATGTGGGTGAGTATTTACGATTTTTAGACGGAGTTCGTAGACGTGGCGTCATTACCATGATCAAAGCCAACAAAACTGAGCCGAAATCAGGCAAATACCAGCCTATCATACTACCACACTACCACACTACCAGCGAAAGTAAATAATGTGCACAACAATAGCAGCAACAACAGTCAGTCGACCGTTGAAAAGTGGCAACATGCGGGAATGCCACATTTAACCAAAATGAAACACAATTACAGCAAGCAATTAATGTAAGCACATATTTTAATTAGCAAAATAAAATATGCAGCAGCTACAGCAGCAACAACAACAGGCGAAAGAGCAACAATGGCCGTAACAGCAACAGTAACTTGCAACAGCGGCAACCGCTTACAAGCCATTACAGGCATAATATGCCCAATACACCACGCCGGCAAAGCCTCACACAAACGCACACAAACACACGCACATACACAAGCAGGCACCCACACGCAGGATGACGGAGAGTTAACCAGCTTAAAGCTCACAACGTTTTCATGTGATTTACACGAGCAACGTGCCACCAGCGGCAGCATCATCAGCAAAGGCACGGCTGCTGTTAATATGATTTCAAATGGTACTAAGTACACAATCATACTTACACAGCTACACAATTGCACACACACACACACAGAAACTCATACATTTAAACTTATTTAAATGTGGTCACCTGCTCGGCAAGTGTGGACAGCAGGGAATTTTGCTTTTTAATTGAAAAACCTTATAATTGCTCGCCATTTTGGTATTGTTCCCTTTTGTTGTTGTTGGTGTTGTACTTATTTTATAGCGAAATATTTTAATGGCGCTAATTAGTAGCGATTATTGCTGGTTTTTGTCTACTTTCGCCATTTCGGCTAGTTTATTGTTTGAAGCTATTTTGGCAAATAATTGCTGAAATTATTTGATCATAAATTTTGTGTTGCACGGAATTCCAAAGCGAAAGTGGAATTTCGAAAAATATTAGTGCGATATTTTTTTTTTTGCTTTTTTGTGCAAGAGAATCACAAAACATAAAATAAAAATTTTTATGCTAAAAAAAGCGATTTCGGCGGTCGCAAGTAGTAGAGATCGTGGCTCAGAAAACATTCAAAATTATAAAACAAACTAATTTAATTAAAAATTAAAAAGTAATTTTTCAAATTTAAGTCGTTCTGAAATACTAACCCCACGGCGTCCATTTCCAACATGAAACAAAAATCTCCTCAAAAAAATCCATCGACTGTTCCTAAGTGGATTGGAATTAACTTTAGATCGCTCTATTTGTTGGAAAAACATCAAGATGCAAAAACCACAAATTGGAGGGAGAACTTGACCGAAAATCGCTTCAGCGGTTACATAGCATCATGGTGATCCATTTCGAGGTTCATAACTTAAAAAAAAAAAACACAGAAAACTCAAATTTAATGGGAAAAGTTTGTTATCATTCGAAAGAACATTCTTTTGCATTTATTTTTTGAAAGAATGATAACTGCGGCCACGTCTCAGATTGTCCATCCATTGAAACCGATTTTCGATGACTCGCTTGATGTTTTTTCCAATCCCTGCATCGAAACAGGATTGTCCGCATAGACTTTAGACTTTACATATCCCCACAAGAAAAAGTCAGCCAGTTCGGCTGAGTCAATAATATACTTATCTCATTTATAACAAAACATCACTTATGTTAACACTTTGTATCCATAATGTCGTCAACATATAATAGTACTTGACGATTTTATTGTCACATTATAATTAAAAGTATTCACAATTATAATCTTCTCGGTGGAGGCTGTGCGATTTCAATGTACACTTGGCTACAATGCTTGGAATACCGAGAGATACACCAAACTAACTCTTAACGGATAAACAATGGCCGTATTTTAATGGGTATTCTCCAAAGATTATGCCCATTGGAAATTATTTGGCCATTTATAGATTTTTCAGATCTAAAGCACAACTTATAAGGTCCAATCACTTGTCTGGGCTTCAATCTTTCACACAGTATGTTCGATCGGACCTTCTGTGGGGTTCCTCTTTTTGTGGATTGCACAGATCACACTTAGATTTCAATCATCACACATGTTAGGTGATGGAACAACTGTTGCATCGTATTTAAATAAGGAATTGGGTTTGCTGTCTCCCGCTATTTAAGTTTTACTTCCATTCAGCAGTATTCCGAAAACCAATTGTTCCCATAGTGGCGGTACCTAGAAAGTTTGCGCTGCCGTTCCACAGTTCCCTTATACCGAGTTATTGATAAGTGCTTTTTGAGGACAGGATTGCAATACGAGTAGAAAACCGTTCGGTTGTCTGTTGTCATTATAGATTTTCGTCGTTGTTTCTTCCTTGTGTTGTGATCACTATCAACCTATTTCGGGATGTTCTGACATGGAAGCTGGATTTTTCGACTTTTGTGATGTAGATAATTTTTTTTTCTCCACCGGGAATCGGTTTTTGGCTCAACATCAACCGCCGAAATGAATACCAGGACTCGGCAGCTGAGTCTCTACACATATCCGGCATTAAATTTGGATCCTGTAGTATATTTCACGATGACCCTACTTTTTCTGTTCTTATCCCGTCCATCGCAAATCCAATGCGCAATCTGGCTACACGAATTGTTGATACATTTAGATAGCGATGCGCTTGCCTTGAACGAATCCTTTAACCGAATAAGTCAGAGTGGCTCCAATGAAGCTGCCTCTATTTTAGTCATTACCCAAAGCTCCACATAGATTGATTACCGCATTTAATTAATTAATGTTAAACCGTTAGCAGTTAATGTTAAATCATTAACAGATAATGTTTAAGCACTAACAGATAATGTTAAACCGTTAGCAGTTAATGTTAAATCGCTAATAGATATGTTAATTTGTTAACAGATAATGTTAAACCGTTAACAGATATGTAAGATCGTTAACAGATAATGTTAAATCCGTAACAGATAATATTAAACTATTAGCAGATAATGTTAAATCATTAACAGATAATGTTAAATCGCTAATAGATATGTTAAATCGTTAACAGATAAAGTAAAATGTTAAAATTGAATTGTGTTGTTAATATCATAGCAAGCAATGAAACGAAATTATTTCACTAAGTACATTTTTCATGTTAACAAAACCAAATGACATCTCTGCTTTAAACTATTAATTACTAGAATTTAATAGAGATATTTCTTAACTTTAAAACATAGATTTTATTTTCGTATATGCATTTTGTACATAAATCTTATCTTACACTATTAATCAATGTTAATTAACTGCTAATTTTTTATAATTTTTATTTACAAACATAAGATATCAATTACCATATTATTATTATTTTATAGAGTTCATAAATCAAAAAATTTGTGGTTTATTTACAGATGAAAAAATTTTAAATATTTTTTATTTACAAAAAGCAATACTGACATACGAATTAACAACGTATGTTTTAACTGCCAGCGGACAATTCACCTTGCTCACGGGCTTTTGTAGCAAAATCAGCTTTTTTGTGTAAAAAAAATAGCCACTTTTACACGCGCACATGACATTAAGCATTAATTCAGACTAATGATTGGTTTTTCCTCTTTAAATTCATATTTTTTCTTTTATTTTTTTTCTATTGAAACTTTCTCTAATTACGCTATAGTGTGTGTGTGTGTAATTCTAAAGGAAATAAGCGTGAAAAATTATACTGATTGCATTTGCGTGTAACATTTGTGGTTTGTATTACAAAACAGTGAAGCAGAAAAAAAATTAGCTGAGCAGCGAGAAAGTTGAAACAAAACCCGCATTCATTTGCTAAGTAGAAATAAGGTATACAAATTTAACATTTTTCAATAGAAAATTACAAAATACCCAAGTAAGCCAGCGTATAAAGGCAGCTTTTATGTACACATATACATATATAAATATGTGCTTTCAATTAAAACGTGTTGATAAATGAAATTGATTTTCGTGTTTTTCAAAGTATTTTCTATTCATCACTGTTTATTAAAACAACACAAGTATGTTATACATACATACATACCTATATGTCTGCATATGGTATTGTATATTTTATATTATATATTTAAGTGTATATTGAATGTGGATTTTGTCATTGAAGCAAATTGCATTGATAATTGTATGCAATTGCGTGCAAAACACGCTACGAATTTATAAATATAATGTTGCGTATACGCCATGGTGTACTATGCATTCATGTATGTACATTTACACACATATATGTGTATATGGGTAAACATTTGTGGACCAAATGGTCCATGGGAGTAATCCATAGGTAATCCCTCGTAGTGCATAATTGGACCAACTCTCGTCTTGCTACCAGCTTTTTGTTAGCCGATGATTGCTCGTGTTTTAACGATCGCAGTTTTTCGTAAATACTACATACTCCACTAGAGTTTATACGCGACTTCGCCTGTATGGAATTTAAAAATGCATTTAATAAAGTTTCAAAAGTAAACATGCAAGTGAAATAAAATACTTTTCTGTTTCTCGCTGGGGTGCTGGAATCACCAGATTGCCTTGTGATCTTACTCTGGAACAAGCTGTATACAACTGCAGCTATGGAAGAATCAGCATTTTCTACAGTCTACAATCTTGTCTGTTTCACCGGGAGCATCAAAAAAAAGCAGATATGCCCAAAACCCTAATTTCGATAAAAATTTGTTTCAATAAATATGGATTTCTTCATTTGTTCACTACTTGACACCACTTCGGCCAAAGCAAGCTACCTCTGTACAACTTTTTATGTAAATCAAATAATAAATAAAAATATTTTAAATGGACCTCCTTCGAGTCTACTTACCGGAGGAAAAAGTCCTCACAAGTCAATTTATGCAAAAAGCTACTTCTGTACCAAAATTCATGTAAATCAAATGATTTAAAAAAGATTTTAATTTTTTAGAATAGATCGTTCCCAGGTTCACTTCTCTGTGGTATACGTCAATCGCAGAATACACCCTTTAGATTACCACGATCAGTGCTTTATGCTGTGGATTGATCCAGTCAGTCAGTCATTCAGGATAAATAATGTAACCAACTGTAAATACTCCTTGCAGTGTCTTTGTGGCATAGTTTCAAAACTAATTTCTTTTAGTAATCGGACGTTATACAGAAGTAGAGTATATGGTTCAGACCTAGCATATCTTAATGTTAATAAAACCTTGTTTTTTGTATGGATTACGGTTAGTTTTGGGTTACTCTATTGTCCGCGTGTGGTATATAGGTATTATATAAATTTTCACGCGTGCATGGAGTACTTGCCTGGTTCGCAGAATAAAAAACCATACAGTGGAATATGCATATATTATATGCATGTGAATTGAAACAACATGTGTTTGGTAACAAGATAAATTGAATTCAAATATATTTGTAAGTATATGGTATATATCTTGCTACATTGAAGAGCAATAAAAAAAATTATTATTTGTTTCACTTAATTCATTTATTACTGAATTTCCTGCAATAAACTTAAGCATAAAAGTAAGTAAGTAACAAATCTTACAATTTAATTAAAAACGAATTAACCTGAGTTAACAGAGCTTTTTCAGCAGCCATGGGGATCTCATATTAATCAGCGCAAACATATTTTCACTGCAGCCGGAAATTTCTGGATGAGTTGTATAGAGCGTTAGCTAAAGGGTTGGGGTTAGTTCAACAGTTTTTGGGTGACACTTCGTTCGGCACCTTTCAAATTCACATTTAACTAATAGAATACCGAGGTATGTTATTTTCTCAATATTATTTAAAGAGTTCATACATACCCTACATTTAAATACCATACAACCAAATTGGCTTTATATTATAAATGAGTACTTTTTATTTCAGTTTTAGCCCAGAGCTTTTACGTGAAAGCCAATTTAAGCTAGCTGCTTTTAGTTTTTCATGTAACATTTTAGTATTTATGTGTCTTTTCCAGGTCAGCCGAGATATTTTACATCGCTTGCTTGAAGAATATTTATACCATTTAATCTAATTGCTGGAGATGTCTATGAACGTAATGAAAATGTAACGTGGTTTAACTTTTTCTCATTGACTTTAATTCGCCGCTTTGCTTTTCTAGGGCATTTTTCGGTTGCCTTTCTAATTTCATTAGCAAGTCGGTTGACTTGTTCTGCAGTACTATATTTTTCACGAAAACCGAATTGATGTTCTAGCGATTCTCGTTGAGTCTTCTAAATCGACTCAAAACTGTTTCCTCAGAGCGGTCTTTCGAGCTTATCGAACAGCCAAAAGTCACAGTGAACTCATATCAGGCAAATACGGTGGTTGTGGGGTCATATGAGTTGAATTTTTATCGAAAAACTTATGCAGAATCAGTTTTGATTGATTTTTGAACATCATTGTGCGATTTTTTTATGGCCTTGCCTCACCTTTTTCATCAAAATTTGTACACTAGATCACTTGTTTCCGCGTCGCAAGCATAGATCTATGTAACTCTCGTGTTGTTTTCCTAGAAATCAGTACTTTTGGAAGTAAATGAGATCCTACTTTTCGCAGGCGCCACCAGAAGGTTTCCTGCCACGGTCCCGAGGGTGGTTTACTGACATGCTTGTAGCTTTTTCATCTGTGTTTCAGTAGCACTTTAGAGGTATGCGGAGTAATGGAGCACAGGCTGTCGAATGTCACTCCCAGTAACTATGAGTTGTTTATTGTCGAAATTCTTACATCAGCGACTTTCATATATAGTTCGAGCTGGTTAGCCAAGAATTTCTCGGGTTGTACTCCTTCGTCCGCTTTGGTAGGAATTGAAATTTAATAGGTCTTGATAGGTTTAGTGTTAAATTTCAAAGTCAACTTAGAAAATGTGTACAAGTTAGTAAGCTAATATTAAGAAAAAAATCTACAAAATCTTCATCAAAAGATAACCATAAATTTTTTAATTATAATTTATTTATAAAAATTTTATAATCCTGATTTATGTGTTTTTTATTTATAGTGTAAAATAAATTTTTTTCTAAATTTTCTCCTCACTGTATTTAATTGCAGACACACTTAATCGAACATACATACATACTCATACATTCATCCTTATGCACACTCACATTGATTTCAGTTGCTCCATCGATTTGCTTGAAATTCAATTGATACAGAAATCAGGTCAATTAGTTTAGTTTGAGGCTTCTTATTTATATATAGGTACATATGTACGTTCAGATTATAGCTGTATGTATTTGTTTTGGATTGAAGTATGCAAAGTGTGCTATAATTACATATATTTGTCACCTCAATTACTAACGCGAAACTAATGACAGTTCTGGCTTTATTAGTTGTAGTGGTGAGGCTTTGCCTTGAGTGCAATCGGAATTCCAAAATGTCGCATTTGATTTGCATCCCACAGTTGATATTCTTGTTATTAGACTGTTGATAGAGATAAGTGTGCACTTTAGTGAACTTAAATGAACTTTTTTTTTTTTGAAACATTAATATCTATAACAATAAGTAATAAAATCTTAAACTAAATTAAAATATAAAGCCCATTAGTAGGAATGAACTGCTCGCTTGACGTTGCTCTTTAGAAGGCTGCTTTGTCTCTTATCCGCAGGCGGGTTTGACTTGTTGCATGGGCCAAAGTGTTAGCCAAAGGGCTCGGATGGTTACGCAGTTTTATTAAGTATTTTTTGCTGCGATTTCAAGTTCTTCCTTGATGGTAGGTACATTTAGATCACTATGAATACTTTCATTACGCATGTGCCATGGTGTGCACGTTATTACTCTTAACGTTTTCGATTAGAATCTTTGAATTATATCTACACGTATATTCGTCGTGCATGCTGTGCCACATAACTAGGTTCCATACATTCATATCGGTTTTATTGCAACTTTTTACAGATTTGTGGATAATATCCTAGCATTAAAATGTCACAGAAAAGGTTTGCAAGAAAAACGACAGCAATGCTTGGCAATTCTTTTAGCAGTTTTGGTGAGATATGATCGTCTCCTCGAGGTTTTTTCGGATTTAAAGCGGCAATAGTGTTTTTAGTTCAGACACAGATGCTCCACAAGTAACAGTGTATCTAGGAGCAATGTGGTTCGGTGACAAAGGTGCACTATTTGAGGTGCTCTCCAAAACAAGACACCTTCTCTTCAT
This sequence comes from Ceratitis rosa, assembly GCA_037013455.1. Classification (NCBI taxonomy): domain Eukaryota; kingdom Metazoa; phylum Arthropoda; class Insecta; order Diptera; family Tephritidae; genus Ceratitis; species Ceratitis rosa. Next base: position 1,003,795 of record JAWMAG010000105.1, on the reverse strand, counting down.
CCGTTCTAGCCCATGAACCATTACGCAGTCTCAATGGTACTTCAGTGCTTACTGGCGGCTTAAGGTTTTTGCCAGCTTTTTTTTCGGTCGGCTTGCCATTCGCGACGCAAACGTCGCTTATTTCGGACCAGTAATTGAACTTAAATGAGACTCCTTCTCGTACATTTTCTCTTGTATGAAGCACCTGAAGCGTACAACAGCAGTATGTCACTATCTTCCAGTTTCTGTTAACATACTATAGTGTCGTTGCTTCTGAACCTAATAAAAAAAATTTTGTTATTTTTTTAAACTAATAATGAGTCACGCAATTAGTATTATCAGTAATGAAATGATATGTCATATTTAAATGACTTAGGTTATGAGCTTATCAACAGCCCCTCTTTGCTTTAAGGCTAAATTAATACAAGAAACTCTTTTTCTGCCGGTAAGTTGACTTGAAGCGATTAATTCAAAAAAGTTAGCTTATATTCTGCTTTACTTTAAACTAATATCTTACCTGAAAATAAACCTACCGATCTTTTTGAGTCAAATATTTGTATGGTTCCAGAAAGCAAGCTGGATTTGCTGGAAATTTAGTACGTTAGTCGATTTTTTTTATAGATTACACTCTTTCCGGGAAGGTGGTCACATATCAACAGATCGACGAAAATTGATATGATTTGGATAAAAATGTAGATCGTTCGTAGATCACTGCGTCATATTAGTTTACTCCGACTGCAGGCTGTTTTGAGTTTAACGATGTGCTTACCTCCACATGATTGCATATTATTCTTATTCATTCAACATAGACATATATAGATCAGAGTAATGGCATTCGGCTTATATTGAGAATGACTTTGAGTAGCGACTAGTCTCTGGCTGATCGTGCAAACGTAGAGCAGAGTAGTGGCGTCCGGCTTACTTGGAGGCATTTATATACTCATTTTAATGGAAGACTTTAAGTAGCCAAAAAGTACTTAATCTCTAACTACATATATCTTTTCAAGTAGGTGTACAATAACTCAGTGATATGCAAGGCCCTAACATTGTACGACGTTTACTTAGCACCAACATTTCATTACGAATTATAACATCGATGCATGAATTGAGCTTAATTGAGCTTCTGTTAATAAATTCTTGTCATAAGAAGAGTTCCTGTATTTCTTATATGGTTCCAAGTTCTTTTCACAACTACACAGTAGAATTAAAATTTTGTTTAATATTAATTTATTTCCTTTGCTTTTTACGTGAACTTAGCAGAATATCATCTTTTAAATACCACGAAAATATAGTTCTGTCAACATTTTCAGTGAGCTTTAATTTTATTTTCAAAAAAAAAAGTTATGTTATGTACACACACATTAACAGTCTCCTCAGTTAATATTTGCTTTTAAACAAACAATGAAAAATGCCTTTTATGACTAGTTTACACCGCACAAAGTCCACAGTCACAATGAAAGCCATATTAGCACGAACCACATACGAGTACTTGGAAACAAGTAGGTGTGCAGTAAATCAGAGTTGTTCATTTTCAAAATTCAATGTAACAGGTAGAACCGAAGGCGGTGAGGATTGCAAGAGCTTAAAAAAAAAAAACAAAAAAAAAATACCCTAGCTTAACGGCGTAATCGGAGTTTATACAATACTTAAATGCTCGAGGCATGAGTTTCAATGTTTACCCTGTATTTATGTGCGAATATGTAAAATTGTATTTTAGTTACATTGCATGTTTTACAAGGCAGGCGTACATATGAGTACATACATACATATTTAGTAATAGCCTAGTAGTAAATTTAACAAGTGTTTATATGAGAAGGATTGAAGTGTGGAAAATATATACATTTCATATGCCATAGATTCCAACTTTCTTTCGCAGAGTCCTCTTCCGAAGGTCCAATTCATCTGTTTTTGCTTTCACCGGCGAATATTTCATCGAACACTTTTAAAGCACATGTATTTTTGACATGACTTAGGGAGCTTGGCCGTTGTCTCTTAAGTCACTGACTTAGCTCTCAATGTCCATACATGCATATCTCTTACAGTCCATCGCTCTATCGGTTAAGGTATTGTCCGTTGTTGACGCACAAAGAGCCCTACAGCAGTGTGGAAATGAAAAGGGACTTTTAGAGCTTTATTGTTGTACGTCAACAGAGTACTCTATTATTCATATACCCATCAAACTCAAAGTAATTGTTGGCAAGAGTGATTTTGCATTTGATTTTAATGTCAACTTTTTGGTTTTCACAAATGCTGGTTCCAAGTTAGGTCCTCAGAAAGACGCTTTGTAATTACCGAGCTCATTCTTAAATTTTTGGTATGCGTGGTGAATGGCGGGACTTCCAGTTTATTCTAAATTTCTGCGAACGGCCGTTGGATTTTTATGAGCAGAAATATACTTGAAGGGCTTGACATTACCTTCCGATTTATATTCTACAATATAACTTATTTTCTATAAATTTGGATGTTGGTCGCACCAGGACACGAACCCCGCTCTTTCGAGTGACAATACGTAATACTAACCACTCGGCTATTACAGTAATTTAGTTGTAAAACTTTCGTTTCGTTGACAGTTATGTAGCTTAATAAAAATTAGCCGAGGGCCGAACTCTTTCTATAGACAATCACATTTCGGGTGTCTCAGCATTAGCCCAGTTTGGGATTTATCCTTATGGAGGCTGAATTTCACGACAAATGCAACATCAAATTCGCGCTCCATTATTTGGATGCTGTAACAGATTTTATAAGAACCTATCTCCAAACGCACTTGTCTCGTCCATTGCTTTTCTTGAAAGATAGTGACGTCATCCTTAATCACCATCAAACGGGGCTGCTTTTTGGCTAACGAAAGGATACGAAGACAAGACGAAATATATCCGGTCATTAAACAAACGGTCGGCGTACTGTGGGATTGACTCCCACGTCATAACTTCTATCTTGGAACCAACATTAACACCAACAACAATGTCAGACTCGAAATCCAACGCAGAATCACTTTTGCCAATGGTTACTACTTTGGACTTAGTAGACACTTGAAAAATAAAGTCCTCTCTCGGCGAACCAAAACCAAACTCACAAGTCACTCATAATTCCCGTCCTGCTATATGGTGCAGAAGCCTGGACAAAGTTAACATTCGATGAGTTGGCCCTATGATTTTATGAACGATTTATGGTCCTTATGTCTATTGGTTACGGCGAATACCGCAAATGATGGAACGATGAGCTGTACGAGTTGTAGGGTGACAGCGGCTATGCTGTCTAGGTCATGTCATCCAACTTTGAAAGTATTCTATGCAGTACCCGCTGGTGGAAGCAGGTGAAGAGAAAGATCTCCACTTCGTTGGAAGGTTCAGGTGGAGACCGACCTGGTTGCACTTGGTATTTCCAACTGACGCCAAACAGCGAGGAGAAGGCATGAATTGCGCGTCATTATTGATTCGCCTCTGAACGCGTAAGCGATGCCCACGCCAATAAATGAGAAGAAGTAGAAAGACTCTTGCTGATTTTTACTGGGTTTAACAAATATACACATACATACATACATACATACATACATACATACATACATAAGTACATATATGTGCGTCAGCATTGGTTAACTCACAACCGCCAGGTGTTCACTTTAGTTACGGACTATTTTGCAAAATCTCGAATTCGGTAGAATAAAATGCACTGTTTACTTTATTTTTTATTTAAAAACCGCAAATTTCGAGGTTATGAGCACCAGTACGCCGTGTTGTATATTTATTTTACCAAACTACCGTGCTCATGTACGAGTACATACTATATACCTATACATATGTGCATACATACAACGGCTTTTGCTTATCCAGTCTGTGTTCGGATAACGGTTTGCCACCTCTGTGCAAATATTTTAAAATTTTTCCAATTGAGTCTCAGTACATGCAGATAGATATGTGCACATGCGCATATGTATGTATATATGTACGACATGTATGAACTATATAAACACCGTTAAACCATTATCGCTAGAAGTGCTTTAAAATAGCAAATAGTAAAATTTTTGTTCGCATTTTCAGTGGCCAAGAATTTTGCATGCGTTAAATCTGTTCATATGAACATATTGCACGAAAAAATACAGTTATGAGCTTTTATTATAAGTAGGTATGTCTGCCTGTATGTACGAGTATGCAGGCGCGCTTAAAATAACAAATGTCCTCGAGCTTGCACACAAATCAGTAAAACAAATATTTCTTTTCGCCTACATTATGTATGTACATATGTATATACATGCTTATGGTTCAAAAAGTTAGTTGGCCAGTGTATTTGGCATTTCTTTATTATTATTTTTTTATGGTACAACACCAAAATTAAAACTCAACAATTTTCGTAAACATTTTAACTGTAAAATCAACTCGTAAAGGCAGAAAAAAATAATGTTGCCACAGTTCATTTATTAGTTAAATTAAATTTATTTCATATTTCTATGCACAGCGACCGCTGGCGCTATGTAATTTCAACCTGTCACCGAGCTCTAATGAAAAAGAAAACAAAACTTTGCAGATGAGGTTTCTCATTTCGCTGACGACCATTGCAAATACTTATACTAATGTCCATGATTTAAAGATAAGTACCAAAAACGTCTGGTACCATGATGTCCACAAGATGGGACAAGGATGGAAAATAATAAGTGCTAAAGTAAACGTATAAAGACATATAAGTTCAGTGTCGAGTTCGTGGTGGGAGAGAAACCCATGTGACCAAAGTTGATTTTGATGAGCACCTGTAGCGTACTTAAGAGCACTTCCTCACCATGACCACATGCATCATTGATGATCAGTCGAAAATTTACGGAACTTAGCTAGGGAGTTTTGATACATCCCACTTATAGCCCGGACCTTGCATCATCTAACTACCATTTGTTTCGGTCTCTGTAAAATTTTCTCAATGATAAAAAATTGGCGGATCAAAGTGCTGCAGAAAATTGATTAGCTGACAATACGGGTACGATCTAAAAGTTGGGCCGTAAGAGAGATAGAGAGCGGCTACTATGAGATGGTCTCTGGATGAATTATCTCTAGCCAATACCGTTATACACACAACAAACCTTTCTGATTTGGAGACCGTTTGTGCCGGCTCACTGCCCTTACAGCACGATCATTTTCATTTCACGTTACTGTTAATGATCCACTTTTTATCAACAGTCACAATCCGCTTCAAAAATATGTAGATTTTGTTACGATTCCGCAGCGATTCGCACTCCATTAGGTTTTTTCTCATTAACTCATGTAGCACCCTCGCATATTGAGCGAGCATGTTTGTGTATGCCGACTTTTTCAAGTGGATCCAAACTGATTTTTTTTTTGCGCCAAGGTCTGGGATATATTGATGAGTGCATAAGTTCGTGCCCGATTCCGCTGGATGCCGTACGAATCGTTTGAGAGTGGCGCTCGTGAAAGAAATATATACATATTATATATCGTTGGAAAGGCGACAGTCCGAACTGTAAATCAAGCATAAAATAACTTCATTTTGATTTGAGTTGCTTAGTGAAAAGACGCATGGAAGATGAACAACGAAAAAGATCATGTGCGTCATATTATGTTATACGAATTCCGCAAAAGAAAAACAGTGGGCGCAGCAACTAAAGATATTCGCGAAGTTTATTTGGGCCGTGCTCCAGCACTCCGCACAGTAAAGAAATGGTTCGCGAAATTTCGTTCTGGAGATTTTAACCTCGAAGATCAACCTCGCAGTGGACGGCCTTCTGAGCTTGATGACGATGTTCTAAGGACTTTAGTTGCGAATAACTCACGTATTTCGACGGAAGAGGTTGCCAGTGAATTGAACGTCAACAAATCAACTGCGTTTCGTCGTTTAAAAAAGGGTGGGTACACTTTGAAGCCCGATACATGGGTGCCACATCAGTTGAGTGAAAAGAACAAAGTGGACCGTATGTCAACAGCAATTTCTTTGCTTCGACGGATCAAAACCGAACCTTTTTTGGATCGGCTCGTGACTGGTGATGAAAAATGGGTCCTGCACAACAATGTTCAACGCAAAAGAACATGGAAAGAGGCACACGAAGGGGCGGAACCGATGTCGAAAGGTGGATTGCATCCGATGAAGGTACTGCTGTGCATTTGGTGGGATATCCGAGGCGTGATCTATTTTGAGCTCTTGCCAGCTGGAGAAACGATCACTGCCAACAAGTATTGTCAGCAATTGGTCGAATTGAAGAAAGCAATTGATGAAAAACGTCCGATTTTGGCCAATCGCAAAGGAGTTATTTTCCATCATGACAACGCCAGGCCACATGCTGCAAACCCGACTCTGGCCAAACTGAAGGAGATGAATTGGGAAATCATGCCGCATCCCCCATATTCACCCGACATTGCACCTTCTGATTATCATTTGTTTCGATCGCTGCAGAACAATTTGAATGGAAAAAAATTTAAAAATGTGGAAGACGTCAAAAACCACCTTGACAACTTTTTCAACGAGAAACCGCGCGATTTCTATGAATCAGGCATCCGTAAATTGGTTGAACGTTGGGAGTGGATTGCCGAACATGATGGCGAATACATAATTGATTAATAAAAGCGCTTTCTTCAAAAAATTTCAATTTTAGTTTGCACTTGAAATCGGGGACGAACTTATGCACTCCTGCAATATAAAGACCGCATAGACTTTAAACTTTACATATCGCCACAGGAAAAAGTCTAACGGTTTGGTATCACACGATCTTGGTATCCAATCGATTGGCACGTGAAATTATCTGCTCAATTCATTGATTGATAATCTGTGTGACAAGTGGCGGCGTCTTGTTGAAACCATATGTCGCCGAGATCACGAGCTACAATTTCAGGCATCAAATAGTCGGTTTCCATGGTGCGATGGCGGTGCGATCGGCATCATTTTTGATGAAATATGAAGCGATGGTTCCACCGCCTCACAAACCACACCAAACCGTTGTTTTTTCTAAATGAAATGGCAACTCTTGAATTTCTTCAAGTTGAATTGAACCGTTGCAACCGCGACCCTACATTACAAAGCTAGTCTCGCTTGCTATTTAGAATTCTGATAAAAGAAAAACAACTTCCTCTGTAATTCTAAAGCAAAATATGATTTTTGACAAGGAAAGCCAACAAAAGTACATTTCCGTACAGTAATTATGGTAAAAGTATGGCTAATGCTGCTTTCCCGGAAGACTACAGGAAATGTACTTCCTCATTTTACTCCTCAGCTTAGCATCCGCCTTATCTTTACACTTAAATTCTTTATTTATATTTTTTTTGTTTGGCTTTTTAATTAACAAAATTTTCCAATAAACATTTCCAGCGAAAAGAATTCTTTTACAACAATGCCAACTGAAAGAAAATATATTTCTCTTCAAAAGCTGCACAAAAACTTTATTTAAGAGTTCATGTCTGCACGTACATACCTATTTAGTATACACATATACTAAATATATATATATATATAGAGTTATTCATTTCGTGGTTTCAAACATACAGCGCTGTATTTTAACATATGTCAAACTTAGCTGTCAAACCAAATATGTTTTGTTTTAGTTAAAAGTCAGGCATTTATGAAAATGAATCGCTTAGCAACCGCATAAAGCGTTAAAATTGCTAGAATTGACCAGAGAAATCGTGATTCAAACGTGGCCACATTTCGCGCTTTGAGAATCTCAAGTAATTGGCAAAAAGTTCGAAGAAATTTGAAAAGACTGGATCGGTTGCAGATCTTGTAAGGCCTGTGCATCACCTCAAATGTCATTACTGTAAGCTGAAATGTAGCCGAATATACGAACGTATCTAGTCCTCAGTATTCTCAAGAGCTGGGACTTTCTTATGCCATATTATGGCATATTTTTCACTTGGACTTGCATCTACATATATCTACATTCCTTTAAAGTCCAGCTCCCAAGGCGACTGAAACCAGCTGATAAAACGCAATGCCGTACAGACGGGTGCTTAAACATCAATGACAGCGATTTTTCGAACGAAAATTTCTTCAGCGAGGAAGCAGATTTCTCAGTTAGGGCATAATTAAATAAGCTTTAATATCGCATTTGAGGTTCCAATAATCCTAAAATTATCAAAGAGAGGCCATTAACCCAAAAAAACTCACTCTCTTCTACGCTCTTTGGTCTGGAGATGTGATTGGATTTTAATTAATTGAAAATGACATCAGCGGGTTATGGTCCAATGATAACCAACTTTTTTAACCTGCAATGGAAGAACACGACTTTAACAATATGTGGTTTCAACAAGAACACACAATACGAGCGAATACGGCTTAAAGGCGAGCGAAATTTCCCGGCCGCGTAAACTCTCGTCTTGGCGATGTCAATTGGCCACCGAGATTCGTTGTAAGACATTTTTTGTTGGGGCTTCACGAAAAACTGTGTTTATGCCAATAAACCATTAACTCTAGATCACTTGAAAATCGATATTCGCCAAGTTATGGCTGAGATACCGCCCAATATGTGCCAAAAAGTGATTGAAAATTCCTCGAAGGGATCGAAGTGTACAAAAAGCCGCGAAGCGATCATTTCAACGAAAGAATTTTGTGAATAAATTATTTTAAATTTTCAAAACCACAAAATGGATAACCTTGTACATCTGCATATAGTTAGACCTGAATATAACTGCATGCATATTCGTCAAATGCACTACACCAATGGCAAGTCAACTTGGCAGCTGCAGAAACAAAAGTTCGTCAACTATTCTGCACAAAAAAAAAAACCGAGTAAAGAAAGTAAAACCAAATATTTAAACAAACAAATAGTAGGTAGAGTGAAAAAAAATAAAAATTTCACCAAAAAAAAAAAGGAAACTAGTAGCAAAAAGACGAATTTTGGTTGACAGCTTTAACTCACCTGAGTGACAACGTGGCTCCAAGTATCTAGTTAGCACACAAAAAAAAAAGAGAGGAAAGACTAATAGGAGAAGAGGAAAAAGATAAAATGCAACTGATAACAATACAACAGCAGTTATAATAGGGTTCAGTGGGAAACACCTGTAGCGAATTGCAAAAAGTTGCCACTAATTAAAAGAAGCTCAACATGACAAAATTCAACGGCGCCACGGCGCAACGGAATGAGCACTGCAGCTGTGCGACTTGGGTGAGCGCAGCTCGCGAGAGAAAAAAAACACAAAAAAACGAAAATAATGCAGCAGCAGGCATTGAATGCGAAAGTTGCCACAAGGTGTTCGCATAGTTTTACTGCGCCAAATTTGGCATGGGTTGCTATGTTGGTTGGCATTTATTTTGTTTTACTATCTTAATATTATTTTTATTTTGCTCTATTACCCGTTGCGCCGAAAGCGAAAAAATGTGTATACAGAGCAAGAATGAGAGAGGGTTGACATTTTTAAATCTTTGCATATATTATAATACATATATATAAATATACCACACCACATTTTTAAATCTTTGCATATATTATAATACATATATATAAATATACCATATATATATATATAATAAGCGCTTTGTAACCGTTGAAGAAATTTTCGGCCGAGGTCGTCTTCCAATTTGTGGCGGGCGTGTTGATATTTTCCCAACAAATGGCGGGACCTACAGTTTATTCTAAGCCAGCTCCAAACGACAGATGGATACAAATGAGGAACTCTTGATGTCATGTTAGAAATACACTCGAAGAATATACCCTGCCAAGAGGATACCGCAATTAGAAAAATAAATTTTGGATGTTATTCAACTCAGGCGTTAAGTAAGTATTATACTCGCAAGTGGAGAGTAACTCGCCTGATCTTGCTAATCCAAAAGAGATATTCTTGTTCTTCTGCCTGAGTATAACTCGTACAGCTAATCATTTCATCGTCTGCGGAATTCGTTGCGTTGCGAATGCATAGAGAGCCATAAATCTTAACCCTAAAAACTCCTTAAGCCGACCCAATGGATATTATCCTCTTATTATAAAGTGAAACTTCGAGATTAGACTTAAGTTTTCAATTGCCTACGCAGAAGAAAGTAACAGAAGTTGGCTGGAAAATTAGAACTGTAGAACTGAATAGGAAAGAACGCCGGGTGGGCAAAGAGAGGACTGCCGAAGAAACGGTATTCTACTCAACTTACACACTTGCTCTCTGAGAGTACCAATCAACAACTGTGGTGCTACATTTCAAGTTCCCTATGTACAGTTGCAACGGAAACTATTGGTTTTCAAAAAGACCGGCGAAACAGCTGTTACGATGAGGATTGCCGTACCACAGTGCTAAGAAAGCATGTTGCCTACCCTTGTAACGTTGCGATCGGCCATGGGATAGATACCGAGAATTGAAGAGGGAGGCAAGACGTATGTGCAGTCCAAAAAAGAGGAAACCGAGATGGGTGAGTATGAAGAGCTTGAGAAGCTGGCCGCCAAGGGTAGGGCTCGAAAGTTTTACGAAAAGATACGGCGACTTGCAGAAGGTTTCAAGACCGGAGCAGGCTCTTGTACGACATAAAGAGGTGAAATACTGACGAAAGCCCAGAATATACTGAATTTTTGAAGGCAGTGAAAATGGAACACCAGGAGATAACGAAGCTGTGTTTTCCCGAACGATAATGATGTTACACATATTTCATTACCCGACTATGAAGAAGTTCGAACAGCAAACGCTTGCTTGGAAAAGTTAGTCAAATACTGCGGTGAACAACTGATAATGTACATTCCTTAACTTCCCGACACATACCACCCCTTCGTCGCAACCTTCGAAAGCACGAAAAGAAGCTGCCTCTACTCCGCTTGGTCTGAATTCGGTATCCTAGCAAAATTTATACGGCCTTTAACTTAAACTGGCTTTAAGCAAGACTAAAAGCTCCGTCAGGATCGTGAAGGACCTCTCCGAGTCGCTCGTTACCAATCGAAGTTTCAGACAGGATGATCCCTTATCTTGTGGCTTCTTTAAATTATCGCTGGAGAAAGTAATACGAGCTACAGAGCTGAATAGACAAGGTATAATATTCTATGAGAGTGTACAGCTGCTGGCGTACGCCGCTTATATTGGCTTTACTGGCTTCAACAACCGCGCCGTGAGTTCTGCTTTCTCCAGACTGGATAAGGAAGCAATGGATAAAGGTCTGGTAGTGAACGAGGGTAAGACGAAATCTCTCCTGTCATCAAACAAACAGTCATGACATTCGCAACTCGGTTCACACGTCACTGTTGATAGTCATGACTTTAAAATCGTAAATAATTTTGTCTATCTAGGGACCAGTATTAACACCAACAACAATTTCAGTCAGAAAATTCAACTCAGAATCACTCTTGCCAACAGGTGCTACTTCGGACTAAGTAGGAAGTTGAAAAGTAAAGACCTCCCACGACGAACAAAGACGATAACAACATCTGATGAGTCGGCGTTAGGAGTTTTAAAGACAAAGGTTTTTTGTAAGATTTATGGTATTCTACAAGTTGGGAACCGCGAATATCAAAGCCGACCAAACCGGAACGGTGAGCTGTATGAGATATACGGGGACATTGACAAGGTCCAGAATGCTCCAGCTTTGAGAGTGTTCTATAAAAAAGAGGAAGACCTCTACTTCGTCTGAATGACCAGGTGAAGAGGGGCCTGTCTGAACTTTGTACTACCAATTGGCGCCTAACAGCGAAAAGAAGGAATGAATGCGTATGTTGGTGGAAGAAAAAGTAGTCAGTTAATGTAGCCGAGTTACTTTAAGTACGTACTTATGCCGAAATATGAAGTAATTGGTGTCTGAACTCTATAAATATTGCAACAAAAGCAATAGGACAACGAAAATGTACATACTTATGTTACTTTAGTTTAATTTCTTCCTCAGCACCTATATTTCATTCATCATAATCCAATCATTTACTGCGCTCTGGACTTATTATCGGACAATTCTTGCACAGCTGGGATTTGTTTAGACATAACAGTAAAAATACTTCAAGCTATCATGTGCCATAATCAAAGTATGTCGTGATTTTATTTGCAAAGGCAATTTCCGAACATTATTAATGTGAATAAACTCTTACAAATATACAATCATACATTTCTATATGAGTACTTATATGAGCATCATTTGGTCATATTTTTTGTATGATTTCCAGCTGTCCATTATAGCTGAATTTGAAAGAGAAAATATTAATAAAATTATGGCGCATGACTAACCGCAAATGGTTTATTTATAAACATAAAACATATTTCATTCGGTATCATAGACTGTACTCGTATGTATGTATGAATATGCTATGTCATCTACATATATCTAAGGATGTCAAATTATGATCAAAAAATAGTCTATATTGATGAATTTTTAAGAATATTTGTACACTTTATGAAAAGCCCACGCTTGTGCTCAGTCATTATTATTTTTTTAAATATATTTTTTTTGACTTTATATGTATGTGAATTACTACTCATTCAAATGACCCCTCGCGAATTTTTGCAAACTTCGATACGTTTGAGGAAATTTTCGACCACTTTTTGGCACATAATGGGCGTTATCTCAGCCATAACTTGACGAATGTTGGTTTCCAAGTGCTCAAGAGTTAAAGATTTATCCACATAAGCACGGTCTTTCACGTAGCCGCAGTGTGGCATGTGGACCAGTTTTGTTGATACCACATATTGTCCAAAGCCAAGAAAGTTGGTTTACATACAACCATAACGCTCCGAATTGATACCGACAGTCTCGCCGTTGCCGCTTTCACAGAAGTAACCAATCACACCTTCGGACCAAAGAGACAGTATTTGTATTTTTTTTTTTTTTGTATCCTCAATTACTACAGGATTCTTATGGCCTCATGTGCCATATTCCATATGCTTTGGAATTTTAAATAGTATTTCCCAAGTGGCAAGTATTCCGTACAAGGTTTTTGGTATATGAAATTATTAAGTTTACGCTCGATATTGAAAAAAAAACTTTAAAAATTAAAAAAAATAAGTCTTCAAAATCAATTGCTAAAATTGGAAATCTAAAATTGATATAAAATGCTCGCCTAGCAGCTGTGATTTTATGCAGTGGGACTATGTATTTCTTGCGCGTCGCCTTTGGGAATAGATTCTACGCCAACCAGATACAGACCATTCATGACTTGAAGCATTCAAGAGTGGCCTTGAAGTCGCTATAAACAGCCATAGAAGGTCACATAATCAAACATGTATTGAATAATTGGAGCAAAGGACAGAACAGAATAAGCAAAAGCAGGGCCAGCCGCGGCAGCCATATGAATGAATTGCTGTTCCATCATTAACCAGAAAGTTGAGAGATTTCAATTCAAACGCAAGTTTTTCGTAGATCACCCGTACACGTATATGGGCATATGACATTTTTGACAGTTTTATTTCAATTTTTAGACTTTTAGTTTATCTATATGGTATATTTCTTATAGTGAAACAACGAAGCTATGACACTCCCAGGTATGACTAGTCAAACCTTAGATCTAACATAGAGTCTTAGTCTAAGTCCAAATAAATGACGTTTTCTTGGGTTTTCTTTAATCCAGAAGAAGTTCATCTGGCCAAAACTCAATTTCCTTAAATCGGGGTTTAACCAGGCAGTGACAGAATCGGAAGCCTTCAATTCAAGTATTAATTTTACTATCGTCCATCCAGGCAAACAATATTTTTTGTACATCTTGATTGGCAGGTTCAATACTTCATTGACTTTGAGAAATTACTTTATTAAAATTAATAATTTTTTGTTCTTCATTCTTTATCCACATTTTCGCTCACAACACTGTTTGGTTCACTAATTTTTAAGCTTACACACCGAGACATTCATCATATTACAAACGAATTAATGACAAATTAATTTTACGAAACACTGCAGTACGAATTGACATTTGATCGAGTCTGTCTTAGTCACTAGACTGGGACTAGGCAAGCTCCTCAACAGGTTTAATTTACTATCGATGTTTGACTGAAAATAATTTAGTGAAAGTTCTAAACTTGAATTCATTTCGAGGTATGTTTATAGCCTTTGGTCAAACTTAGAATAAGCCACACATTTCGATAAATTAAAGGGCCTACAGTTCAGTCTTCCTTCTTTCCTCTGAAAAACTAATAGATTTTCAAGAGGACTTCTTTATTTCATGTTAAAAATATATTCCCTGTCAAAGGCCTACCGTAAAAAGGAATTTTTGGCTTTTAAATAAATTTTCTATAATTTAGTATTCCAATCCACGACTATGGAGGCAAGGAGAAGGTAGGCTGGTCTGCAATAATTCTAATTAAATACCAGGAAATCATACCAGTTGGTTATCTATGCAGCGTTTCACCCCAGTACATCAGTAATAGGTGCACTAATAATTTCCATCACCCCGTTTTTCTAGATTAAGTTCTAAGTTAGGCTCGTTTGAAGTACGAATACGTAAAATGGCATTACATCGCCACGATATCCGAGGTTCGAATCTCGCTGCAAGCAAATTTATTTTTAACCTTATTTACATTTTTATTTATAGTGAAGCAAAAATTCGACATGCCTAAATGAATTAGTATTTAACTAGTATGAAACTGATGCATAGTCATATAATTGACAGTTCGTAGTACATCGTCGTGTTGAAAGAACTAGTTGCATATATTGGAAATAGATGGAAGATGCACTAAATAGTGCAAGAAGGCAAACTAGTTAGTTTCTATTGTAGTTAACAACTAGTATTTCTCCCTGCAGCGTAATCGCTCGGCTACTGCGATAAGAAAATATATAAACATACATACATACATACCATACATACCTCAAAATAAGGCCAACACTGCTGAAATATTGAATACGAACAGCAAGTGCGTCAGCTGAGTTCTAGTGGTCTCTGGTTAGTTGTAATTTGCGAGTAAACATTGTGCCGAGCGTTCCTTTGGTGAACGTTGCACAACCACACACACGCACGCAAACACATTAGCCCACCAAGCATGGCAATCAAAGTGCAAAGCAAATCATATGTTGTCCTTTTAAATATACACGTATGCGTCACACAGCACACTACAGCAAATTGTCAGTATATCAACGCCTACTTTATGTCAGATAACGGCATAACATAACGGTACAATAAACATGCGCTGCATGCATAGAATGTTTATATTATCTCACATATTTGTGACCATATTGAGGTCGGTTTGTCGAAGTTGTCAGTCAGTGGAATAGTTAATATTCGCCCAACAGCTGTTTATTGCGTGCTGCAATTGAAATTATGTGACTGATTTATCGTAGTAGTAAAATTTATCGCAGGATGGGTGAATGTAGTGCGATCGCTTTAAGAGAGCGGAGAATAATTTTATAAAAGGATATGGTAATTTGTTTAGATTAAATTTGACTGACTGAGAAACAAAAACAAATTTAAAAACTTAAAAATATATTAATTTAAACTCGCGCTGAAATATTTGGGATATATGTACATATGTGCATATATACATACATATTTACGTGTATTAAGATATAGAGATTCTACACTTGCACGTCAAATGAAGGGTTTCTTCGTAAAATTAAAGTAGCTTAGGTTGAGCAGCATCGATTTTAAGCTACGATTGGTAGAAAAGATTCGTATGTTATCCTTGACTTAGTTATGAGCACGTGAACGCTGTCTAGGCTAAAAGTGTAGTACATCTTTGTGAAAGCTATCGAATTAAACAAGTAATTCCTCAGTATCTGCTGTCATTGTAACTATTGCTCTTGTTGTTTTTGTTCTTGTTGTAGCGATTTACTAGCCCCACTTAGGAACGGATGGTCCCGCAAAAGGGGATGTTTCTACAATACCGGACCTGAGGAAGAGGGGTTTAGTTGAGTTGGTTTCAAAGCCCATACAAAGGGGTGGTAAATGTCGTGCGGGATCTCATGGCATGCAGGCCATACTTTAAGTACGTCGGGATCAAGTCTGAACGGCTAGGAATTAAGTCAGCTACAATATTTATATCTTAATTGTGAGAGTATTACTCGGGTCTCTCAAAGCAGATCGAGCTCTTGGTCTGCAATAGGTGATACTTTGTTGCCGAGAAAGCCAATTACAGAAAGAGACTACATAGAGATGTTGACAGACTCCCAATAATTGGGCTTCTTGCCAACTGTGCTGTAAGAAGTCAATGTGCTACTAGATGTACTTCCTTCTTGGTGTGTTTGGGTGAAGGTTGAGCTTCGAGTAAATTTCTGCTGGAATGTTTTCATCGGGAACTCATCATGACATTATTCATATTAACTTGGAGCAGAGAGGTTTCACTGTGTAGGTAGAGAAAGGTTTCGTGTCCCGGTCTTTAGGTTGGTATTCTGACATGCCTGTAACTTCTTCAACTGGCTAACCTATTACCTTATATGTTTCAAGCAACGATTATTTTCCTTTACCCCAGGTGCTGCCGCCTAACGTTTGAGTTTTTGTTGCTTCTTTGTACTTTAGTGGCAATTGCATTTGGATGTGGAGTGAAAGAGTGTAGACTATCGAACGTGATTCCCAGTAACTTTGGAGGATTTCGCTGGTTCTAGTTGTAAATGTCGTCTAGGGAGGAAATAGAAACGTCGACGGGAAAGCAGTTTACTTTCGAACATAAGTTAACAACATCCTAGCCCCTCTAGTGGTGGAGGAGATTCGAAGTTGCCAATATCGAGCAGTCAGATCCATATATGATCAAAGACTCGTCCATTGGTGGAGGAGTGAGGTTAGAAGCTGTCATTTTCAAGCAGTGATCTACATATATGAGATCTACAAAAACGTCCTGAGGGGAATTTAGAAGCTGCCTCCTGAGTACCTGTCTGCTGAAGCTTGTAAAGTTCAGGATTAGAACTTCACTACAAGCTTACCAGTGCGAGTTTCTCATCATCAAACCATTTTTTGTGCCATATAATAGAAAAGCCTCGGTATATTCGGACCCGAGCTCTTAAATTTTCGGGCATTGGCTCTTAGAAAATTCGAGAAAAAAATCACATTCATAATTTCATCATTTCGGAATACAAAGGAGATCATTTTTAGAATCAAAATATATATAATATTACTTTTAGTTTATTATTTTTCAAAATTATGAAAAATATATATATAGCAAACACACACACACACACACATTTAAACACCCCAAGAGCAATACACATGAATGCGTAATGGTAATAAAATTTATAATACGTGAAATTATTGAGTTTATTCTATTGAATTTCATTGAATTTTATTGAAAAATAACTAAAACATTTCTATTCATTTCCATGCACAGCGGAAATTCGTTGTCTGCATGCGCGGAAATAAATTGAAAAAAGCCTAAAAGAGCAGAATTTTAATGTATGTAGTTAACATTTTGTGCATACGCACACATGCTCATATTATATATATATATATATATATATATGTATATATGTGAATTTAAATGTATAAGAGGCGTACTTATATTTCCTCAGCTATTCTGCACCAATATCGAACATGAATGGAATACAGTTTACATTTTAGTAGTTAAGTATGAATATGGCACGTACGGTGCATTCTTAAATAGACACCAACACACAAACAATGAAGCAAAATCTTTATTACGGTTATTTTCATATGTTATAAAGAGCTGGGGTTTCACCACGAGGCACTAACAAGCACCCTCTCTTATGAGAGC
This sequence comes from Ceratitis rosa, assembly GCA_037013455.1. Taxonomy (NCBI): domain Eukaryota; kingdom Metazoa; phylum Arthropoda; class Insecta; order Diptera; family Tephritidae; genus Ceratitis; species Ceratitis rosa. The sequence continues at coordinate 986,315 of JAWMAG010000105.1, read as the reverse complement.
TTATAAGCTCCAATAAACTGGAAAATATTTAATAAAAACCACCAAAACATGTTTTTTTTATAATTTTATCTTTATTATTATTATTTATTAGGAAATACGGCACGTTTTTGATATTTGCTTGCTTGATCATGATTGTCATGAACATCGCTTAACGCATTGTACCCAGCCATTTAAATTATTTGCGTTTTGGAGCGAATTAGAGACACCAAATGAAGTCAGTTGTTTCTCCGCCTCTTCGCTCTATTGGAGGAGAGTTCCTTCTACGATAATTACTACAGATTGTGGGGTCCCCGTTTTTGGGTTTAAGACAAAGTAAACTTCGGTTCCACTAGTCCGTTGTGTTTTCCTTCGACCATATTCTGCAAAAAAGCTGATGCCTACACCTTCTTAAAGTTCATCGCCACCCTCTGCTTGCTGGTAAACTGCCCGCCACTTTTTTATTCTTTCAGTGGTCTATCGTTATGCGAACTTCGTCATAGTCAGGCGATAGTACCTCTATTGCATATATTGAGAATTCGGGCTCTCTATTTCCCAGTGTTTCACTTCCACTGCAATTTTAACTGGCTGCAGAATTGTTCCCTCTATAAACGCATTATGGTTTGAAGACCAGTCGCTAGCTCATCTCTTTGGGTCCTGTCGTTGTTGTTGTAGTGGTTTACTAGCCCTGCTTAGGGGCAGGTTTAATCAATCTAAATCGCCGAGGTCATTTAATCGGAGGTCCAGTAAACGTGCTGTTTCGACGGGTTGGACGAGAGAGAAATGGGGGTTAGATGTGTCGGCTTAAGGGGGCATGTGAAGAAGTGGTTAGTGTCGTGCGGAGACTCTCCACATGCAGGGCATATGTTGGGTATGCTGGGATCGAGTCTGGATAGGTAGGTATTTAACATGCTACAGTATCCAGACCTAAGTTGTGCCAGAGCGGATCTCTCGAGGCAGCTCGAGCTCGTTGTCCTCAATGGGTGATGATTTTTCTCTGAGGACGTCATTCACTGGAAGGGAGTTTTTGAAGGTGTTGACGGACTCCTGGTGAATGGTGTTCAGTGCTTGTCTGTTGCTGGATGTTGCTGGATGGTGTCCTTCATGTCAAGTACTCCCTTTCTGATGTGCCTAGGTGGAGATTTGGCTTCTATAAGGTACTTATTGGTGTGTTCCCTACGGAACTGCTTGCACTGAAAAGCATTATGCTCCTTAACTCGTAGCATAGATGCTTCGCTGTGCAAATGATGCTCCTCATGCTAGATTCTGATACTACAAGCAATAAAAATACTATATGAAAGAGGCATAATATCGTCCAAGTGAAACACGCCAGTTCAACCTAACCTAACCGCTATCTCAATTGTACATGTTTTGTCATAGAGACTGCATTTTTCAGCCGTTGCACCCAAGAAACCTTCTTTGCCCACCCAATCAATAAACATCGGTTAGAAATTTCAAAAAGAGCCTGCCTGAAGCTTCGATTTGCAAAAGGACGACTACCGCAATATCATTTAAAACTTAAATATACCGAGCTCTAGCCCCAATACAATAGCTCACGTTGTTCTGCCGCCAATAAACAATTGCAGTCGGCTCTGACTTTGGCAGTCACACGTGAAAAACATTCAGATTTCATCGCACATAGTACAGAAGTCGGCGGTAAGTGGCAAAATCTGCAGACTTTTTAATGCCGACAACGCACGTTTGCTGCAGCTGTGGGCATTTTTAAAACAAACGTGTTGTTGTTGTTATTTTCGTTATAACAGCAATGCCATTACAAGCGAATGACACTCACCGTATTAAATGGATTGCACTGCCCGCCTGCCTGGCTATTGTCAACGGAACTCAACTCTGTATTGTTTGCCTATCGGCGGTAGCCATCTGCCGAGCATCGGTTGCCTTTGGAGGCTGGTTTTGTTTCATTATTGCCAGTGAGTGCATTCGCGTACACAGTGGCAACAACCAAAAAGGCAGTAACTACAGATATCTGCAAACATTTCCGCGATACAAAACGCTATTAAAAATACAGCTAAACGTATGCTGATCACGGAGCACGGCGAGAATGGCAGACGCAGCAGCTGAGAGCGATCGGAGGTTATGTGGGTTAGAGAGGTGGCATAGTTAATTATATAGTGACATGAGTTAAGTGCTTTTCTGGTTAGGAACGGTTTGATTTTGAACTGTGTATGTATGGTATGCCTACCAGGATTATCGCGCAAACACTAAATTTAAACTTTATGAATCAAATATCAATTTTCATATTTAAATTGTTTTTCCCATAAAAATAAATTAAATCAAATTGTATTCAACCATTTTTGTAAAAAAAATTACAAAAAATAAATAAAAATTTCATTTTATTCCAAATATAGTTACGTATACGTACTGTCGTCCGGAAAATGATTGGTATGATTATAAATACATAAAACAAATGAAGGCATGAAGCATGTTAGGAAATTCTTTCTTTTAACAAATTTATCATATATTTGCTTTAAATAATTTTGATGAAAAATTATTAATCTTCAAATAAAATTAAATTAATGCAACTCTGTATAAGTTTCGTTTAAATAAACCATTAAAATGGAAATATTATTCAGTAATAACTATCTATACGGCGAACAGCAAATGGATCTTTTACTTCATGTCAGAAATACCCGTATTTAGAAAAATTATTTATTTATTTTAAAAGTTTTTTTTCGGATGTAATACTGCTCATAATTCAAACCCATATTCCTCCCCGTGGCAGCAAAACAACTAGGCATATGCGGCCGCAGTATAGTATTTAATTTAATTTAATTTTATTTTATTTTATTTTATTTCATTTATTTTATTTTAATTTATTTTATTTTATTTTATTTTATTTTATTTTATTTTATTTTATTTTATTTTATTTTATTTTATTTTATTTTATTTTATTTTATTTTATTTTATTTTATTTTATTTTATTTTATTTTAATTTATTTTATTTTATTTTATTTTATTTTATTTTATTTTATTTTATTTTATTTTATTTTATTTTATTTTATTTTATTTTTTTTTTTTAATTTTATTATTTTTTTATTTTGTTTCACATATTTTACTTAACTTATATTATTTTAATTTTTTAACTAAATTTTACTTTTCTTTTTTAATCATTATTTGTATTTTTTTATTTTAATTTATTTTATTTTATTTTATTTTATTATATTTATTTTCTTTTATTTAATTTTTTTCCTGTTCATTTTATACTATCTTTTATTATTTTAGTTTGTAAATACATACGTACGCACGCCATACTTCATAACGATTGACGCGCTTTTATTTTCGCTTATTAAACGTCATTCAAAGTGTGCACTCTTACAAATATAAATTCCTTATATGTAGGTATATGTAAGTATGTATGATTGTGTGTCACTCATGGAATAGTAGAAGAAAACAAAATAAAAAAACTAGAAGTTTATCAAGAAGTACATAAACAGCTCGTCGTACTGCTACTTGCCATGGTGACACATTTGAGCAAATGCCACTTCCGCAAGGAACGCATGTGAATTGCTCATTCACTATCGTAGACATAACCAATTTGTACAACTGCAAAGGTTTTCACATACATACATACATACACGCACATATATGACAGTGCCACTTGTCCCTTACCAAGTCGCTACTCTTGCAGCTATTGTTACTGCCTCTTTAGTGCGCTTTCACTCCATTGTTTGTCTGTTTGGATATGCATGCGTGCCATCCTGAACCTCATTCGTACATCCACAAACCAATCTCAACACACATACACTCGTTCGGAAGGCACGTCCGCTGCAGTAATGTCCCAGTAAGAGTACGACCAAATTGCTTTTTTTTTATTCTTGTATACATTTTAACATTTTAACAAAGCAGCATTTAGAAAATTATTAGTGCGCCGTAGCAATTTATGAATTGGTTATATGGGGCGTGTACGTGACGTTGTTGGATTTGGGATTTTCTGAATTTGTGAATTGCCGGAATTTGCTGGAGTTTGTTGGAATTATTTCAAAAGCAATTCAGTGCTTAGTAATTGCACTAATGCTCACGAACGCCCATAGACAACATCAGCGTACAGTGGGTTAAAGTAAAAAGAAATTCATGTCAATTATTAAATATTTTATTTTATTTTAAATTTATTTTATTTTATTTTATTTTATTTTATTTTATTTTATTTTATTTTATTTTATTTTATTTTATTTTATATTATTTTATTTTATTTTATTATATTTTATTTTATTTTATTTTATTTCATTTTATTTTATTTTATTTTATTTTATTTTATTTTATTTTATTTTATTTTATTTTATTTTATTTTATTTTATTTTATTTTATTTTATTTTATTTTATTTTATTTTATTTTATTTTATTTCATTTTATTTTATTTTATTTTATTTTATTTTATTTTATTTTATTTTATTTTATTTCATTTTATTTTATTTTATTTTATTTTATTTTATTTTATTTTATTTCATTTTATTTTATTTTATTTTATTTTATTTATTTTTTATTTTATTTTATTTTATTTTATTTTATTTTATTTTATTTTATTTTATTTTATTTTATTTTATTTTATTTTATTTTATTTTATTTTATTTTATTTTATTTTATTTTATTTTATTTTATTTTATTTTATTTTATTTTATTTGATTTTATTTCATTTTATTTTATTTTATTTTATTTTATTTTGTTTTATTTTATTTTATTTTATTTTATTTTATTTTATTTTATTTTATTTTATTTTATTTTATTTTATTTTATTTTATTTTATTTTATTTTATTTTATTTTATTTTATTTTATTTTATTTTATTTTATTTTATTTTATTTTATTTTATTTTATTTTATTTTATTTTATTTTATTTTATTTTATTTTATTTTATTTTATTTTATATTATTTTATTTTATTTTATTTTATTTTATTTTATTTTATTTTATTTTATTTTATTTTATTTTATTTTATTTTATTTTATTTTATTTTATTTTATTTTATTTTATTTTATTTTATTTTATTTTATTTTATTTTATTTTTATTAATTTCATATTTTTTATTGTTTTATTTACTTTTTTACTGTATTAGATATATTTATTAATTATTTTTTTCATTGCATTGCTTTTACTTTACATCCCTTAATTAAATATTCAACATAATAATATGAATTTGAGAAAACTTTTATTCAAAGTCCACACTGTGCACTTCAAATTTTATTTAATTTTTTTTACGGAGATTATTTGCTGCCCTGATTGTTTGTATTTATGACAAAAGAACTTTGTTTGGCATTGGCATGGAAAAAAATGGCAGTGAAATTATTTTGCTCTGCCTCCAATCTATTTGTTTTTTTTTCTTGCTGTTCTTGCTTTGGCTTCGCTTGCTTTGTAATGCTTCTGCAGCGCATTCATGCATGAATTTAATTTTTTCAACACTGTGATTTTGCTTATCATTTGTATTTTTGTATCGTTTTTGTTATTCCAGTTTTTCCATTTCCCATAAAAAATCTATTTCCTCTTTTTATAAATTTTTCGGAATGCGCATTTAATGCAATTTAAAGACTATTTTGCTGCCATTGCAGATTTTATGTTGCAAAGCATTGCTTTTTGTGTTTTTTTTTTCAATTTCATTTTTTATTTTCATCATCACATTTTTCCATTTTTTATACATTTTCGTATATTTATCAGCGCCAACGCCAAAGCGTATCAACCGAGCGGAAATAACACAAACGCCATTAGGCAGCTAGCAGCTCCGCTCGCTCTCCCGTCGCCCTTCGTTGGGCGCTCATCATCATTGCACGCTTACATCCACGAGTATTTATTTATTCTGAATATTTTATTCCGAATTTTATAAAAATAACAGTACACACATGCACGCGCTCGCATACGAGTATACTCGCATATGCAATTACATACTCATATTATGTATATGTATATCTTTTCATTTTTATATGTTAGGCGAGCAATTTTGATTGAAAGTTATTTGCTCCGCTCGTTTTAATTAAAATGTTAACAACTGATGAACGCCAACGCTGACGCGGCCACTGAAAAATTTTGCTGCGTTCGTAAAGCGCTGTCCTTTGTACGCATTTCGTTTTTCGTGTTTGTGAGTTTAATTCCCATTTAATTATTGGAAATGCATAGGCGTGTGTGTAATTGGTATGCTCTGTTGTTGAATTTTTTGAAAATTCTGTTGATTGCGCTTATTTTGTGATTATATGCCAAACACGTTATCAAGCTTAAAGGGTTCCAAGGGATACTACCTATAAAAGAAGAAGCATGTCGAAACCTAATAGAGAGATTGGCATAGAAGTTTTCTAACGAAAGCTTTTCAACCCGGGTACGGAAGTTACCATCAATCTCTCTAGCTATAAATTCCATATAAGTAAAGTGATGAACAAATGGTTGTAGGACTCGATCTACACAGTGTGCATCATTGCTTTATAACAAAAGTAGCATCGTTTAATCGCGGAGTTTGGATACATGCAAAGATGCTTCCAACTTGTCAAGCTCGTCAGCTTTTTCTTTAGCGAAAGCATTGTCATTGCTGTTAACCCAACTTAGGAAATGCCCGCTACCTTGTCAGCTATCTAAAATTATTGACGTTGCTTGGATTTAGCTTTGACAATACTAATGTCGCGTCACTGTGCCTCTCCTTACACTACCAAACTAATAACTTGCGGTGCTTTTCTATGTCTAGTACTCCCGCCTAAAAGTTGCTGCCCGAGTTGGGCAGACGCAAAGTATGGGAGAGGTTCGGATCCTCAGTGTGTAAGCCCTCACCAATCCTGCAGATCACCCATAAAGTGTAGAATAGATTGAGGTGATACCTTGCTTCTCTACTTTATATCCTCTGTGATCAAATCTAGAGAGTTTCTGGCTCATGTGGTCCATATTGTTTTTAGTTCTAACGTCCCCCCTCTTTAAATAGAGAACTAATTGAGGATTTTACTTAGCATAAAACAATGTCCCGTGCGACATTGCTAAAGAGAATTTATACTGTATATACAATATATGCTGACATAACATTTTTAATTGGAGCTTTAGAGCCATTGAAGAGATTTTTCGCGGATCTCTTCTCACTAGGTGTGGTGTGTGTCTTGATGTTTTCTCAATAAATGGAGAGACCTATAGTTTATTCTAAGCCTCGTAGGTGCACTGATGGCTTCTTATTGTATGAGAAGCTTTTCTTTCATGTCAGAAATACACACGTAAGGGCTGACATTCTCTCCCGAAGACGACCGTAATTAGAAAAATTAATTATCATTTTGTATGTCATTTTGGTTAGTGCTTGAGCAAATATCCAACTGCATGGGATTACCCACACCTAATCCGGCCGCCAACCAGCTAACCTTTACTTGTTAATAAAAAATTAAAAATTGTTTCATTAATTTCGAAAGTAATAAAAAACAAAATTTTTAACCGTTTTCATCGCACTCATATTTGAATTCAAAATTTATGACATACGCAAAAGAGTTTCTACCGTGTCTCCAGTTGTACTTCGCAAACTTTTATTTATTTCCTTTTTTTTCATTTACGTGAAATTTTCATGCAAGCAAAGTGAAAGCAATATTCAAGCAACATTTCATCATTTAAAGTTTTTTCGTTTCATCAGCTGTGCACGTCTTAACCCAATTTTCATTTCCTTTCAGCGACAATATTTCACAATCAGCCACACACACACACATACCATTGCATGTGTGCGTGGCTGGCTTCTTCGTTACATCCCATGTATCATAAATACAAATAAAAGTGTTCGTGATGAAAGGGTTTGATGAACTGTAGATGAGTGTTGCTTTAGCGTAACCCTTACAAGCATTCATTAAAATTTCAGTGTCATGCGATACATGGCAGGAAATATAAATAAAACTATACGGAATATACCTATATACGTGTATGGATTCGAAGAGAAAACGGTATAAAATGGATGCTGCTATAGATAATAAAAAATAGTGAAAACACTGTTGAGCGAAAGGACGAAAGCACCGCCACTCATCATTCAAGCACATATAAGCTCAAACTAGTATATTACGAACATGAATACATACATTTGAGCAAATGTGGTTGCATTTGTTACAAAAGCCCATATGTATGTATACTCATTCATAACATCAACTGGTATTTGTATTATTTATATGAGTGTTTGCTATTTTACTACCATTAATTGTGAGTGCATGTCTCCATATGCATACCTCTGGCTATACACATACATGTGTGTGTGTGTGTGTGTGTGTGTAGGTGTTTCGAGGAAATTTATCGCCTAGCTTGACATCTTGAGTGACTACTTGATTGATGTCATTTGTCGTCCTATGACTGTGAATGCGTAATTGAACAGCATCGATCATGACTTGCACGCACATTCATTTGGCAGGGCGTAGAAATGCTTGCAAGAGTTTGAAAGTCAACCACAGCGGGGCAAGGGAAACAGCGCAAAAAAAGCTCAAAAGCAAGTAAAAGACATTAATTTGTAGCAGGTAGCCAACTGCATCTTTTTTATACCGAATTTTTGGTTTGCTTTGCTTTACTGTAGTAAGAGAAAGAAAGAATTAAACACAATAAAGCAATAAAATTTCTAAAATTCAGGGTTATCCATTTCGGGATTTCAAAAGTGCAGAGCTGTATTTTGACATATGTCAAACCTAACTGCCAAGCCAAACATGTTTTTTTTAGCTAAAACCAAGCATTTATGAAGCTGACTCGCTTAAAAAGTACACAACGCGCTCAAATTGCTCAAATATACTACCGAAATGGTGATTCAAACGTGACCACATACATGGGCATAGCATTGAGCTTTAAGAACAGATAACGGTGCACATAATCATCCAACTACTCGAGCAATTCGTAAAATTTTAAAGAAATTTGAAGAGACTGGATCGGCTACAGATATTGAAATCCCTGTGCATCATCGTTCCGCTCATTCCACTTCAAAAGTGGAGCCAAAAACCCGAATGTGTCTATTTTTTAATTTTTTCAAGAGCTAGGACTTTCTTATGGCACATTCTGTCGTATTTTACACTAGGACTTACACCAACATTCATACAAAGTCCAGCTCACACAACAGCGAACAAAATTTTCTTTAGTGACGAGGCTCTTTTGTCACTCGGGGGCATTTGGGGCATACACGTAGACACCGGTTATGCGATTATAGCGGAATTAATGACATTGCGCTACGCCTTCCTTATTTTCGCTGTTTAATGTCATTTGTAATTACGAAATATAGTCACGTCAGTCTACACCTAGTGGAAAGGAGATCTTTCTCTTCCTCCGGTGAGTACTTCATCGAAAACTTTCAAAGCTGGATATTTCTCTTCAACTTGGAGCCCATAACTTAGCCAGCGTAGTCGCTGTCTCTTCATTCGCTGATCAATGCCATCGTATAACACGTACAGCTAATCGTTCTATCGTATGTGGTATTAGCCATAGAAAACGCGCAAAGGACCATACATCGTTCGCAAAATTCTTCTGCCTAATACTCGCAGGGACGACTCATGCCTCGGCATCATATAGTAGGACGGGAATGATGAGTGACTTGTAGAGTATGGTTATGGTTCGTTGAGAGAGGACACTACTCAGTACAAAGAATTCAAGGCTGATATTGTTGTTGGTTAATATCAACACCAATATGGATGAAGTTATCTACGACTTCAAAGTTATGACTCTCAACAGTGACATGGGAGCCAAGTCCGGATCCATTCGCTTCGCTTCTTTATTAAGTTTGAAGAAATTCGAACAAAATCATTGGCAAAAGCGAGCGTGCTTATCTAATTAGCCCTGCAGCTCTTATCATTTTATTCATCACCCGATAAAGAGTCACCCTATCAGAAACCTCGTCTGGCACGGAACGGCTCGGAGAGTTCCTTACCAATTCTGACCACGCATCTGCTTCTGTCCAGTCTGTCAGTATACACATCCGCACCCACGGCTACTATTACTCTTCACCACCATGTTTGAATAGCTCTGCCGGTAAGGTATTAGTTTCATCTGATTTGTCGTTCTTTAAAGAGTAATCGCTATTCGAATCTCCTCGAGTCGTGTAATGGGACCTCCTTTCAATCATCATCGATTGGGGCATTGTTGGTCACATCGCTGGAGATAGGTAGCTTCCAATTAGAAGATCGGACATTCCTGGTGCACGTGGCGGGTCCCAGCACAACATACAAACTCACTAAGCGAATAGGCTTAAAGTTGGTTCAGATTTATATAGCAGACGTTACAATTAGACTTCAGCGAATCCTTACTCCACATATATTTTAGACCTGACTTACGGCACATGTATAATCTTGCACTACACACCTTTATTTACATAGAACCATATAAGCCCAGACTTTTAAATCTCTAAAAAAAATAAAATCTTTAAATGTCGGTATAAAATTAAAGATTTTTAAATGCTCCTAAAAAGCGTTTAGCCTTTTATATTGGCAGCCTCACGCTCGGCAAAAAAAACTGTCTTCCATGAAAATAAAAAAAAATCACCTGTCAGTATTCATGAGAATACTCAACTCTAACGTATCGACAGATTCTTTTGATTTGTCACTTGTTTTTTCCACTTTTTGCCCGTCGATTTGAGTTATTTACAACATTTTTAACTTTATTCCGCTGACGCTATCAGTCACATAATTTTCCTCTAGTCTACTGCAGTCCATTATTCTCGCCGTCGCTCTTGCCATTGCTTGCTGGTCCATTAATAATAATTTTTGTGTAGACAAGAGCACTTTTTTCGACACTCAAACAGTTCACTGATTTCCTGCCAAACAATGTACAGATGCAACAAATAATTGCATTAATAAAAAATAATATAACAAATATACATACATACACAATTCATAACAGCATGGAATATACGAAAAAAGAGTTTTATCTTTCTACATATCGAGACTTTCGTCTAGCCACCACTAGTCTAAACGCTCGGTCAACCAGCTATACTATATTCACTATACACGTATATACCATGTATGTATATGTAACCCAAAAACATGCTAACAAACATTTATAATAAAATTTACTTTGTGTTTTTGTGGTCCGTTGCTTTAACTCTGCTGACGGGTTCGATAAACTTGATAAGCATGAATAATGTATGTCTAAGTAAAAGGATATCATGACGCTCAGGATAATGCAGGATAACACGAAAGTTGTTTATGCACGTTGTTAAATATGTGGATTGGTGTGTTTATGAAATTTGTGTACAACGTTTGCTTTATGCTTTTGTTTGTGTTTGTATTGTAGCTTGTTTTTGGGATTTTCGCTCATATTTTATTTTCAGCAAGTGTCAGCTTAATGTGCTGAGTGCATTAGGCAAAGAGAGTCAGTTTTGGCCAAAGGTAAGCTGAGATGGTTAAGTATTTTGCATAATTTAGTGGGTAGGTGAATAATTTTAATTTGATGTGGTTGTAAGGTTCTTTCATGTCTGTCTGAGTTTGCCACCAGGTATCATTTATGGTGGAAAAAACGCTCAATAAGTTATATTCACCATTTCAGTTTATATATTTATATGCCAAAAAGATAGTATATCCTGATAAATATTAAAAATGGTTTAAATTAAAACGAAAAAAAATATTATTCTACAGACTGGAGACCGGAGTACAAACTTGACCTCGAAGACTGAAAAAAAACTTATAAATGTCGGTATTTAAATAAAAAAAAGGTTCCAAAATATCTTTCATTTTCTCCAACCTAAATATCTAATACCAACACTAAGTTTCAGTAAGTTAGCCAATGCTCAATAGCTATCGTGGTGCATTCGAAAATTAATTGGTTTTCACTTGAGTGCTATTTATGCACCTTTCACGAAAACACACACACTTTTCTACCAAAACAAACAAATAAACAAGGAATTTAACACATTCGAAGGCAGGATTTTATAGACTATGCAGACATGCAAACAATTAACTACTACTACCGCAAAGCCAATTCTACTGACTTCAACAGAAACAAAAATAAGCGCGCTAAAATACTGCCAAATCTCAGTCTAGGAAGTACAATGGTCCGATGATAGGTTAAAAAAATAAAATAAATAAAAAAAAAAGTAAGAAAAAAAACATATTATTAATTAATTAAAAACATTAAATGAAATGAATAAAAAAACTAACTAAAAAATTAATTAAAATTAAAAAAAGCAATAAAAAATAAAATAAAACATAATAAAATAAAATAAATTAAAAAACAAAGTAAACTACATTAAGAAAACTAATAATACAAAATAAAATAGAATGATATAAAATAAATTAATAGAGTAAAATAAAAAAATGAAATATTAAAATAAAATATAATATAAAAAATAAATAATTAGTTTAAAATAAAATAATAAAATAATAACAAATAAAATAATAATAAAATAAATTTAAATGAATAAATAAAATAAAATAAAAAATAAAAGTTATAACATAAAATTAAATAAAATAAAATAACATAAAATAAAACGAAATAAAATAAAATAAATTTAAATAATACAAAGTAAAATAAAAAATAATTAAAATAAATATAAATTAAATTAATTATGCAAACAAAACAATATTAAATTAAATTACAATATATACCATAAAAAAGCCAAATTCAACAAACATAAATTAAACAAAATAAGTGAAAAAAGTGATGTTAAATTAAATTTTATAAATGGATAAGATATACTAAATTAAAATAAAATAAAATAAAACAAACAGAACAAAATAAAAAAATAATAAAATGATATAAAATAAATTAATAGAGTAAAATAAAAAAAAAAAATTTAAAATAAAATATAACATAAAAAATTAATTAATTATTTTGAAATAAAATAACATAAAATTAAACTAAATAAAATAACATAAAATAAAACGAAATAAAGTAAATTTAAATAATATAAAATAAAGTAAAAAATAAATAACATAAAAATAAAAAAATAAATATAAATTAAATTATGCAAATAAAACAATACTAAATTAAATTACAACATATTAAGAAAGCAAAATTCAACAAACATAAACTAAACAAAATAAGTGAAAAAAGTGATGTTAAATTAAATGTTATAAATAGATAAGATATATTAAATTAAAAAAAATAAAATAAAATATAATATAGTAAAATAAAATAAAACAAACAGAACAAAATAAATAAAAATAAAAAACAAATTAAATAAATTGGAATAAAACAAACAAAAAAATTAAAAAAGAATAAAATGAAATAAAATAATTAATTAAAATAAAATTTAATAAAAATGAGAATAATAATTTTATTTATTATTAGTTAATTTCCCGGTCTGTATTTTTATAATTTATTTTTCGTCTATAAGTGACCAAACTAAAAAGTGAAATGAAATAAATAAATTAAAAATAATATAAAATATATAACTAAATTTTACTAAAGATACTAAGTTAAGTAAATTTAAATTAAACTAAAATATACTAAATTTACTTAATGAAATATATTAAATAAAATAAAAAATATGTTAAGTAATCAGATTTTCAAATAAAATAAAATAAAACAAATAAAATTAAATATAATTATACTAATTAAAACAGATGAAATAAAACATAAAAATTAAAGCAAAATAAATATTTCTTTTATATATTAATTTATAAAAAAAGAAAGGTCGCTAATTTCTTTTATTATAAATTGAAAAAGTTTGTCGGCTTATGATCTTTTATATTTGAGCATTTCTTTGCTTTTGCTTAATACAAAATTTTAAATACCTCACTACCATTAAACGACACACTGTACGTATGCCCACCGCAAAGGCAAGCACATGGATTATTGGCCAGTAGTTGCAATCTCCACTTTAACTTGACAGGTAAATAAATAAATAAATAAATTGTGTACTGAATTCGAATACCTCGATCGGGGCTGACTCAGCTAGACTATCAATTCAATGCACAGCGGTATCCCAGTGGGGTCATCCGGCGGAAGTGACAGTGCACACCGTTGCTTTGGCAAAACCAATGACTTCACATAAATGTGCTAACTTTACTCTCTGTTGAATGCATGAATGAATGAAAGTATATGATTTTCGAATAATACGAATGTATGTACGTATGCACTATGCATGTGTGAGCACTACCATGTAGGTATGATTATTGTGTAAATTGAAACTCATGCAACGACCACAAAATCACACAAATATAATTTACTTCCAATGTATATACATTTGTATTACAACAACTAAGTCTATGTTTTAAAATTTTCATGCAAAATAGCATGGCGGAGAACACACAACAATAGCCAAAGGAAAATTCGGTGTAAAGGAAATGCTGCTTAGCTACCTGAGAAAATTGTGCTTATGAGTATGTGGTGCTAATACCGTAAACTAATGTTATGCATTTTGTTGCCCCAATACACACACCCACATATATACCTATATGCATATGCAGTGAGTTGCAGTGCTTTTGGAAAACCACTATATTCGTGTAGTCTACAAGAGTGTGGAGAGCTTACCGTAGCGTTTTGCCACTGGCGAGCTCTCTACTAGCCTTATGAGTTTTAAGCAGCTTAACAACAAATAAAAAACTCGTAAGAGTAAACAGTGTTCCGCATGGTGTTCACATGTGCTACATACAGGAAATTTAATGTATTTTCACCTGTTTTTCGTTCACTTTTCGGAGCTCCTAATTTTAATGTATTCCGCTCTATGATGAATATATGTACGTGTAAATTCATTTTTGCACACTTAAGTTCAAGACAAGAAGTATCTAAAAAAATTTTTATGACAGAAAAAATGTCTTTGTCTTAATACAAGGTTTTCCAATAAGAGATTTTATTTTGATATTCAAAGAAAATTGGCATTTTTTGTGATAACTGATCACATAGCACCGTCTTGTTGAAATTAAGCGTTGTCCAGATTAATACCATCCAATTCCGGCGATAAAAAATCATAAATCCTTCGTTAGCGCAATCAATACATATCTGAAAATAAGGTCCAATGACCCCGTCAGACCATAAACCCCACCAGACAATAACACATTGAGTATGGAGAGGATTTTCAACAATAAATCTCGGGTTTTCTGGAAAATGGGTGACACACCAGCTGAACGATAAACAAATGGAAAATCGAAAAACCGTTTGTGAAATGCCGCTTCAACGATTCGAAAGGAAATCTTTTCTGCATGGAATTGTCACTGGGGACGAAAAATGGATTTATTTTGAGAACCTGAAGCGAAAAAAATCATGGCTTTCCCCTGGTTAAGCCGGCCCATCGACTGCAAGGCCAAATCGCTTTGGCCGTTAGACAATGCTCTGTGTTTGGTGGGACCAGTGTGGTCTGGTGTACTACGAGTTGTTAAAACCTGGCGAAACGGTGAACACGGATCGCTACCGACAACAAATGATCAATTTAAATCATGCGTTGATCGAAAAATGGTCGGAATGGGCCCGAAGACATGGCAAAGTTATCTTGCAACATGACAACGCGCCGTCTCATACCGCTAAACTGGTGAAAGACACATTAAAAACACTTAATTGGGAAATATTATCGCACCCGCCGTACTCTCCAGACCTCGCCCCGTCCGACTATCACCTTTTCGCATCGATGGGACACTCTCTTGCAGAGCAGTGTTTTGCTAATTTTGAAGAAGTCGAAAAATGGCTCGTCGAATGGTTTGCCTGGAAAGAGAAAAAGTTTTTTTGGAATGGTATCTATAATTTGCTTGAGAGGTGGGCGAAATGTGTAGAAACCAATGGTCAATACTTTGAATTAGAATTGAGATTCCTCTGAAAATTAAGAGTTTTCTTTATGGAAGAAACCGGCAAATTTCAATTTGAATTTCGATTTGACCGATTCCGCCATTGATGTCGAATAAAATTACATCTGCTAACCAAGTTTTGTTGGAACATTTCCAAAACCAAGTTTACGTAACAGACAGAAAGACAGAGAGACAGACAGACGGGCAGACATTATATATTTTACTGGCTCATCTCTTTCTCCTCCTTATTAAAATAAATAGCACACAAAGAACGAAGTTGATTGGTAAGTTTTACTAAAAAATAAAAAAAAAATTGTACTCGTTCTTGTTCTTCTTTATTAGGTAGGGTTACTACATTTAAGTTCCCATAAAAATGTTTTCACACGTTAAGGTCCTTGAAGTTTGTGATATTTGGTATTTGTAATGAGGATGTAACCCGAATCATTTGGAAAATGTGTGATAATTGCATTTCCTACTGAAAAAGATGATGTGTAAGAAACCTTAACTTCCGACTGCAGGGAACCAGTTCCTGGAAGAGCACGGTGTGTCCCAAAAATAACCGAACTTTTTGGATATAAAATAGTAAAATTCACATTAAATTATCTTCGAAAGTTATTATTTATTTAAAATAGGTTCCATTTGACTCAACACAACGTTTGGAATTTTTATGTCATTTATAGATATGTTCTTCAGTACCTCGGTTACGGCTGCTTCATTTTTGCAATTTTTTTTTTTATGTTTTAAACTTCAATTTCAATTTTTTGTCAAGTTTGACACATAATTTTATATTTGCTCTTTGTTCTATTTTTTTTTTTTTGAACCATTAGCACACTTTTGGTTTTATTGAAATGGCTGTCACTTTTACATCTGTCATCCGACTTACATGAAGTTAGGTGCGTTTGAAAGACGGTGAATGTATATTTTTAATGTTGCAAATTTTCAATAGATGGCGCTGTATGTTGTATGATTTAAATAAAAAGTTCGATTATTTTTGGGACACACCGTGAATGTATCCCATTCCTTGATCAATTTTAAACAAAATGTCCAAATTTGAAGTTAGAGCAAAAAAAGGCAATGTCACTCCCATAATACTCCCCGAAAACCAATTTGGGGAATATTTTTATGGTTACTACAACAACAACAATGACCAAATCCTAAAAAAAAATAGAAATGAAATAAGATCACATTTACATGCACTAAGAGATTCCCATGCGACGATTTCAATTTCCAAAGGATCAAATCTCAATACTCAAATTCAATTTGGTTTAACCTCCATGCACATTTGTTTGCATAGCTTTGTGCATAAAAATTAATATCTTTTGTGGCGAAAGTGTTGCATGAACCCTAATAAATGAACCAAAATCAACACCCACCCAAAAAGAACAAAACTGAAACAGTTGCTGAAGCAAAGAAAAGCTACAAACAAACTATGTACCATACATTGCCGAGTCGAATGTGGGGTAGAGAGCGTAGTCGTGATGAAGACTATCTGCAGCGCAATGCAACTACACCGGATTTGCACCCCATTAGAGCGTAATTAGCATCATAAATAAGGCGAATCCACACAAAGCAAAGCGAAGCACACTTGACTTTTAATAAAATTAAATTTTATCGCCAAATCAGAAATGAGCATAAAAAGCCAGAAGAACCAGAAGAACCAGAAGAGCAATGGCAGAGCGTAAGAGTGCAGTGCTGAGTAAGAAAACAAACAAAAGGGGAACAACAAAGCAGGAGCGAAAGTAGCAAAAGTAGCAAACACTGGAAGAAACAACAGAGCAGCGATGCAAGGTGCTATGCTATGCACAGTGGCAAATTTTTTGCGTAAGTAAGCGATTCTCAATGCTGCAGAGATGAAAGAAACAACTCAAAAAAAAAAAAAAAAAAAACAACTTTTTAACAACATCAACAAAAAATGATTATGCCGCATAAGCTGCAATAGCGCCAGTCAGCCATATGGTTTTTTGATAAATTTCAGCTTACAAAAAGTGAATGAAATTAAAATACACAAACAAACAATGCGTTGCTACACTGTATGAGGGCCATATGTAGTTGGTGTAGAGTTGGTTGGTTGGTTGGTTGCTTCCTTGCTTCCCTCCGAGCTCTTGCCAGGCCATACAATCGACGACGAGCAATGTGGCTAATGCAGGCGATTGCCGTCAAGTGCGCTGCTGTAGCACATTTTCAAAATTGCTACACGTTGTTGCACCACAATGCGTTTTTTTTTTTTTTTTTTTTTTTGTTTGTATACAACATAGATCGTACTCCACCCCCTATTGGTCGCCTTTGGCTATCAGTGAATATTTTGTTGCAGATTTGTGCACTGCAATTTTCGAAAATAATTGAAAGCAACTGCATTGTTATTACAATTTTCGTTGTTGTTGTTGTTGTTGTTGTTGGTGTTGTTGCTTAGCACGTCATTGCAGTAGTTACTGCTTTTGTTGCGCACATTTCCTTCGATATAAATCCATTAACAGCACATAACGTAGACACTTAAATTTAATTAAAATGTTCCAAAATGCCACTTGTAATATTTGGTACACTTGTCACATGCCACTTGCCACTTGCCGTTTGCAACAAAAAAGAATTACAAAAAAAAAATACAACAAAAACAGAAAATAATAGAAAACAACACTTTCGTACAATACAATAATTGCAGCAGCAATGTCATTGGCAGCTTACGAGCACATCGTTTGCCAGTTGTAGCTTGAAATGTCAATGTTTTTCGATTCTCCCTTAACTTGTAGAACACTACAAACACAGCTACATAATACACATACCCGGCTGCTGTACATAAGATAAAACTGCCAGCTGGTCTTTGTAAATAATATGAAATAACAATAACAAACCAACAGTACATATCAGCAGCCTAGCAACAAACTTACCGTCACTAAAGCTCAGCTTGAAAGCCTTGAGCGCCTCATACTACAGTGAACAGCACTATAACATAGAGAGTAAGAACGTCTCTGTCGTAGAGAGAATGAGAAATCAGCACATGCCGACAGAGAGATTATGGGAGTAAAATATTAGGTTTAATTACGAGAAGAAGTCTTTGCTATAGCTGGCTTTTGTGAGCTGTAACTCACCTTCTATAAGTGCGATTGGATTGGTGATATTTTGTATTAAAAAAGCTAATGGGAGAAAAGTGAATAACTAAACTCAGTAGTGTATGAGCGCCTGCCAAAAATAGACACCCACAATGAGAAAATTCACTATATTCCACAATTTTTCTCCGATAAATATGAAAACATAAATCAGGCAGCTTAATATGTGATGTAATAGTGCTTATGCTGCTGATACTGATACTTACAGCCAATCATGCAAAATTTTGTTTTCCGGTGATTTGTGGTAAATAAATAATGGAAATCGTCTAGTCTGACCATCACGCGAGCACGGTTTCGATTATCCAAACCGCTTGAAAAAGGCTGGATACACAAAGAAACTCCTTCAAAATATGAGTGCCATAGGAGTAAACGAGAAAAAACCTCATGAACCCAATTTCCATCGCTGCTGAATCGTAACAAAATCAACGCATTCCTGAAGCGAATGTTGAGTGATGATTAAAAGTGGAATGAAAACGGTCGTGGTCGAAGGCAAGTGAGTCAGCACAAATGGTATCCAAGTCAGTAGTGATGGTCGGGAAGGTTTTGTTGCGCATTTGGTGAGATTGGCAAGGAATCATCCAATAAGAACTACTTCCCAACGGCCAAACTCCTAATTTGAACATGAACATGAGGAGAATTCTATTTTATCAGGACAACACCAGACCACGCTCATTGATAGTGAATCGACAAATGCTACGAGAGCTTGGCTGGTACTTTCCTAGGCATCTCGCATCAAGAGGGAGTCAAATATAAAGGTTAAAAATTGTTAAAGGATTTTTGGATATGTAGCTAACATATCTGATGCTTTAGACCACGATGAAGATATCTGCCTTGCAAGCATAAACCAGGGAATTAATAACCAAAGTATAGGGATGTTCTGGTGATCTCTTAAATAGTTGTTAATTAAACAATTTTTTCTCCTGAAAGATTTTTTTTTTTTTGAATTCAATTACAAATATTAAGTATTAAAGCTTTAAATTATATACTAAAAAATAAGAGATTATCTAAGAAATACGTATTCAGAAGATCACAAAATGCAACCGAAAAGGAGCGTATTGGTGATCATCATAAAAGGTATATTTGTTGAAACTGCTGCCGGATATTCATTCACAACGTAAGCATTGTGAGAACTTTTTTCGAAAAATTTGTTGTCTGAAATGTGCAGATAATTTTATTTGTTTACCGGCTGACATACTGAAAAGAATACCGAGACCTACAACAACCGACAAATCAAAGAAAACGGTCAACAATACCTTGACTTTCAATCGAATTTATGGCTTTTCCTTTCCAAAGTATGCACTGCTATGCCCTATACACTAATTGTGTCTCTAGTTTTGAGAACATTGGTGTTCTATTCGGAAATTAAAGTAATCGTTTTGGTCCATTTTTCATTGCCGCCTGAAGATTTTGTAGCCCTTCTGCGCCAAGTAGACATACCTTTTGTCTACTGAATGCTGGGCCTTCACAGATTATGCGATCTCTACATATTCCATGCGTTTCCTGCACTTGTTTTCTTCAAGAAGGCATAGAACTTCGGCTTCTTTACCTCTAGTCAAAACTTTGTAAGCTCTTTATCATAAATTTTGTACATATTGCAGTTTTCGCAATTCTGCTGCCCTTAGCTCTAACGAAGCAATATTAATTCTTGGGTTTGCTTCACTCCTTAACCAGTTCATCGGCTATCTTATTCCATTCAATGCCCATATGACCTGACACACAGTAAATGTAAGCTCTTCATTTTTCAGCCGACTTCGTGCTGTATGTAATTGAGGCCTTAATGATTGCTTGGCTATTCACATGAATGTATAATATATGCTCTTCCATTTTTATAGCAATGTTTTCAGCCTGGAAGATTTTTCAATAGTTGGGTAGCTTAAATTACTTTTTTATCTCAAGTTGAGTGCTCCCGCCATTCACCTATGTATATTGTAGCTGACAACAGCTGCCCGATAATCCCGAAAGCGGGATTACGTTGTATATTCGTACACTTCGGGGTAACGCACACAAACGTTAAAAACAAAAATTCTTACTGACTAACCTATTATATAGACAGCTAGAAAATTATTATAAATGTGTGGAAAAACTGCAAGATTCCCACTAGTTCGACTAAATCGGTTCACCACTAACGATTCAACTAGCTCTCAGGATCGAGTACTGGTCAGAAGCCTTAATAAACATTCCTTCACTTTCCTAACGAATTTAACATGGGGATGTCATTATAATATTTATATTTATTATTTATATTATTAATTTATTTTAAAAATAAACAATAGAGAAAACAATAAGCATTCTTGGCATTTACTTACAAGCCTATTAAATTACTGAAAAAAATTACAGAAACATCTGGAATGGGTTTGACCGCCATTTGTCTAACGATTGGTAATGCACACAATCGTTATTCTGCAGAGGTGCTTGACACCATCATAGCTAAAGGGTTGCTTTGAAAACAAAATAGAGAGTATCCCACTTCTGTGTCTCATGGTCATTGCTAAATCATTCCAACCAGTACTCAGCACTACCAATCACAATGGATACTACTCCACGGTATGCAGACTAATCAGAGATGGATGCACAAAAGAAGAAGTAGGGACTAAAATTTGAAGGCTCGAAAGTGTCTCTAGAGTTCTTCGAACGCGTAGTAGAATTGTCCGAAATGTCTGTCGAACAACAAACAACGATGTTTGAGATGAGAATAATTCTGGCTGGATTTCGTCAAGTTCATTTTGTGTTCTCGTTATTTCTTATGTCTCCTTCTTTAGTTATAAGGAGAATAAGGAGAGCTATTCCTTTTCCTTGTTTACATGAGATCATTTATTTAGAGGAAACTACTACTTCCATTCAGGTAAAGTCATGCGGACTACCTACTCTTCTACCTTTAGTGTCCGTAAAAAGAATAAATAGAAACGAACTATAAATTCTATTCATCTTTTGTGTCGGATCCCGAGTTCGTCTTAAATTGGCTTATTAGTTCAAGTATTCAAGTGATTACAAATTCCGGCTTGTTATGGTGGCAAATGAGTAACCGTAAACTTTTATAAGGATTTTTTTCTCTAACTCCATATCTAAGCATTCGTTCAAAAAAAATTGTCTACCTAAAATTTTAAAAATTATTTCTGTCGTAGCTAGTCATAAAATCCTGCATTGCATCATACCATAAACAACTATGTAGGTATGTGTACAGATCTGTAACCCATTGGAATACTTCACACCAACATTTTCCTTATCTTTTCATCGCTGCGGAGCCGTTGTCTCGTCTGCTTTACATATATATGGTACATACATATGTATATATTATATATTTCAATACTATATGTGTAACATAGTGCGTGGCATGTCAAAGGCCAAACTTTTGTGGATTGAATTTACAATGTCTTAACATGCAGCAAGTCTTGTGCAAAATATTCCATCTCTCAGTCGAGGCAAGGCAAGTAACCATGTATGTAGGGAGAGCCTTTGGTTGTCTGACTTGCACACACCACAAATCGTTGGCTCAGCTACAGCTGCTTGTGCAACGATGCATTTTTATGCTGCAGATGCTCAGCTGGTTTTCAGGTGAGCTACAATAATAACTACGCTCGGTTGGTTGGTTGGTTGGTTGGTTGGTTGATATACCCGCTCAGCCTTCACCAACAACATTGTATTTGCACAACACATTGACATACGTGCGCACAAATAAACACAAGAAAAACAGATACAAATAGCAAAGTGAAGAGAGCAAAATAAAAAATTGTTGGCAATTCAGCAGAAACTCAGCAACATTTTTGCTACTTCAACCAACAATTCATTTTAAAAAGCAACAGCACATGGCTGAGGTTTCTGCAGCTGGTATTTTCCAATTTCAATTATTTTCTTTTTTTAATGGAGAGTTGTGTGTGTGTGTGTGTGTGTGTGTGTAGTCAGGTTCATATAAGAGTATATGTACGCATGGTAGTGTCGGTGGAAACTTAAATTGTTTTATTGTTTTGAATCAATAACAGAGTGTACACCAAAGGGGGGCAGGCAGCACACTTGCGATCACGCCTCTATATACGAGTATATATTATAGGTATGTATATTATATATATAATATAATATAATATAATATAATAATTATCTATTCTTATAAGAAAATGGCTGATAAACGTGATAGTCTTGATATAATTTTTTTTCATCATTGTCGTGGCCACCGCTTACGCGATTATAGCATAGCCGAATCTCTTCGCTGTTTGTAGTACCAATTGAAACCATGTCACTCTCCAACTGATCTTATCAACCGAGTGGTGGTCATTCTTTTCCTCTGCTTCCACCGGCGCGTACTGCATCGAATGCTTTCAAACCAAAAATGCTTTCACACATTCGGACGACATGACCAAGCCAGTCTCTTCATTCGCTGAACTATGTCAATATCATCATATGGCCGGTCAATGGTGGAGTCACCAAATTTAAAGCCACAGTGATAAGGTCCAATCAGTTTGTTGATGGTGGTCTTTCACACAATATGTCCGAAGGGACCTTATATTCGATATTCAGGAAAGTAATCTCACAGTAATTGGCGCAGACCGTGGGATCTCTCTTTTTATAGATTAAGCAGAGAACACTTAGGTTCCCATCGTCCATGCTTTTGTCCAACTATATTCTGTAGAGTAGCAGGTACAATAACCGAGTGGTTAGCATTGTGTACCATCATTCGGAAAGCCAGAATTCGAACCCTGGAACGACCAACATACAAAAGTTATAGAAAATTAATTTTAATAAGAAATTAAGTTAAATTTTCTAATTGCGGTCACCTCTCAGCAGGAAGTATCAACCCCCCGATTTTATTTCTGACATGACATAAAAAACCATCAACCATTGGAGGCGGCTTAATATAAACAGTAGGATGCTTCAGCGGGTACAAGGCGCCATTTATGTTTATTATACCATTAATAATTGCAACTTGTCAGCTCTTCAACGCCATCTTTGAATATTCTCTGCCGGTAGGTCGTCAGCTCCAGTCGTCAAATAATGGATCGTCTTTTCCAGCGTCAACGATTGAGTGCTCTGTTTCACCATCTCCGGTTGTTGCATTTTTACTGCCATTCAGCAGGCTGGAGAAGTGTTCCCTCCATACATCCAGTATACTCTGGGCATCTGTCACTAGCTCACCTCCCTGGGTCCTACAAGAGTTTGCTTCGGTCTTGAAACCTTCTATAAAAAACCCATATCTTTTCATTAACTGCTTAAAATACCTGTTGCTAATTTTCAAATCTATCCAATTTTTCACACAAGTAACAATTCAAAAGAACAGTCTTCACCAAGAATTTTGCCTGAGATATCAGCTTTCAAACGCGCCTTCCCGTCCAAAGGACTGAGGGTACGGTGACCTAAAACCAGTGAAAAACCGGACTGCCCTAAACCCGCGATCGATCGCTGAAAGTAGCGGTTATACCAGCCTCTTATGATAAACAGCTACAGGTTTACTCATTAACTGCTGTAAATTTCATGGAAAAGGAGAAGGAAATTACTTAATTATTGAATGCTCTTAGTGAGTAGGTTTTGATACGGAAAACCGAGTAATTTGATACTCTTCGGATTAGTGTTGCCCGAAGTAAGCGCAGCAACAGCATGCCTATTCTCAATTGAGGCAGTAAAAGTTTTATACACTCTTTTTTTCATGTAATTCTTTTCAAAGTTAATTAGTAATTTATTTCAAGATAAAACAATTTTTCTGAAAGTAACTTGAGGACTTACCACGGACAATAAGAACGCACAGTGGATATCACTGCGACTGAAAAAGTATTTGTCTTTTAAGTGAAGATCAAAAACCACACAAAGCAGCTTATCTGCCACCACAAAACCGCTAAGCGAACCAATTTACACGCTATTTTAAGCCGCTTCAACACCAACAACAACACGCTATTTTATTGTACAAAAAACCCCCCACAAACGTCGAGTAAAAGTCTCTGCGCAAACTGAAAAAAGAGTTTTGCATGAAAAGACTGCAACGAAATTCTTAAGCTATTGAAATGACGTACATTACTTGCGAACTCCCAAACCACAGCAGCAGACTCACGAAGAGAGTTGAGTACAATTCACAAAGAAGAAAAGGCTACCCAAGTGGCCAACATTGCCGCGGTAAGTGAAAACTATTTAAAGATGAAAAAAAAGAAAACCACTCCAAAATGAGTTCGTGCAAAGGCGCCGTAAGTCAAGCTGGTTTCAACGGTAAAAATTGGGTGCAGATTAAGCGCATATTCCTTAGCGCTACGGAACGGAAACTGAAAAGCACATTTTATTTTTCTTCTCCTAGAAATTTGCGGTAAACTCACGGAACATATTGCCTGGCGCCTGCTTCAGAGAATAGTAAAAATGGACAAAAAGAAAAAGCTTGCTTTCACACACAGCCACTGTCGTGGTTGCAAGTAAAAATTTAGTTTTTTCCCCCCCCTACCGGTGGCTGACACACGCAAAGAAAGAAAACATGCAAAGTGAAAAGCAAGAGAGTGCAAAAAGAAAAAAATGTAGTTGTTCGAACAACGAAACAACGAAACAACGAGCACAGAAAAGGGAAAAATTACGTGCAAAAAACTTGTAAAACATTTCGAGTAACAACAGTTGGAAAAACAATTGCGTATGTAAGTAAGCAAAGAGTAGATCATAGCAAAGGATTCGCCACAAAAGCAACACTGCGAAGGCGTAACACTCCATCTTGCTTATTCAAAGCGTACAAGCGGTGCTGCTGTGAGTGACGCAACCAGACCGCGGACGTTGTGGTGGGTTAAAGGCGGGCACACTTGACGCATTTTACACGCTGCACTTCACCACAAAACGTGATGGCTAAAATACCAGCTCGCAGGCATACATACATACATACATACATACACACATACATCCATACACACACACACATATATTATGCAAATAATTTTTTTAACTCGCCGTGCATTTGCAAAGAATAAATTTGTTAAAGCCCAAAAGTATGCAACACGTTTTGCATGCCATCATAAAAAGCACAGCAACTGTTCTCACTCGTAGCGAAGATGATGGAAATGCGCGGTGCGAGAAAAAGCATGACAAACGAGAAGAGAGAATCTCCCGCAATAGTCAAAGAAACAGTTACAGTTTCAATAAAGAAAAAGTAAGAAAAGGCTGAATTCGGGCGGAATCTAATATTATATACAGGAATGGTGAGCTTCAATACTTTGAAAATTCACTAAGTAAAATTCGAAATACATAGGGAAAATCTCTTGCTGTTCTCACTTGAATATTTGATTGCAATTTTGTTGAGCTTGAGATAGGGTTTTGGGTTAGGCTTTCCAGGCAATAAAAACTTCTTTCCATAACAAAATAAAAACATTACATACATATGCTTGTAATTATTTAAATGGAAGTCTTGGACTTCTTGTATCAAAGATTGGTGAAGAGGAGGAAGGAAAAAGACAAAAAAGGGTAGAATAGATGTAATTGTAGATCGACAGTAGCTGGTAGCACAAACAACACAGAGATTTCAGCCTCGGACTACTAATTACAACTGGTGAACACAGAAGAGTTTTACCCATAAGCAGATAATGACAATCGGTGGATGGCCACTAAACTTAATGAGTGATGAAGAAAGTTGACTACAGGACGATATTTGACTACAGAGCTTATGCTATTCACAAACAAAACCAAAATATCACATTTACATCTTTACACAATGATACTGCAATATTGAAAAGCGAATGAAAAACTCGTTGGCATCTACATTCGCTAAAATCCCTCATGATACGATATCGGCTTGTAGATTCGATATGTTGGAACCAAATGCGCTATGAATTTAGCGATATACAGCACTAGCTCCTTATTGAACTGCCTCAATGGCTGGCCAAGTTCTGTTCAGTGTGTTGAGCCAATTTTCAATTATGTGGCCCTCTATGGCTGCAATGGCGACGTTAATGGTGACATTAATAGTTGGACGATCCCTCAAAAATTAGTCCAACGGAAGCAAATCGCAGCTGCAAGGTGGAGACTTGATATCACCATTTCGAGCACAGTGCGCAAAATTTTGATTGGTATATTGACTGACCACCCTGCCGAAACCCCATGCTATTGAAATAACACTCCTTTGGCATTAACGCCAGCTTCTTCCTCAATTTTGCATGGAAACGGACCAATGATTTCACCGATTTCTTGGTTACGTGTGGGTTTTCTGAGCCGCAAACACCACAGTTAAGATAGCCACCGAAGGGTGAAAATGAGCTTCTTTGATAAAGTGGATTTCTCCGTAAGCAAAAACCAAGCAATCCTCTGTCCGTTGAACGAAGCAAAATCGCAATGGATGGTCTTGAACCAATTGGAATTTATGGGACTACACATCATATAATATATAAAAGTCTTTATGCAAAATCTTGCACAAATAAGTGCGCATTAAGTCTAATTCCAGCCGAATAGCAGCAAAAAAAAAATCAGTACTCAAAAAAAGAATTTACATAGAATCGGTACGCCCGAAGATGGGATCAACATACGGTTTGCTACAAATCAACCTAAATTTGTATGAGATGTAGCGAGCGAAAAACAAAAATTTCCCTAGACGCTCTGACTGCAAACCACTCACCTATTGAGACAGCCATCTCATATGCCATATGGCATTCCCTTACAAACAACCGTTACCTGTACAAAATTAATATATCCCGCTCACACCATACGACCGGATATATGGTATATAGAAGAGCTTGCGGCCAACGCTTGGTTCGCTGTGCACGAATTTAATTTCGTGCATGGTAACGGCAACGACCCGCGTCGCAGCAGCTAGTGGCCGCGGGTAACGCAATTTAATGTATTGTATGTATGTATGTATGTATGTACAGCCACCTAGATGTACATATCTGCGATGCACAGCGGCATACAAGCAAAGCCTACGGGAAATGCATTTCATAACCCTTTGCGGCACTTCAGCTAACTGGTGCAAAGATCGCATGGAATTCCAGCATAGTTCAGTTTAGCTCAAGCATAGTCCAAGCACTCAGTACCCTCCGCAACTTAACGGGCAACTCGGACCGCTCAAAATACTATAGAGAGAGAGAGAGCCCGCTGCAGCGAGTTAAATTGAAATTAAATGTGAGACCGAAGGGATAAGTGAATAATACATATACATACACGTACACATGCTATGCGAGTAGGAGTATGAGCATGTATGAGTGTGTGTGCCTTCATATTTCGGACGCGCGTAATTCTTCACGCAATTACTCGTTCCTTTGCACTCGAGCGCGTTACTTTGAATGTTGATTTTATGCGTTCACTTTCCGCTCCACTTTCTTGACATAAAAATTGTGCAAATGGATGACTACTCTACATACACGTATATACATATATGCCTGTGTTTGTGTATTTAAAAAAAATGTGTTACGTATTAGCGGCGTTAACTGGGCTTCATTTCCGTTACAAATAATTTTACAATTTTCATTTCGTTTTATCTATCTTTTTCTCTCTTTCTTCATTTTGTTTCGTTCCTTTCTTTCTTCAATATGCGAAATTTAATTTAAATAAAAGCCGACGCGTTTATTTGAGCAACGAGTGCAGAAATTTTTAATTTTCTTAAAAGCGGAAAATGTTAATTACATTTGCTTTTGCTGTGAGAAAAAAAAGGAATCGTTACAAACACACCACAAAGTACTTTACTGTTGTCATCAAGACGAAGAAGACGAAGGGGTGGAAGTGCAGGAAGAAGAAAGCAAACTGGGAAAACTTTTAAGCAACAGCTACAGAAAGAAATTCTCTTTTGCTTGCTGTTGATGACTGCTTTACTCGGTCACCACTTGTGTTGCCGTACCGAAGGAGCGAAAGGATCAAAACCGTTAAAAGCAGAAATGCAATTTCTTATTGTTCCTTTGTTTATGAATCGTTCGGAAATTATGAATTAAAGCAAATAAAATAAGTGAATAAAATAAATTAAGTTAAATTGCAATATTTTATAAATAAGTACGGTTGCGTCTGTTGTGGTTTCAGTTTAAATCGAAATCTTTCCCTACAAACCTGTAAATGTAACGTAATTAACGGTTATCTTAAGAGTTATGGGTAACATAAAAAGTACATACTCAACCTCTACCTAGAAAGTCGTCACAGGTAAAAAGTAAGCCACATACTAATCAACTTCCTCATCTAGATCATGGCATGTAGGAATACGAGAGTAAGATCCTAGGGAGGAAAGGAGAGTCTTCTTTAATATTGGCGTAGGTACCGCTTTCAGGATTATGGCCGAGTTAACATCAACACGCCAGTCGGTTTGTCCTTTCCTTATTTGCGCCAATCATGGATACCAAGCAAAGCAGGTTACTTTTACAGCTGATCTTTGCCACGGAGTGAAAATCTTCTACTTCCTCTGCTTTCACAGACTAGTATTGAGTCGTATGCTATAAAATTAAAGCAGTGTTCTCATCCATCCAGACATTCAGAAAACTTTTCACTCGAAGACTCTCAGAGCCGACTCATCAGATAATGTCAACGTCCAGGCCCCTACACAATATAGCAGGATTGAAATGATGAGCGATTTTTAAAGCTTTATTTTCTTTCGTCGAGAGAGGTCTTTTTTTGGCAGTTGTACGCTCTTATGGAAGATCGTGCATTCACTGTTTAGCTCTACAGCATTCTTCTTCTTCTTCTTTATTGGCGTTGGGACCGCTTACGTGGTTATAGCCGAATCAATATTAGTGCATCATTCATCGCTTCTTTTCGCTGTTTGGTCCTCTTCCTCTGCTTCCAACAGCGGGTACTCTTCATTCGCTGAGCTATGTCAATGTCTGCGGTATTCGCCGTGGCCAATGCGCAAAGAACCATAAATCCTTCGCAAAACTTTTCTCCCGAAAACTCCTAGGGCAGGACGGGTATGATGAGCGACTTGTAGAGTTTGGTTTTCGTTTTCTCCAGCATTAGGTTCAGCAAATCGCACCTAAAGAATCAGTTTGTCTGTCCGCGAAAATGCGGATCTCATAGGTATATCATCAACCATGCAAATTAGAATGCAAGCACTGCTCCAAGCCGAGAACCAAGAAAGAATAATAGACTTGCGACTAACGACAATGATACCAGCGGGGGAAAGGAAAACATAGCCGCTAAGTAAGAGTCTGTACTGGATGCTTGCGTTAAAGAACAATCAACAGCAGCAAGCCCAATTCCAAAAGCTTACTGTACACATTCAAATAGCTTGAAGCTAACATCCAGATATTTACATAGAATATGACGCAATCTGATCCCACGGAACCGAACTACGGACATTGTAAAAGATATCGCCAATAATCCTAGTGAAGTGCACGAAGCCATCATGAGGATTTTAGATTATTTAAATCAAAGGTTCCTCTGGGTTGGAGGTCGACAATCTGTAGCAGATTGAATTATTATTAGACTGTATAATTTTGGGGTCAGCAGAAATCGCAAGGAGACGTCTAATATCCTGGAAAAAGAGCTTCAGCTCACAAAGAGCAAAAAAATAAAAGCCCATATGATAAGGCGAAAGATTTCAGGAAGGAGATTTAGTCCTCCTTTTTAAACTCCAGCGAAGGAAAGGTTTGTCAGAGAGGAAGATGAAGTTGGCAAACGAAGATGAGACAGATTGGTCAATTGACCTTTGGTGTTAATCTCAAAAGTTTGAAGGTTTCTCGTTTTCGTTCCCGATAAAATTCTGCAACTAGTAGAGCAAAACCTTCATGCAAGCTATCAGGCATCACTCAGTTGACACGAAGACAACAATTTCGATTGACCGAGTTATCATCATTAAAACGCGTCAAAATCGATTATTTCTCAAGGGACACAACTCGAGCGATAAAAAATACGTTAAATATGAGATTGCATACAACAAGAATAAAATCATGATCAAAGGCCGATGGCTCTCCATAAACAAATTCAAAACCTAAATTCACGAAAAATAAGGTGATCCTGAGGTATGGAGGGATTAGTCCATTATGAGCTGCTACAAACTGACGGGGCGGTCAAATCTGATCTCTGCTGTCAGTTGTTAACCAGCTTACAAGAAACGAGTTCACAATAGATCATTAGAAAGGGTGTTGATTATTAAGATCAGGCAAAAGTTGACGGAGCTAGGTTGGTAAGTTTTGGATCTGGAAAACTTTCCTGGTGGTGGAAAATTGGTCGACTAAAGGGCCCACTGAAAATCATTCAGCCAGCAACCGCTGAAGCGATTTTCGGCCGAGCTCCTCCTCCAATTTGTGGTTTTGCGTCTTGATGTTTTTCCAACAAGTGGAGGGACCTGCAGTTTATACTAAGCCGCCTACGAATGGCTGATGGTTTTTTATGAGGAATCTTTATTTCATGTCCGAAGTACACTCGGGGGGCTTGACATTCCCTGCCGAGGGGTGACCGCAATTAGAAAATTTTGCTTAATTTTTTATTTAAATTAATTTTCTATAACTTTTTGGATTTGAGCCTTCCGAATGGCAGTACGCAATGTTAACCACTCGGCCACCGCGGCCGCCATAGATTCATATAAAACACTCAATAAACCAAAAGCATAAACCAATAAAAATTTAAAATTTCTTTTTCACTTAAATATGTTTTTCTTGTCGATTATCCCCGTATTTTCTTAATTTCTATCTAATGCTAACCACATCCATAACGGAGTATGCAGTTGGTATTGAATTAACAAAGTTATAAAAGTTGTCTTAACCGCATAACGACCCCGTACTTACATTTATCCCGCCGTGACCGCTTGTTGCCAACTGCTGCTGCTACATACGTGTAGTTAGAAGGAGACCAACAAGCGCAGACAAAAAGCGTCAGGAAGTAAGAATTACCCAAGGTGTCTTCTCACTACTCCACTTTCTTATGTTTCTCCAAGTTGTTGCTGCACTGAAATGTAATCTCATTTCCACCGTCATGCCACCCAAAAAGCCATTGGAGTCAAATGTGTTGCGTAAATGCAGTTACACCACTACTTTATGAACTTCTCTATTTCAGTTAAGTATCTTGGTCGTCAGTAGGTCGAGTGCTGTTTAGTAGTGTTGGGAGTCACGTGAAACCTCCACATATGGCACACTTGTGCTCGGTAATAAGTGCGTAGGGAAAACTTTTTTGTGGAGGGATTTTATAATTATTTTTCAGATTTTGTAATTCAACTCGCTCGTACGAAGGTCCACTAAGACTACTCTTCACTCACTGTACCCCTAAACATAGAAAGAGCTCTGAAGCACCAAAAAATACACTCCGGGTGTCTTTCTGCACGGCCTTCCCAACTCGTAGAGCACCATAACCTCTCGAAACCATATGCAAAACATCATGTCAGCGAAGCAATTGTGTATATATTCGGTCTCAGGCCACAAGAGCGTTGTGGGTAACGAAATAGCCGATGAGATTAGAAAGAATCTATACAAAGAATTTCTTGGGAGTGTTGGAAGACGGATCAGGGTGAAATTGAATACATTAATGGCATGGAAACTCTGGCTGAGAAGGAAAGCATATCCACATTTTACGAAGGCGGTATATAAATCAATGCACGATAGTTGTTGACCTAATGACAGGTTATAACCTACTGGCATAACAGGCGAGCAGAATGGTTGGAAGTTGCAGTGGCACATGTACATAAAAAGTGTAGGGGTGAGGTGCATGAGTTAGACGTTGGAAAACCTTATCTGCTTCTGGCCGCCCTTATCTAGAACACATTCTCAGACATTCACTAGCTAGTCACAAGAGGACTTGAAGAAGTTATAAGAAACGATATCAGGGCACTTTGAAACTTCGCAAACGACAACAATTATATGTAAGACATAGCAGCCAGCCGGTATACTTAAACTGGCCTTACCAAATATATTCACTCCTCTTCGCCAACGCCCCTGCCACTGCTCGAAACGACTGAGTTGATGTAATAAACTAACCGGTGTAGTGTAACTAACTTCAGATGCGGCGAAAAGTTTTACCTTAGACATACTTATAAAGTAGTTTTCTTTCTACCTTATTCTCTACTCTACTGTTGTTGCCATTTTTACGGTGAATTTAATGGTAGCTAACTTACTTCAGGTAAGTTTTTTCTTTGTCAAACGGCATTTTCCGCTGCTACTGGACGCGTAATTATTATTTAGTCACTGAAACATAGCGCTTCGTAGAGACTTTCTTGCGCTCACTTGACTGTAAGCTCATGTTAAACATACATAATTTTTTTTATATCCAAATATAAACAGACTGAACAAGAATTATACGTACATATCTCTCAAGACCTCTCTTCCGATAATATTAAGAAGTATAACAGCAAGTTTTACGGTTCTACATTACCGAGGATATATTGGAAAATCTGGTGATATGGTAAATATCGATGGAAGGTAAAAATTTTGATTTGTCATGTTCCCAAGAAATACATAAATGCTAGCTGCTGGATATCATCAGTATATCATAATAAAACAAACACTAGTACGTTATACATTCTTTCGGCTGAGATCCGCTACTATATATATATATATAATTGGCGCTTTGTAACCGCTTAAGCGATTTTTCGGCCGAGCTCCTCCTCCAATTTGTGGTTTTGCGTCTTAATCTTTTTCCAACAAATGGAGGGACCTACAGTTTATACTAAGCCGCCTCCGAACGGCTGATGGTTTTTAATGAGGAGCTTTATTTCATGTCCGAAATACACTCGGAGGGATGGACATTCCCTGCCGAGGGGCGACCGCAATTAGAAAATTTAACTTAATTTTTTATTTAAATTAATTTTCCATAACTTTTGGATGTTGGTGGCACCGGGATTTGAACCCGAGCCTTCCGAATGTCAGTACGCAATGCTAACCACTCGGCTACTATATTTCTCCATATTATTCAGTTAAGATATTATTATCCCACTTCTGACTTTATATTTGATGTTGTTCATGGACATTGAATGCGGTGGTGTTTTGCATGGATATTTAGTTTAGATACAGCCGAGTAGAAAATTGTTTGGACCAATCGAAGGTAGCTTTCTTTAAAGCCTATTTCATGCTTTAAAACACTAAGATGTCAATGTCAATAGCTCTTTTCGGTGAGGAATGTCAGTAAGAATTAGCCAATGAACTAAATGTCCAGATTGCGCTCTTTCATGCTAACGCCAAAGCTTCATTCAATACATTTCAAAGAATATAAGAGGAATGGTCATCCCGATACCACCTTTAATTTTTCCTATAAAGTTCACCAACGAACTCGTTGAAAAATTCAAGGGCTAAATCTATTTTACAACTCTCCCAACTACTAAACATCCTCTCCCTTCTGCCCCGGAAGTTTAGATAGACAGCTGCAAAATAGTTGAAAAGTTGGTTTGATTATTTTCCAAGGATTTCTTCTTCTTCTTCTTTATTGGCGTTGCCACCTCCTACGCGATTATAGCCGAATCAATTATAGCGCGCCATTCCTCTCTTCTTTTCGCTGTTTGGCACCAGTTGGTTGCTGGAGTGCTTTCATCCATTCGGACGACATGACCTAGTCAGCGAAGCCACTTGTAAATATCTGGTCAATTGTAAATTCACCAGGTCACTAGTCTCTAGTTTTTATGGTTTGGGCGGAGCACACTCAAGCTTTAATTGTCAGGGAGGCGTTCGTCAGGCCATATTCTGCGAAGGATAATGTGATGACTTAGTTTGAATTTTATTTGAACGGTCTCAAATTCTACGCACAACTACTGAGGGCCACATTCTCACTTCAGCGCGCCTCCAAAGGGTTGTTGGCCACTCAGCGGATACTTGGTGTAAACCGGAAGACAAGAGCTACTTTTTTCAGGACACTCCAAGGTGAATAGCTCCCTCATTTTACATTATATACTTTTCTATATCTCCATATGTATATATGTTATGCACAAATAAATAAATAAATAAAGGTTGAAATGTTTTAAACTTTAATTCTTTTTGTGGTGGTTGTCAATGGTTTTATTTATCCAAAAAAAAAAAAAAACTGCACTAACGGTTACCTATATATTTCATTTAAAAAAGGCGAGAGTGTTGTTTAAGTTTTGATCCCTCACTACCATGAGCTCCACATACGCGCTCAGGCAACTGCAGACGGAAGGACGTGTCAGTTCTTTTAATCCTAACGAATGTTGTTGAACCGACGCATGCACTTACCGCCGCCGGCTACTGTCGTACACTTTTTCACACTCTTGCCTGTACCCTGGAGCGGAGTTTTAATGCGGTTTTAAGCGCGCCTTGCGGAACTCCACTCAACGATGCGCGTAAACTCACGTTTGCAGCAGAGTGAATGCACATCCCCGCAGCGCTGACTAACCAAGCGTGTTTAATCCGAGTGTTTTTAATTACATTAGCGAGAATGGGCGAGATAAAGTTTTAAGTGGTTTTCGTTGATGAGTAGAAAAATGGACAAACTTTTAAAAGCCAAAGTAACGGAAAACCAAAAACCGTTATTTTTCGTAAGCGCTGACAAACAAAAACTATCCTATATATTGTATTTATGCACGAATATGATAAACATTTAAATTTTTATGCGTTTTATTTAAAATTTTGTTAAATGTTTACATAGATATATTATTATTTTTTTAAAACTTCCGATGTCGCAAAATTCTAAACAAAAAATATCTGTACAATAAAACAGTGTCAAAGTAAAAAAAAAAAAAAATAATATTAAATTAGCAAAATAATCGTCCATTCATGTCCAAGCTATGCGCTTGCGCGCAAATTGCGGACGCGTCGCAGAGTCCGATGTGACAACGCTCAGTGAGCGCTGCGTCGCCAAACGCGGCGAGTCAACGCCATGACGCGCAGCCGGCAAGTCCTTCCAAACGTCCAAATTCAAATTCGTAAAAGAGTTGGTCACTTTGGGCAGTTCGGCGGGCTGAAGAGGTTTGCGGCGTCCGAAATGTGTACCAGTAGCAGGTGCGCTGCCTAAACGTGTTGCGCCACTCGGCATGAGTTGTATAATACTCATAGCGTCATCAGCTACAGACGCTCGGTCTCCACCATCGCCGCTAAAATCTAGCCTGGAAAATGGCAGTGCAGAGTCACTAGTAGCTACTGGCAATGCACTGCGTGGCGATTGCTGTTCCTCGGCTATCAACTGCTTCAGCTTTTCATTGGAACTCTCGAGTGCTGTGAGGTGTGTGGAGCGCAATTCGTAGGCATCAGTTTGACGTCGTAAATTCTCGCTAACACGCGCGCCAAATGTACAACGTTCTTCAGTAAGCAGCTGTTTTATTTCGTGATAACGCTCCAACTGCTGTTGCTGCCACAAGGATTCAAGGCGCTGCATGTTGTACTTGGCCTCTGATTCGTACATGGCCTCCACTTGTGTGAGGTTAAGTGACTCTGTCTCTAAGTGTTCACGATATTTTTTCAGCAGCCGCTTTACTATATCCACGCATGTAGCATAGCCTGCCAAGCGCTCCAGTATGCTAATGCAGAGTTTGATCTGATTACAAAAAGCTTCGGAGCGTTTGCGCATGAATATTTTGATTTTCTTCAAATTGTATGCCTGCGAAGTGTCGGCGGCGTCCGTAATCATGGTACAGCTCTCCTCTAACAACTCCAACTCTTTTTCCAAATCACTTTGACATGTACGCAAATGCTGTTCCTCTTCCTTTAAATTTTCAGCCTCTGTTTGGCGCAGTTTCAACTCATCCATGTGCTTCTCTTGCAGTTCACGTATTTCCCTGATCTCCTTCTCACGTATGAGTTGGCGTTCTTTTTGAACCTGTTCCGTACGACTGATTTCCTCTTGCAATCGTAAATTTCGCTCTTGTGTCTGTGTCTCTTCACGCTCGCGATCTACCTGCTCTTCGATTTTCTTATCCAACCAATTGAGTTTGGCCAGTGTCTCATTAGTGGATTTCGATTCAAAGAGCACATTGTCATCATCCACGCCATGACGCCAACGGCCATACAACTTGGCCTCCAAATCGAGTTTCCGTTTGATATGTTCACGTTCTTTGGCATTCTGTTCAATTTTCTCCAGCTGCTCGGTAGTTGCGGCGATCTTGCGTGATCGTGGTCTGTCACGCTCCAGCATCTCTTTGGCATAGATGATCTTCTCTTTTTCGAATAGCTCACGCAAACGTTCACGACGCTCAAATTGTTGCACCTCCTTTTCACGCTGTTCACGACGTTGCTTTAGCTGATCTTCAGCATTTTTATAGTACTCCGGCTTGGTCCAGTTCTCAAAGCGACTGGTCACTTTGCCCCAATGATCATAGTAGCGATTAACGGCAGCTGTGCGCTCAATGCGATCGTGTTCGATTTCACGGCGTCGGGCAAACAGCGCCTGGATCTGGTGGGAGCGCACGGACATTTATTAATAGCGATTAGACACTCCGGTTTGGAAGATGGAAGATGGACGCTGAAAGAATGTGGAAAAAAAATCCGAATGTTAATAGAAAATATATGTAAATCAGGCAGGAAATGTATAAAAATTATTCTAATAAATTTTTCAAATATTTTGTTGTCAATCAGTTTGTGTTTTCATTTTTTGGAGTAAGAAGAGTTGCGTTCTGGAGTCATGATTTTATGTGTTAATTTTTGATCTCAATGCTAAATTTAGTTGCCGTTTGAGTAAAAGACTTTTATCGGATATAGTTGCCACCCCTATATACATTTAGGTATATATGGGATTACCCATTTCGTGGTTTAAAAAGTGTAGGGCTGTTTTTTTTTTTGACATCTATCAAACTTAACTGTATACCCTTACTGTTTATTTTACACTTTTCAAGGTATTTGAGGTATTTTTCTGCTTTTACCAGCGGACCTACATCGAATAAACACTTTCAAGGCTGGAGTATTTTTCCGCATTCCACCGTCATGAACGAGCCAGCCTTGCTATTGTTGACCATGCGCAAAAAGCATGTTCGTTTTCGAGGGTTTTTAAAGGGCCGGAGTTCCTCTATAATTCCGACAACGAGGATCGTAGCAGGTGTCGATCCTTCAGAAACCTTTAATTTAAATAATTGCCTACGCTTGTTGCCAAATTCTCAAAATCAAGCACGAAACCAAGTTTTAAAATTTAGAAAAAATCAATTTATTGAAAATAAAAAGCGAAATAAATTGAAAATTATAAGCGACTTGTAACGCTTTCTCTACTCAGCCCAAGAGTTATTCTGCATTGGACTTCAAGACTGGCATTGTTGTGGGTGTTGATGATGCTTCTTAGATGGACGGAATAGTCTACCACTTCAAAGATGCAACTATGAAGAGTGACTTGGGAGCTTAACCGCAAATGCGCTGACTGCTTGTTTGATGACAGGAGGTTTTTCGTCTTATTCTCGTACACTATCTAATCTAGCGAGCGCTGTTATAAAGAATAGGACTTTCTGATGTTAGCGGCCATATAAAGGAGCGCAAATTTGGTGTCGGATTCGTGGTGGGAGAGAGACTCCGTCGCAGAGTACTGGCATTCACTCCGGTGGATGAACGGCTAGCCACAATTCGCATCAAGACAAAATTTTTCAACACCACCCTAATTTGTGCCCACGCCCCGACGGAAGAGAAGGATGACTTGACCAAAGATGCCTTTTACGAGCGCCTCGAACACACTTATGAGCGCTGCCCCCGACACGACGTCAAAATTGTGCTTGGTGACTTCAACGCTAGGGTGGGCAAAGAAGGTATCTTTGGTACGACTGTCGGAAAATTCAGTCTCCACGACGAAACATCTCCAAATGGTCTGAGGCTGATCGACTTCGCCGGGGCCCGAAATATGGTTGTCTGTAGCACTAGATTCCAGCACAAAAAAATTCACCAAGCTACTTGGCTGTCTCCAGATCGGAAAACTTCCAACCAGATCGATCATGTTGTGATAGACGGAAGACATGTATCCAGTGTTTTAGATGTGCGTACGTTCCGAGGTCCCAACATTGACTCGGATCACTATCTTGTCGCAGCGAAGATACGCACGCGCCTCTGTGTATCGAAAAACGTCCATCAACAAACACAAGGAAGGTTCGACGTTGAAAAGCTGCAATCACAACAGACTGCCGAGCGATTTTCTACTCGACTTGCACACCTGCTCTCTGAGAGCACTCATCAGCAACCCGGTATAAGGGAACTGTGGGACGGCATTGCAAACTCCCTGCGTACAGCTGCAAACGAAACCATCGGATTTCGGAGAGGTCGCAAAAACAGCTGGTACGATGAGGATTGCCGTGCCGCAGTAGAGAGAAAACAGACTGCCTACCTCGCAACCTTGCGATCAACCACAACACGTGCGGGGTGGGATAGATACCGAGAACTGAAGAGGGAAGCAAGGCGCGTCTGCAGAGAAAAAAAGAAAGAGGCCGAGATGCGCGAGTACGAGGAGCTTGAGAAGCTGGCCGACAAGGGTAACGCTCGAAAATTCTATGAAAAGATACGGCGACTTACAGAAGGTTTCAAGACCGGAGCGAACTCTTGTAGGACCCAGGGAGGTGAGCTAGTGACAGATGCCCAGAGTATACTCGATTTATGGAGGGAGCACTTCTCCAGCCTGCTGAATGGCAGTGAACAGGAAACACGCGGAGATGGTGAACCCGAAACTCCAATTGATGACGATGGGAAAGTTGTTCCGTTACCCGACTATGAAGAAGTGCGAATAGCAATCGTCCGCTTAAAAAACAACAAAGCGGCAGGGGCCGATGGATTACCGGCCGAGCTATTCAAACACGGCGGCGAAGAGCTGATCAGGTGCATGCATCAGCTCCTTTGTAAAATATGGTCGGATGAAAGCATGCCCGACGATTGGAATTTAAGTGTGCTCTGCCCGATCCACAAGAAAGGCGATCCCACAGTCTGCTCCAATTATCGTGGAATAAGCCTTCTTAATATCGCATATAAGGTCTTATCAAGCGTATTGTGTGAAAGACTAAAGCCCACCGTCAACAAACTGATTGGACCTTATCAGTGTGGCTTTAGACCTGGTAAGTCAACCATTGACCAGATATTCACCATACGCCAAATCTTGGAAAAGACCCGTGAAAAGAGAATCGACACCCACCACCTTTTCGTCGATTTTAAAGCCGCCTTCGACAGCACGAATAGGAGCTGCCTTTATGCCGCTATGTCTGAATTTGGAATCCCCGCAAAACTTATACGGCTAAGTAAACTGACGTTAAGCAACACTAAAAGCTCCGTCAGGATCGGGAAGGACCTCTCCGAGCCGTTCGATACCAAACGAGGTTTCAGACAGGGTGATTCCTTATCGTGTGACTTTTTTAATTTAATGCTGGAGAAAATAATACGAGCTGCAGAACTAAATAGAGAAGGTACAATCTTCTATAAGAGTGTACAGCTGCTGGCGTACGCCGATGATATCGACATTATTGGCCTCAACAACCGCGCCGTGAGTTCTGCTTTCTCCAGACTTGATAAAGAAGCGAAACGAATGGGTCTGGTAGTGAATGAGGGCAAGACGAAATATCTCCTGTCATCAAACAAACAGTCATCGCATTCGCGACTAGGCTCCCACGTCACTGTTGACAGTCATAACTTCGAGGTCGTAGATAATTTCGTCTATCTAGGAACCAGCATTAATACCAACAACAATGTCAGCCTTGAAATCCAGCGCAGAATCACTCTTGCCAACAGGTGCTACTTTGGGCTGAGTAGGCAATTGAAAAGTAAAGCCCTCTCTCGACGAACGAAAATCAAGCTCTACAAGTCGCTCATTATACCGGTCCTAATATATGGCGCAGAAGCGTGGACGATGTCAACATCTGATGAGTCGGCTCTAGGAGTCTTCGAGAGGAAAGTTCTGCGAACGATTTATGGTCCTTTGCGCATTAGCAACGGCGAATACCGCAGACGATGGAACGATGAGCTGTACGAGCTATACGACGATATTGACATAGTTCAGCGAATGAAGAGACAGCGGCTACGCTGGCTAGGCCATGTCGTCCGAATGGATGAAAACACTCCAGCTTTGAAAATATATAATATGATGCAGTACCCGCTGGTGGAAGCAGAGGAAGAGGAAGACCTCCACTCCGTTGGAAAGATCAAGTAGAGAGTGACCTGGGTGCACTTGGCATTTCCAACTGGCGCCAAACAGCGAAAAGAAAAGATGAATGGCGCGCTGTAATTGCTTCGGCTATAATCGCGTAAGCGGTGCCAACGCCAATAAAGAAGAAGAAGAAGAAGAAGATGTTAGCTCGTATTACTTTCCTCAGCATTTACTTAAGGAATATTTTGCAGCGGCAGCGGCTAGAGGCAGCTGTTTTTCAACCGTCAACTCGACTAAGAGGTTATATACGTATGAATCGTTTACTTACTCACGTGTCTTTGCCACGATTTGACTCATAGTGAATATTTGGTCAATGAAATGAGGTCAAACTGAAAAGCTCGATTCAGTTTATCGACGGTGGGCTTCAATCTTTCACACAATATATTAGATAGAACCTTACATGCGATAATGGTGCATTTTCCCCTAAAAAAAATCCCCTTAATTTTGCTTTCTTTTTGATGTGATTTATGATAACGAATCGGCGATTGCCGCTGAGCAAGGTCAAAACATATACATATATATTAGGTCAAGTAAAAAGGTCGTTCGGCTTTTTATTGATTTTTCAAAATATGATAACTTTG
This sequence comes from Ceratitis rosa, assembly GCA_037013455.1. Classification (NCBI taxonomy): domain Eukaryota; kingdom Metazoa; phylum Arthropoda; class Insecta; order Diptera; family Tephritidae; genus Ceratitis; species Ceratitis rosa. The sequence continues at coordinate 945,166 of JAWMAG010000105.1, read as the reverse complement.
TGCACATTTGACCGATTTAAGTCAAATATCCGTTTTGTTCGTAAACTTGTTGCCAACGAGATGCCAACTTTATTATACCCCTCTCGTAGAAGGCTGCGTCCCTATTGGCAAAAAACTCGGAGTGCCAATTTTCACAGGCCTCTCTTGAGGCCAACTTCTCACCATTAAGCGCTTTCGCCATGGACAGGAAATAATGGTAATCACTTGGTGCCAGGTTCGGACTATAAGGTACGTGCATTAGGACCACCCATCCGAGCTCCCGAAGCTTCTGGCGCATCACCAAAGACGTGTGTGGCCTGGCGTTGTCCTGATGGAACACAACTCGGCCTCTGTTGATCAAAAATGGCCTCTTCTGGATGAGTGATGTCTTCAAGCGGTCCAGTTGTTGGCAGTAGAGGGCCGAATTGAGCGTTTGGCCATAGGGGAGCAGCTCGTAGTAGATAATTCCTTGCCAATTCCACCAAACACACAGCAAAACCTTTCTGGCCGTCAATCCTGGCTTGGCCACCGTTTCCGCCGGCTCACCGCGTTTCGACCACTACCGATTTCGATTGATGTTGTGGTAAGTGTTCCACTTTTCGCCGCCAGTCACCAGACGCTTCAGAAATGGGTCGATTTTGTTGCGATTCAGCAGCGATTCGCAGATGGAAATTCGGTCCATCATGTTTTTTTTGTGTTAGTTCGTGTGGCACCCAAACATCGAGCTTCTTTTTGAATCCAAGGTTATGCAAATGGTTCCAAACGGTTTTCTGGCTTATCTTTAGTTCCTCAGCAATTAAATTAATGCTCACGTGACGGTCTGTTTCCACTATTTCTATGATTTAATCGCAATTGTCGACGACAGGCCTCCCGACGCGTGGTGCATCTTTGATATCGAAATTACCGGAACGGAACCTAGCAAAACACTTTTGCACGTTCGTAAACTAAATTAATTTTTTTTAGCCGCTTTGGCTGCCTTTGCGCCTTGATCGAAGAAAAATTGTAAAATTTAGCGAATTTTCTCTTTGCTGGTGTCCATCTTTGACGAGCACTCACTACGTACCGAGTCAATCAATCGAAAAACTGTCAAAGACAAACTTTTAGCGTGAATACACACGTTTTCAGCGCCGTATAGTATGACATGATGCCACACGTAACACTAGTGCAATGGACAATAACGCCATTTCTTAGATAAAAACCGAACGAAATTTTTACTTGACCTAATATATATATTTATATAGACAACCGTGGCGTATGGCAATAATGCGATAATGCTAATCGTGTTAACTGATTGCGGCTAAACACCAATGAAGTGCTCATATTGTAGTATATACTCGTATATACACGTATGTACATCTATGTATGTCAGTGGCAAGAGAGCGTTCAATGCTTCGCGCTTTGTCAGCTCATATTGATACCATCAGCCAGTAACAACAGTTATAGCACAGCACACAACCAAATAGACCTGGCACCAGCAAGCGAGAATCATGAGCTCACAGAGCCCTAACGCTTACTTAATGCGGACTTTTCTTCCTTCTTTTTTGCTAATTAATTTCATGGACTTTATTATGTTTTCATCTCCCACTCGAGCGCCACGGTTGCCAATGGCAAAATAACTACGTACGTGTATGCTATGGTAGAATGGGTGTGGCAGCGTAGAAACATGGAAAACATAACAGCGAGTATGTATATGAGGAGACCAAACAACCTTTTTGTATCGCTACCATCAGCGCGTGGGAATCAAAGTGCCTCGTGCCACCTCTCAGCGTGAACAAGCACACTTTCATGCATACAATATATACATATAATATATAATATAATATATATTTTCAGTACAGCGGTCGATTGGTAGTTGTGTTTTCACGCCATGCTTTCCAATGTAGTGCTAATGATTTTGTTCACCGAGATTATTTACTCACATTCGACATGATTTTGGGCTTTGCTGGCTTCACAGCTTCACGTTGCTTATACGCCACACGACATTAATTTGAATCACAACATTCTGATGTGCGCATACGTATACAGCGAGCACTGTGACTCACAGCCTAGTCTCAGTCTCAACACTCCACTTCCTTTCAATGCAATGTTGCCATTCTTTTCACATTCCTCACATGCCTATTTACTCATTTATTGGGTAATTTTATTTAGAGGCTTTAATAGTAATTTAAATAGATTTTGTGTGAGTGATAATTAGACAAATATAACTTAATTGGATAGAGAAGTGTTTGCTGATGGGCGTCGGAATTCAAAGGAACGAAATTAAAAAAAAAAAAAAATCACTGAGTAGGTAAAATTAATGGAGAGAGTAAGATGTTTAACAGTAAATTAGTAGTGTTTTTGTACGAGTATAAAAGTATGGTAAATATTAAATTAGATAAATGGAAAGAAGGCGAATTGTGAGAAGTCTTATTGCTGTTTTTGAAGAGACCGAAAATATGATGGTTTTTAAACTTGCAATGATAAAACGAATATCGAGAATAGTTTTGATTATAGATCGGGTGAAGTAAACTGACATCATTACTTTTGCTGCTGATTTTTGTTGCTTAGATTTTACGGGTGGGTTTGCTCCTGTTGGGCTCCATACCATGCACTGCTGTTCGGTTTCTGGATCGTACTTATAGAACCAAGGTTCGTCATCAGTAACAACTTTACTAAAGTTGCTAGACCGACCATTTTCGAATTTTTTTAGGGAAAATTGAGCAAAACGCACTCGAGCATCTTTAATATTCGCGATACAGCCATGGCTTCTTGAGTCAATTTTGGGTCTTCGTCAATTTTGGACTTCACCAGAGATACAGTGACGTCATCGTTGGAAGATTTTGGTCGACCTTCTCGGAGCTCGTGCTCTACAGAAAAATGTCCAGTCTGGAATCTTCGAAATCACTTAGGAATAGTCTTTAAAGACGGTCCAATCGTTCCATATGCAATTTGGCTTTCACTGAATATTTGTATTGGCTGTAAACAACACTATAACTGAAGTGTAGTTCCATCATTAACCGGTATGTTAAGGCACTTCAAAATGGAAATTTTTCCATTCTTAAAGCATTTTAAAGATATTTCTCTGTGAACCATCCTGGGGTCTTCATAAAGTTACCCAATTAGAGAAGTTTTCTATGAACAATTTTAGAGATAACGAGGTCGATAGTTGGGTAAGCCTTTCTATACAACGTTTGTTACCATGTTAAGCAAATCAAACATTGTTTCCACCTAGGCTCAGTAGCCAAAAGCATATACGTGCCCTCTTGAACTGGCTCTAGATGTAAATTGGTACCCAATTTAGTTGGTTCATCTACCATACTTCACAGTTACCAAGAATATCTCGGCATCTTGGAAGCCATTGCCGGTTTATTGTTAAGTAGGATGTTAGTCATACTAACAAATGAAGACATTCTTTCACTACTTTTGATGAGATCCTAAACTCTTTGTCAGAACCAGAAGACACTCTTTGATTGCAGTAATCCTCGCTTGGATCTAGTAGTCGGAGGCGATGTCACTAGACTTGGAAAAGATCCTAGAAAAGATGATCCACACACACTACCTTTTTGTCGATTTTAAAGCAGCCTTCGACAGCTCGAAAAGGGGCTGTCTCTACGCCGGTATGTCTGAATTCGGTATCCCCACAAAACATACCATATATGGCTCTGTAAGCGGACGATGCCAAACGAGGTTTCTGACAAGTTGATTCTTTATCTTGTGACATCATTAATTTATGCTGGCGAGTGTACAGCTGCTGGCGTACGGCGATGATATTGACGTCATTGGCCTCAACAACCGGGCCGTGTGTTCTGATTTCTTCAGACTTCATTAAGCAGCGATGCGTATGGGTTTGATAGTGAAGGAGGGCAAAATGAAATATCTTCTATCATCAAATAAGCAGTCATCTCATTAGCGACTCGACTCCCTCGTCACTGTTGAGAGTTGAAAAATTTCGCTTTGAAACGGACTGTGGCGAGGCGTTCATCCACCGGGGTGAATGCCAGTACCTGACGACTCCCACCAAAAATCCGACACCAAATTTGCGCTCCTTTATATGGCCGCTGTAGTAGATGTCACAAGAACCTACTCGCTTTCGTCCTTGTCCCGTCAATCGCACTTCTAGGAGCCTTTAGTTTAGCGAGGATATCAACCAGCTGGGCAGCGGCACCTTCCCAATTAATGGACCGAACATTCCAGGTGCATGCCCTCAAATCATGATTCTTTAAACGTTTGCGAAGGTCGTCATCGTAAGGGAGGTCTCTCATCCGAGGCATGTCCCAATTTTTCACTGGGGCTGGTTTCCATGTGGCGGGTCTCAAACCCAACGCACAACCTCGCAGAGCGAGTGAGTTTAAAGACTGTACATAGCGAGCTGCTTGCTTCAAGGCCGGCGCCCGCTTGCAGCCGCACGTCTGGTGAACAGACGCTGCAGTGATTTCAGCGGACCCTTAAACCGAGTAAGCCGGAGTGGCTCCACTGAAGATTCCTCTCTCATTAGCCGTAACCCAAGGCTCCACGCGAGTTGATTACCGCATCTTGCACAAGGGTTGCTCACTTGGACGCAAGAGTACAAATTGAGTATAGCCTCGCAGCTGTAACAGCATACCCAGAAGCTTGACTACAGCCCATTACACCCCTTATCAGCGCACATGATAAAATAGCAGGCGGAATTTTCAATCGGCTCCTACTCAGCCAATCGTTTTATTAACTGGATACTGTTTGCATGCGCCAACTAGACGCTATCATTATGATAATGACCTACTATAAAGCGAAAAAAGTTCGCGATTTGTAAGCGAATGTCGACGTCAAATTCCACTGACGAGGAGACAGACCTAAAGTACACACTCAAGCCTTTTTGTCTAGATAGGCAATTTGTTACCCAAATTACTTGCTAGCGTCAAAGCAACAACAGCATTTGAAGCAAATAGGCAGCCAGGGTATACGTATTAAGCAGTTAATGGCACTGATAAGTAGGATGAAGAGAAACGTGATATACTTGTACGAGTATAAAAATCAATGAAGAGCGCGAGGAGGTAGAGGAAATCAAATCAAAATCGGCGAAACCGCCAAATTGGCAAAAGATTTGCAGCATGAACGCCTACAGAGTGGAAAGAGGAAGCGGAAATAGAAATTGGAAACGGACAATCAGGCAAGCGGCGGCAAATTTTTAAGAAATAACGGAAAGTCTTTATGACTCATTCGGCTGCCAACTACAAACGAAATGCCGATGTCACCGCAACAAGGCTTGCCTCGTTTGCGCGAAGACAAATTCCGTGCGGCTGCGAAGGAAGTATTGTCCATTACAGGCGCGGTTTCGATAGACACTGATAGACGCTGAGTAGAAATGTTACAGCATAAAAAGCAAGCTAATAGCTTAAGTTGGCAAAGCAGAAGAAGAAGACAGAAGGGCGGGTAATAAAATTTATAAAAGCAGTATATTTAAGAACGTTTTTGGTAATCAAGCGGAAAATGTTTAAGTGAAATCAGACAACGCAGGCGGCTCAAAAAATTTTATAAAAACGACAACATAAAGAAAGATAAAATATAAGTGAGAGCAAGTTCGCATGGAATCCTAGATGAGGGCGGGCAACTTGACGTAGTGCGGGAGCTTAGCCTTACGTGGAACGTGGTAACACGGTAGCAATTCTAGCTGTAGTACTGCGCTACCAAACATACAGTTAGGCCTGCTGGGGAAGGGCGACCAAGAACTGCCGTTTCCGCTAAACCAGGCGGTTCGCATACACTGCCCATTGAACGAACCTCCAAGCAGGAGGTCAAATCGGCTTTATTAAAACGGAGTTTCCTGGCACCAGGCTGTCTCAGGGATTAATGGGGTGCGACTGCGGTGTTTATTTGGACCCCAGAGTCTGCTTCAACGGACGAACAAAATGTGCACAAACAAGAAAAATACAAAAAAAAAAACACGGAGGTGAAGAAGAATGGTAGGAGATCGCTCACTAGAGCCGCCATAGGAATTATGGTCAGTGATGACTCCGACGTAGTTAGTGTGAACTCGGCAAACACTACAAAAGAAAAAGCGCTTTGGACCAGTCTTATAAAGAAAACCCAAGCAATTGCCGACAGATGGGAGACTAACAGAGAGATGAAGAAAGCCTTATCACAATACGATGCGACACTGAGAATAATTCAAAGGCCAGGGTTCGAGTTCTGGTTCGACCAATTTTCCAAATTAATGTTTATAATTGCGGTCGACTCCTCGGCTGGGAATGTCAACCCCTCGAGCGTATTTCTGATCTGAAGTAAAGGCTCCTCACAAAACCGCAACGGCCATACGAAGGCGCTTTAGTATAAAATGTAGATCCCTCCATCCCACAAATTGGAGCAGAAGCTCGGCCGAAAACCGCTTCAGCGGTTACAAAACGCCAATTATATAGGTGGGTTAGCAGACTTGCCTTCCCGCAAGAGAGAGCACTTGGAGTGGACAAGACTCACGGTAGAGACAAGTGGAACAGAGTACGGGGGAACGCTTTACAGAAGTTCGTGTGGCGTGATGTAAAAATCCATAGACGTCAAGTGCACTGCGTCGCTTCCGTTAATCGTAGCAATCTTGTTAGGAGCTGGAAAGCCTGATGATACGGGACACGCTGGAGGCACCAGGCAAGCCCATACAGCTATTCGATGGTGCCGGTTCAGGGCTGATGAATTGTAAGGACACCGCAGCGCTAGAATAAATAGAATAAAACATTGATCCTTGCGACCACAATACCCCAGGTATATATCTCGCGCTTGGTGAAGCCGAAGTAGGCTCTGTAACTGCTGCAGGACCTTATTTGAGGTTACTTCACATATCTAGGCCAAGGAATGAGCGTTAGAGCTTGTCAAAATTTTTTGGGGTATAGACAGTGTATTCCTTCTTCATAAAGAAGGGGAGTTCGAAAGACGACAATGTAAGCACGCCTTAGACGCAGGAGAAGTTGAGAAGGACTTTAGGCTGCTGTTGACTAAACTGAAAAATACGCAGGAAACAACGGTAGATGGCTCAGCCTAAAGAAGCTGAAAGTGTTCCTGAACAGGGAAAGGGCTCTGTACAGACTCAGCAAACAGGGTGAGAGCTGTGATAATGGTAAGAAGTAATTATGTTCATATTTATTGTTAAATTTCAGCATTGGGGACATGGCATGTAGCGGCCATTCTAGTCTCATAAACCATCTCCGGTGTATAAAAAATATACACGGTCGTATGGCTTCCCTGCTGAGAACTGAGACTGCAAAAAAACTTATTAGAACTCATGAGCGTCCGGCTCGAATTTTGTTTTATGTTTTAAGTGAACAAAATTAATATACCTCATGATTACCGTGCATGTGGAGTATGACAAACGCGACTCAAAGCCGAAAACTAACTTGACTCATCAAGGACAAAGTGATGCGACGCCTTCAATGAAGACCAAACCAGTAAATTGGAATTTTAAGTAAAAAACAAAATTCCCCTACCCTACTCTCCACAGCACACTAACATCAAATTATTTAAAAGAATGATGAGTGCCAAATATAAATGTCTGTACGTCCAAAAACAAATCGGAAGGCACGCACTCTAAGTAGGAAGCGCCTAATGGCTGCTCAAACAGAATACGAACGGACAAAGAGCACTAAAGGACAAAGGAACAAAGGGAGCTTTGAAGACCAACGGAAAACAGAACAATAACAACAATATTAGCACAAAACAATGACAGCCACGTTAATGTACACGTACAAGTTAGGAGACTAATATGGTATGTGTGCGTAGACAGTGATTCCCGCAATCGCTTGCGCTGATAAGAAAGACACTGCAGCTTGGCAGAGCAGAGAAGTAATAACAATGGCAGCACGAGTGATAAGGCGGCCACAGCTAAGTGAGGGCCTAAGCCGCACAGATGATGCTGATAAGCAATTGTTTTTGGGTTTTTGCTGTGCTTTTGATGCGGTAGGAGGATGAGAGAGCACACAGGAAAAGGTGAGATACACACAATACACACAGAAGTACTCAGAAATTGCGGCTGTTGTTTGTACGAATAATTGCGTTCTCGTACATATTGAAAGTGGTCTTGGGTCTGTGTTATTGTTGTTTCTGAAAGAGAGATGAGCCACTGATTGTCACACATTGCAGACGTAGGGAAAATACTATCAACGGAAAGCCCCTAAAATTAACGAAAAAGTACAATTGCCGCCCATTCGAAGTACACACACACACACACACACATGCACATAACGGTATTGACGCCACACAATAATGCTTTGAGTTAAGCAGCTATAAATGCCAGAAAAGCACCAGCAAAGTGGTCAGTAGTAAAGTCACAGGAAAAGTGAAATTGAGTGAATAAAAGCAAATGAATTATTTTGAGTAGAAAATAAAATAAAAAACACAAAAAATTCAAATAAAACAGTACAAAAAACTAAACTATTTGTGACGAATTGAAGCTTCAGCAGTACTGAAAATGTCCAACATATTTGTAATATTAAAACCGCTGCTGCTGCTGTTTGCCCTGCAGATATTTTTGAACGAAACAATACAAGCAGGTATTTCAAGCGAAAATGTGAAAGCTCTGAGTCGAATTCATTCTAATTCAACATAACGGTATACTCTTTCAACTCAGCGAAATTCCAAATTTTGGCGTTGACGAGGAAAAGTCATTAAAACACACACAAGCACACATACGTGTACATACATACACCCAGAAAGGCCAAAGGTATTTAGTGAATTCCGCAAGCCCACAGTTGGCAAGCTCGTGTGATGGAGAGCTTTCATCCACACATTCGCATACGTGTGCATACACATGCATGTACAGTGTGGAGGAAACATTTGTGCATAGCAAATTTTTTTATATAAAAAATAATTTAAATTGTTATTTTTTATATAAATAATAACATTTTTTTAAGCCAAAAATCCTTTTGTTCATATTAAACTCTCTATTCTATAAACAGCTTTTCCTACTTGAAAATATCCGAAAGTTCTAAAAACATTAAGTTAATTCTTCTAACTGCTGTCGCCCTTTGACAGGGAATGTCCAGCCCTTCAAATGTATTTCTGACATAAAATTAAGGCTCCTCATAAAAAACATCAGCTGTTCGGAGGCGGCTTAGTATAAATTGTAGGTCCCTCCATTTGTTCGGAAAACATCTAGACGCACACCACAAACAGGAGCAGCTCGACCAAAAATCACTTCAGCGGTTACAAAGCTCCAAATATAGTACGCTGCTCTGTCAGTTCGGTGCATTCGCCAAACCAAGTGCCTTAAGAGTTACAGGTTTATTCCTTCTCTCAACAACTCTTGCAGAACTCGTTTGATGATACGCTAAGCTTCTCTGAAAATATTTCCCGTAAGAAGACCCTAACCATAGTCGATAGTTCGTAACTTTTTATCGAGACTGCTATATCTATCCTTAAGTTAACATCTTCTATGCTTATAAGAGAAGAGCAGCGTGCCCATGAGATGCACTTCTTTGTAAGCTCATCCGCCATCTCGTTACCTGAAATATTTTTGTGTCCTGGCGTGCATTCACCGAGAGTACCATTAGACCTAGACAATTAACAGTCGCATAGACACCTTCTGTAGTCTTGCCGCAGCACAAGCTGGATTATACATTCCCATAATGTTAACGGGGAGTAGATCAAGAAGGAGGACATTAGTGGTGTGGTATGCAACGTTCCATGAAGACATATGAACACTGCGTTAGTTGATTTTTTCTCGAGTGTCTGGAGTCTTATGTTTCCCAGTAAAGGGATCGGACTCAGCTTTCTGTGGGTGTCAAATAAAGTATTGATCGCTGCAAACACGAATTTAATGTATGGATTCCGTGCTCTGTAACTGCTGCAGGCACTAATTGGAAGTTCACTTCACTACACTTCACTTATCTAAGCTAACGGAGGATGGCCAGAGCTTGGCTAGATGTTGTGGGGTATGGGCACAGTGCATTCCTTCGCCTAAAGAAGAGGAAAAGTTGAGTAGGACCTTGAACCTTGGTTTTGTCTGAACTGAAAATTGCGGAGGAAACTAGGGTAGATGGCTCAGCACAAACATGCTGAAAGCGTTCCTGATAATTCTATGAAAGATAGTTCCAGAGCGATCTGGATGCGAGTTTTTATAATCCCGTATATCTAAATTATACAGAATATTGAAAGTGTAGAATCTTCATGTAATGGAAATTTTCCAGGTGCGTAAAAAGTCAAATGAATGGAGTCAAGGACTGGCATGTGAAGAAAGCAAAGAAGTACAGTAAAATATAGGTTAGGTTAGGTTAGGTTGAACATAGTGCGACCACAGCTGACTTCGTGCTGTATGAAATTAAGGCCTTTATGTCCACTTGGCTATCCACATAGATGTGTATTCATTTCCTTTCAAAGCCAGTACATTGCAGTAACTCTGCCGCCTATTGTATAGCAATTTATTCGGCTTGGAAGATCCTACAATGGTTTGACAGCTCAAATCACGTTCTTATCTCTAGTTAGGTGCTGTAAACTGAAATCTTCAATAATTAATTTAGCTAGACAAACCTTTCAAATAATTAAAAATCAACCATTTGAAAAAATAGTTTTTTGCTCCCCACTGTATGCTGTGAGTATGCATATTTATAGAGACATTTGTATACGAGCTGTGTACAAAAAGTAGTGTGAATTTTTATTTTTACTCAAATCATATAGATTTATTCAATAATTTCTTTTCTGTCCATCCTCTAAGCAGCTTCGATATGCTTATTTCAGTCTACCCTAGAGATTTTTGAACAGCCTCATTTTTATCTCCACAGAGGTTAGCAACTTAAACACCGACCTTCCAGCTGTCTTTGTAAATTTGGGCACAAGAAAAAGTCGCCTAGAAAGCTTTATGCCTCTTACAAATGAGTTAAATATATTATACTCGTATATGTAGATGAAACTTAACGAAAACTCAAAATTATCGTTATTTTTAGAACACAGCTCGTTATTCTGTGCGTGTTTTTTTTTTTTTTGATGCATTGATGGAATTTAGACACATCTACGTATTTACATTTCATGGAAATGTATGTCTAAATTCCACCAACACTTAGAAATGCCAGTTCACTATTCAATAAGGTCTACCTGCCACACATCTTATATGACAAATGCCTGAGGCGACAGGCGTTCATATAAAATGCCAGCTAAAGCATTTGCGATTGTTTTTGTTTTACTGGTTTGTCAGTCCACTGATTGGGCGCTTTCTGTGTGGATTCCTCTCATTCACCGACTCAATAACCATGATAGCGAACGTTCTTTGTTTGCATCAATTTACATTTCAAAAACGAATTTTACATACAATTTCACCGGCTGTCAGACCGCATTCATCAATCTTTGCCAAAAGTTTGCGATTTTTAGATTTATTTCATGGTTGCGGTATAATTGAATTTGTTTTTTTTTTTTTTTTTTTTGTTTACATCCACCTTTATCCACAAGCGTAGATAAGTGCGTAGAAGTAGATAACTTAAGGGCATGCGTTGGAATGATTTGTGGTGGCCTGCGCACTATGATACATATACCTTTTGCGTGAAATGGTATGCGGTGGCTTGGCTAACCGCAAAATGATTACTGCAAAAGAACCAACTGCTTGCGGATTTATGGACTATTCTTTGTCGAAAATGCTGTAAAGTTTTTAGCTTAGATACCTTAGCATCAACGGTTTTCGAAAGCCTAATTTATGTTGTGCGTCAAAAAAGACGTGAAATATATAGTTTATAGTATACACAATGTTGCCACAGCTGAATGGCTGATATATTTCTATGGAGAGCTTTCATTTCATGTCAAAAGTGCACTTGAAGGGGTAATTTTTGGACATTTAACAAGTAAAAACTATCCCTGTGATAAAAAAGGAACGATACACACTTCAACAACGCTTTGAAATTATTAAATTTCCTAAAAAAAAATTGTGAAACCCTGGCAGAGACGGTTCGTAGAACTAAAAAAAACTAATTTTCGGTCTTCGTAAATACCTTGTCGGACCGCAGAAATTGGGGGAAAAATTACTATTGCATCTCTAGCCAAAAACAATGTAGGAAACCCAAGTTTGTCTATTACTTGTCGTGCTTCGGAAGTACACAGTATTTTCCAGAAATACTTGGGTCTTAAGACTTATTAAGTTCAGCTAACACAAGAACTCGAGCTGGCCGATCATCAACAATGTCATGTCTTTGCTGATTGGGTCCTTGAAATGCATAAAATTTCATCGAAAAAGTCCCATTTCCATCTCGATGGCTATGTCAATAAGCAAAACTTTCGCATCTGGGGCTCGGAAAACCCAAGATTTATTGTTGAAAAGTCTCTCCATCCTCAACGAGTAACTGTTTGGTACGATTTATGATCCGGCAGGGTCATTGGACTTCACTTTTTCAAAGTTTAGGCTGGAACAACAGTAACGGTGAATGGATTGCGCTATCCAGAGATGATTAATGATTTTTTATGGCCGGAAACGGGTAGTAGTGATCTGTGATAGATAAGGTCTACGCCAACAGGCCAACATCAAATCAAACCCGCAAAGATGGAATTCATGAAGCTATTTAGGGCATACAGCAGACACTTTACGATGTGGTGATGGAAAATTTCATAAAAAGGATTCGTTGCTGGAGGCGTGGCGGTCTTTTATTATCTCATAAAATGCCCTTTTATTTTTATTATTATTATTATAATTTTTTTTTTTTTTTTTTTTGAATCTAAAAATAACACCTTTTATTGGAAAACCCTAAACATATGAAATTAAAAAACCAACAACCATGTGTCACTGCGCCCCATTTATTTGCAGTTTTCTAAATCCTTGCATTAGCAGTTAGCGCAGCTTGTCAGAGATCATTTAAAAGCACAATGATTAATCTTACTACCCACCTGAATCCACTTAAACGGCTTTCCACACACATACACGTACACACACTTGATTTGACTTCGATTAAATAATTTTTTCCTTTCATTTTTGGCAGCACCAACCACTTTAACCACAAACGCTAACACGAAGTCATTATCAAACTGGCTAAACCGCAACAGCGCTGACACAAAAACAACAATAACAGACGAACGCAGCAGCAACAGTAGCAAAGCGAAATCAAATTTGAAATGGACGTCACGCAGCGCTTGGCAGGCAGCACCTGCTCTACACCCACCCACGCGTATAACTGGCGCGGTTGGCGGTGTTTCACATGTAATCATTCATCATACCGCAACACCAGCAGTTGCCTGTCGACAGAGCACCAACGCTTGCGCAGCCACCATACGCGCCATCCAACGCAACCATCAACAGCAGCGCGGCTGGGATGACATCGGTTACAATTTCCTAATCGGTGGCAGTGAAGAGCGTGCGGAGATTTATGAAGGGCGCGGCTTCGGTGTTGTAGGCGCACATGCGGTCGGTTACAATGCGCGGAGTGTGGGCATTGCAGTGATCGGTGATTGGACAGGTGAGTGGCTAAATGTTTGGTAGATATTAGGAAGCGAGAAAAATGGACGAAACAGAAATGTCTACAGTAGTTAAGCAATTCATTGTATGGTATGTACGCATGCAAAGTGAGTGAGGGCTCAAGGTAAAGGCGAAAACAAAGTGAGAGAAAAAGTGGTTTAAAAACATATTTCCATCAATTTAAGTGTAATCATAACATATTATTTTCACTTCTCTTCACACTTGACTTACTTATTTATTTCTTCACTTTCATTTCACTTTTGTTTCCTGTATAACAGCCGACCTACCACCCGGTCCGGTGTTGGATAAACTGCAGGAGCTCATAGCTTATGGTGTGCAAGTGGGCAACATTCAACGGAATTATGTATTGCTCGGCCATCGCCAAGTAAAGGCCACCGATTGTCCAGGTAGCAGATTGTACAATGAGCTCAAAGAGTGGCCACACTACGAACAGCATGCTGTGTGAAGGGGGGAGGGGCATAAGCAGGATGTCGTTCAGATAAATGGTAGACAAGCCACGTGAAAAATACGGAAACAAGTCTGAGCAGCAATAAGAGAGATCTGAAGAGTGGTCGCACATTTTCCAGCGAGGAAATTGGGGAATTTATTTATTTTGTATATTTTAGGAAGTATTTAACTGTTATTTATTTAAGTTTTAACGCACTTTTAAAAGCAAAAATTTTATAAGAACACATTTTATAAAATGTGTATTCTACATGTAATATAGATTTGATAAAACCTAAATAAAAGAAAAAATTCTACTTTTATGCAAATATAGCCTGGTCTTGGAGAGGAAATGTTGCCTCCTCTCACTGCGAGTTGCCAGAAATAATAAATTAGCAGATGGTTCATCCAACACAAGACTTCTACTTCCGCTACTAGATCAAGTATGACCCAGGTGTCCAATAATAATCCATTTGCAGACGAGCTAAAGCTGGAGGGTGAACCCACAGTGGCTGGGCGTAGCCTAAGAATTTTTTATGCACAGGCATCTCTTAGGTTCCGTCTCTTAATTGTTGAAATAGCCGGTGCTCAGTTGGTTAATGTCCTGGTAAAAATTAAACTTACACGACCGTATCTTTTTTATGAAAATTTCCATCACCAAATTACAGAGTGTTTGCTGTATGCTCCCAATAGCTTCACCAATTCCCTTTTTCAGGTCTTGAACCGACGCTGGTCTGTTGGCGTAGACCTTATCTTCCACGAGAGCCAAAAGGAAGAAGTCGCGAGTTATCAAATCAGATCTTGGTGGGCAATTGTAATCACCTCTTCGAAAGATAACACAGTCTGGAAACTTTTCCCTTAAAAGATCGATGGTTTCGTTGCTTGTGATCAGTCCCATCTGATTCCAGCCATAAATAATCATTAATCATCACTCGATAGCGCCATCCATTCATCGTAACTGTTGCTCCAGCTTTATTTCAAAAAAAGTAAGGTCCAATGACCCCACCGGACCACAAAACCCGCCGCCAAACAGTCGATGGCTTTTTTTGAGGATTTTTGTTTTTTTATTTGATTTCCGCACTACACTTGGAAGGCTTGACATTTTTTCCCGAAGGTCGACCGCAATTAGAAAAAACTCGAGCCCCAGACAATCCGAATGTTAGTACGCATTGCTAACCCCTTGACTATTGTGGCCGCGTAAGAAGATAATACAATAACAAAAAAAATGAAAACATTTGAAAATTCTACATTTTATAAATTTATTAAACAAATTCCAAAATTTCCTTTGAGCTCAACTAAATTCCACTAAAAGCTTTTATTTATCGCTACATTTATCAAAGAAAAAAAATAGGACTCTCACATACGAGCATTCGTTTATAATTCCCCCTCGTCAAAATTTAATTTTTAATCTTTGCAATAACAATTATAAAGCAGTAAAAATAATTCTCCAAAATACCCACTCGTTCAAAACATACAATTTCAAATCATTGTGAGCCACTCATTCAATCAGCGCAAAAATATGAAAGCTTTACGCCGAAAAATACTAAATATAACGGTACTTGAATTATTATCCAAAAATCGTTGAATGATACTTCCGCTACACGCTTAACCTCAACTTTCCGGCACTAGTTTCCACCTCCTGCTACACGCCAATTTCACCAACACCACATGAACTGCCACTCCCCCAACGCACCACGCCGTCACACACACCACCATATATATACAAACAGACACCCACACACATACTAGCTAAAAAACAAAATGAAATTGTGGTGTGTGATTTGAAAATATGATATTCGCACACTAACAACAACGCCAAGCACGGAGTGTGTGGCTGAGCATCTGGAAACCGACGCGCTCGTTTAGTACAATGACAGCAGTATATCGCTCGCACGCGAGCTTATGACAAAAGCCTATCGCAAATTGTGCGGCTGACAGCACACAACATACGTGTACATATGTACATACATACACTGCGAGGTAAGTACAACGATATTGAATCGCCAACCGCGGAACTAACTACTAAGCAATCAAAATAGTGAATCAGAAGGTGGGGTTGGACATTTATGCCCTAAGCTAACTTTGGAAATCTGTCATTTTTTCAATTTTTCACTATGTGCATGTATGTATGGATATTTGCACAGTCACACACAGGTATACATATGTGTATGTATGTATTTAAGCCTTTTCATTTTGGTCTGTACAATTTTCAAATACAAAACTAAAATACGCCCAATTCATTCACAATCCACTCAGACGCATTGGTTCGGTTGCACGCGTACGGATGGCTGTGTGAGTGGGAATGTGAGTGTGAGTGTGATTGTGTTATATGACTTGTGGGTGTCGTAAATTGGATATTCAATTTCTGTCGTTTGGCATTTTTATCTGATGGCGTAACGCAGAGCAGCACAGCGTAGTGTAAAATACACATATTGTTATTTTTGTATGCAAAATTAGATTCAACGCTTTTTATACTCGGCTGTGCTGTGTACATAGAGTATATTAGTTTTGTTCAGCTAACGGTTTTATGTAATGACAGAAAATAAGAGGGATATGGGCATATATTCATTTTGCATTTTTTATTATAAAGTTCGAACCTTGGCATTATATGTATGTGAAACACTAAAAACAGCATTTGACAACAATGACCGCCTCGCGAATTTTTGCAAGCTTCGACCACATTTTGACACATATTGGGCTTTATCTCTGCCATAACTTGACGAAGCTCGAGGGCTCAAGAGTTAGGGTTTATTAAGGTTTATCCGCATAAACACGGTCTTTTGAGTAGCCCCATAATAAAAGTTCAACGATATCAAACCTCGACGATATCGGCGGCCAATCGACATTGCTAATACTAAGTGTTACCAGGTGCAATCTGACATTTCCATTGGAAAGTTTCACATTTTTTAGCATAACATCACTCAGAACGTTTTGTCATTTAATCGTGAATTGTTTTATTTACAGGGAATTAAAAAATTCATCTCGGCCAAAAAATGGAATTAACTCGTGAATATTTTCGTGCGATCATTTTTCACAGCTTTCGACGTGGATTATCACGACAAGAGTGCATCGATGAACTAAAATCTTTGTATGGCTATGAAGCACCATCCTATAGCACTGTGAAAAACTGGTACAACGAATTCAATCGTGGCCGACGCTCGCTCAAAGACGAATTCCGGGAAGGTCATCCAAAAACAGCCGTTGTGCCAGAAAACATCGATGCCGTATGTGAACTGATAATGCAAGAACGTCATGTAACATACCTTCAGATAGAGGTATGCCCATGCATTTCTCCCACCAGCATACATTCGATCTCCCACCGATATTGCATGAACACCTGGACGTAAAAAAGGTTTGTTCTCGTTGGATCCCGCACAATTTGACAATCGCTCAAAAAGGGGTCGTGCGGATTGGTGTAAAGAAATTCTGAAAAAATACGATCGCGGTGCTTCAAAAGACGTTCATAAGATCGTCACAGGTGACGAATCATGAATCTATGCGTATGAGCTCGAAACAAAACAGCAATCGACCGTGTTGGTCTTCCAAGACGAACCAAATCCAACGAAAGTTGTTCGTGGAAGAAGCACTTCGAAGCAAATGGTAGCCTGTTTCTTCGGCAAAACTGGTCATGTGGCGACTGTTCCGCTTGAGCAACGTAGGACGGCCAATTCTGAGTGGTACACCACCACTTGTTTGCCTGAAGTCTTCGGAGAAATTCGAAAAACGAACAAGAGAAGACGCATCATTGTGCACCATGACAATACGAGCTCTCACACATCGGCTCAAACCAGCGCCCTTTTGACCGGCCAAAACGTCGAAATGATGGGTCATCCGCCGTACAGCATCTTCGTCGCCAGAAGATGCTGTTGAAACATTCAAAAACCATGTTTTGGAGGTGTCTCAATCGGAGTGGAAAAAGTGCTTCGAAAAGTGGTTTGAGCCCGTGCAAAAGTGTATAAATCTTGATGGAGAATATTTTGAAAAACAATAAAACCATTTTCGTTGATAAATATTCGTATTTTCATTATTAGGTCAGAAATATATATAGCAGCCCTCGTATTGAAAAAGTTTTTGGTCTTAAAATCCTTCACAACAACAGCTCGGTGCGATGGCGCATTATCGTCATGAAGGTTCTCGAAATTCCCGACCGTTTACAACGGATGTTTTCACGCAAACACCTCAAAAACTCAAATAATACTCTTTACTGACCATCTGTTTCGTTGGAACGAATTCATGATGAACCAAACTGCGAATATCGAAAGAAAAACAATTTCCGGAAACTTTCTGGAACCCTGAAAGAACGTTGCAATTTACCGGGAAAACAAACAGATTAAATTTAACTGGTATTCAAAAGCTGTATCCTCGTCCAGGATGGTAAACTTTCACTAAAATCATCTATGAAACCAAAAGAAAAACACTGCCAAGAAAATAATCGAAAAAATATGGTATAAACTCATCGACCAGGAGTGAAAAAGATTAGAAACATAATATAAAAAAACGCATACCCTAATGCATTAAGAAAAAGATTTATAACAGCAACAATTAAGAAAATAGAAGCCGCGAAGAACAATATAAAAATTAAAAATTAAAACAAAACATTCACTGGCATATTTTCTGGTTTTAAAATAAATTAGACTCCCTGAAGAAGATAGAATGGTTATCGAAACGCGTTTTTGCCTTTAATTTAACGGTTTCAAAGCATAAAATATAGCACCAAATAAATACATTTATATACTAATAATAGTACATTGGCCCAAAATACAAACCAAATTAATCTTTATTAGATATTTTCAGCACAGAGCATACGCTTGTGACGGCTTTGATTGATAGCTTAGGTCGCAGGTTTTACGCAAGCTCATGGATACTTCGCTGTGTTGTGATTTGTTTATTTATTGAGATGAAAAGATAATAAATAAACATATATCTACATACATATGTATATTAGGTGTTTTTAAAATTGTTGCATTAATTTAAGTATTTTCCTTATGGGATCTCTGGTTAAAAACCGATCAATCAGTACTCGGTTAGCTAAGCTACCATCAGATCTCTTCAATGTAATTACACCATATCAAAAGCGGCGTTAAAATGCAGAAGCACTCAGCTAGATGCAACACAGCCGTGGTCTGGGTGCGCTGATATAGTGGCATCCAAGGCAACTATTGTATATGGCGAATGAGCTCTAGCTATAATAAATTCTACGCACGGGCCTACGCAAAACTCTGGCTAATGGTGGCATCCACCAAAACAGCCAACACCAGATGGCATATGGTCCTGCAATGTGACTAGACAGCTTTGGCCTGTGTTAAGACGTTGAAAAATGAAGGGATTTAATCCACTCATCGATTCACCATTATAGCAACAACCGAGTTAATAACTGGGCACTGTTTAATGGGACTCCACGGTAGGAGAATGGTATACCTTTCCAATTATTTTTGCCTCCTCACTGTCCAGCCCTAAGCACCACAAAAGTATCTAAGACATCACTTCTTTGACTGCCTGGCTGACACAGCAACGACTAGTGTAGGCTGTATCGCATCGTTCAAAGGGCACACGAAATGATTCGTACATCAGAGAGGGTGAGAAGTACACCACAGCGATATCACAATGGGCTAAAGTGCGCTGGTCGCTCTGATCAGCAATCGCACCAACTCAACCCCACTCTTATACATCAACAGAGACTTTTGAAGAATTAGAATAAAACCCTTTCCGCTAAAATCAATATATATTTGATTATTTATTTCCTGGAATATCTATGGAATTCTGTGCTCTTCAAAAATGATTTCAATCTTCCATTCGAACACCAAAGACGTGACAGCCAAAAGCAAATTCCGAAGAAATTAACTTTTTTTCTTAATGAAAATGTATGTAAAAATACTCCAACACAATAACTTTTCTATGACTACAAGTATGCCACTTAATATACACAAATCAAGTGATGAAAACTTATTGGCACGTGTTGCCAAAAAGAGATAGAAAGGTGAGCAAATAAAAATAAACACTTGATTAGGTTCGCACACCCTGTCCCCTCTACTCTCCACTCTACTTCGCACAAGTTCAATTGCAGTTAAAGAAATTGGTGAGGAAAGCAATAGAATTGATTTTATGAGAAAGTGCTCTACATAAATGCACGAGGTATGCTAAACAAAATAAGGCGAATTTTCAAATTCAATTTCAACTTCAGTTTTAAATTATTTTTTTTTTTTTTGGTTTTATTTTTATTTCATTTTTTATTTTTTTTCTTTAACAGTACACTAATATCGAGCATATTTTAACGAAAATTCCAGAAACGAACGTGATAATGAAAGCCAGAGTTCAATAACTGTATCATGTACCAAGCGCCTGTGTTGCATTCGTTATCGAGAACATTCATACAGAACTTACAAGAACTGTTTATGTACAATCAATGGGTATATAAGAACGAAGGGAACAATTAAGTATAGAACTCGGTAGTGACCACATCGGTTTACAATAAAAATGCTGCATAACATATTTTAGTATTCTTATTTAACAATTTCGCAAAATGGCTAAAAAATGTTCACAGCTTTACTTATACGGAGCTTACCATTTGGCGGTTTCAAAAATAAGCATGAATAAAATACATATGAAATAACTTTTTTTTTTCATGAATATCCTTTTTTATTAGAAATTTAGAACGTTGGAATTATATCTATGTGAAACACTATATCATTCAAATGAACGCCACGCACTTTTTGGCACATATTGGGTGGTATTTCAGCCATAATTCGACAAATGTTTATTTCCAAGTGCTCAAGAGTTAAAGGTTTATCCATATAAACACGGTTTTTCGTAACAAAAACAAACTCCAACGGTGTAAAATCGCACGACATCGATGGCCGAAAAGCTGAGAGATTACACGAGCGGGAAATTTATCAAGCCTCATTCGCCTTTGGTGAAACCAAAGATGTCTGGTTTGACCGCAAAGTTTGACAGATATTTCCACATCTGCAGTCCTGTACTTTCGAAACCATGAAATAGAACCATGAAATAGTTCGCTTGTGAGAGGCTTAAAGGTTGTAAGTGGCTTGCGTGTTCAAAACAAAAAAAAAAACTCAAAAAAAATAAAACACAAAAAATCGAACACACCTCGTATCCACATGTAGCAGCAAATTATTTGCAATTTCTTCGCATTTTATTTCCAGGAAATGATTAAACAAATTATTTTTGTTTCATTACCTAGTCATTACTGTATGTATGTGTGAGGAGGCAGGTGAAAGTAATTGGATAAATTCAGCACAAAATAAAATAGTAAACCAATCATACAAATATCAGTAAAAATGAATATTTAACAATTTTGACATAAGCATTAAATACTCTACAAGCGAGGAGAATAACGAAAGTTCGGTCAGTTTATGACTTTCATTTTGTTTTTGTAAAATCTAAAAATACCAAATCCTTTGTAATTACTTTATTAGTCTTCAAATTTTAGAACCATCGAATTGCATATGGCACGATTGTATCGTCTTTAAAGACTATTTCTAAGTGGTTCCGAAGATTAAACACCAACACAAAAACTCAGACCGGCCGATCATCAACAACGTCATGTCTTTGCTGATTGGGTCCTTGAAAAGCATAAAATTTCATCGAAAAATTATCTTGACTGATGAGACCCATTTCTGCCTCGACGGCTACGTCAATTAGCAAAACTGAGCCTGGAAACCCCAAGATTTGTTGTTGAAAAGCCTCTCCACATTCTGCGTGTAACTACTTGATGTGGGTTATGGTCCGGCTCCGGATCATTGGACCTTGCGGACGAAAATAGGGCTGGAACAACAGTTGCGGTGAATGGATTGCGCTATGGAGAGATGATTAATGATTATTTATGGCCGGAAACGGATGGTATTGATCACAAGCAACGAAACCATCGATCTTTTAAGGGAAAAGTTTGATAACCGTGTTATCTCTCGAAGAGGTGATTACAATTGCCTACCGAGATCTTGTGACTTAACACTAATGACATTTTTCTTCGAAAATCAAAATTACACCTTTTATTGGGAAACACTGTATGTTTGTATGTATGTATATATATTAAGTTGCAATCTTCTTTTTCAACCTGTTGGGCTTGATGGCCATATGCTTTCAACAGTTTTTTTTATAAATTTTATTATTCAAAAAATGTAAAAGAGTCAAATTTGTTTATTGATTAATTTAATTATGTTAGAGAACTGAAATCAAGTTTAATTTCTCCAAAGAATTTCTGCGTCTATATTTTCTTCTTTTTTTTGAAATTTTATAAATATTTATCACTTTATGCATTAAAATTAGATAACCGCTATTAAATTTCCAACGTCCTTGAAATATTCACAAATGCAAATGCGTATCCACTCTCGCAGCACACATCCACGCACACACCGACGCACACATCCACGCACACACCCACGCACAATATCATATGCCACGATGGAGCCACAACTCAATTAAATTAAATTGCTTTATGTAGTGAAAGCCTTTAGCATTAGCGCTGCATTTTATACCAACAAATTTGTATGTGTATCCATCAAACATATCTATTCAGGAGATTCTTAGAACATCATGCCTTGCTGCAACTTCATCCTGCCAGCAAGATGCAAGTATCACCACAAACCCAAGGTGCGTGACTGTAAACCTGTTTCCATGCACATATTACATTACGGTACCTGCTGCATTGCCACAACAACCACAACACCAATAACAACAATGGCAACAACGCAAGAAGCAATATTCCACAATTCAGTTTTAAATTTCACAAGCCATAGGAAAATATAGTTGAAATTAATATGAGAACTTGCTTATACCATATACATATACTCGTACATACGTGCATATTTACATATACGTATATATCGTATGTGTGTATATGTGTGTATGTTTGTGTGTTCTGTGTGAGGTGCGAAAATTTCCATGAATGTGCATTTTAATATTTTTCTTATAACACAATACATCATTTTGATAAGAAGAATGGAGCAAAGGCAAAACAGCTGCATAAACACACAAATATGGTACATGCATGTACATTCAATACATACACGTACTATATGTACATGCATACATCATGTGACAACCACACCAAAGCACATCGCACATCATCGTACGTACTCGTACATGCACTTAGAAGTGCGAGAAGTGCGCATCCTGGCGCCATTTGAGTGGATTGCTATGGCAGCAATTTGAATACCTGTGATTGCATACATACGTGTACATTCATAAGTATATATAGATGTACATATGTATGTGCGTGTATGTGTGCAGATATTTTCCTTGAAATAAAAGTCGATGTTATGAAATTGTTAAGAAAGCATAGCTTTCATTCTGCTTTTACTAGTTTTTTTTTTTTTACAGCTGGATGAAATTTGCTCTCTACCCAACGTCTTTGTTCTTGTTCAAGTAAAGTTACGAAATTGAGGTATCCTTACCAAAACGTTTGTAACGTTCTAAGCATCCATAGTAAAGTGGTATTGAAACTGAGCGACGGTTGAACAAGGATAAACGCTTCGAAGAGAGATGAAAACTAAAAAACTAAAAATCCTATTTAGTTTTTGCACAAAATCTATAAACGACAAGAATATCAGTTTCTCCTAACCAACACTACCATAAAACTCAAAAGACGTCTACAGTTGTTATTCTCGAGCTCACAAGTCGTCCAGTTCTACATGCCAGTTCTTTGAAAAACATTTTCGGTAGAAATTAACACAAGAAAAAAAGAAAAAACCGAACCGAAATCTGTATACCTTTCATGACCATGATATTTAATTGAAGGATTAGTTATAAATGCTCATATATTAATAAATGGTTGGGAGTCCATACGAAGAACCTTTCCGATTCAGATAACTCTCGATAGCAATTTTAATTTTTCGAGAGTTATCATTTTGGCGGTCTCGAAAATAAACGTAAATAAAATGCATTTAAGGGGTAAAGCCACTCTAGAGGTTGAAAAATAGACTAATTCCTACTTATTGTAGAAATATGAAAAAAGGAATAGCATTTTTATTTAACCATTTTATTGAACATATATTGAAGTACAAAAAATATACTTTAATTATTATTTTGCTACAAAATGGCAGTGATAAAGTCCATTATTTAATCAATGTTTTTTCGAAAGGCGTCCAGCGGAGGACCGATTTCTTCTAAAGGATGAGACCTAGAACAGAAAAGCAAAGTTTTATGATCTACAAACTATTGTGTTGGCGGTATCTTTGAAAGTACGTACGGATTTATATTTTTAACCATTTTTTGTGATATTTTTAAAAAGATTTTTGACTAAAAAATGAGTTTACATTTAACGTAAAACAGCTACGTACATCAAAACAAATTGTATTTGTGAAGCTACCATCAAAATTTCAGATAAATCGATGCAATAGGGTCCAAATAATCTGTCCTCCCAGTTTGAAAAAAGTTGATTTTGAGAAAAACGCGTTTAAAGATTTCATTGTACTCAGCGGACGCTCTGAGGGGTTGCAGAAAATTAAAAAGTTCAGCTATTTGAAATACTTTTTTTTCACTTTAAAACCAATTGCATATCATTTCCAGGACCAAAAGGTGAGCAAAAAAAAATTGCCTTAAAATAATGTTATTTACGGAACTCTTTTTCCATTATAAAGTTTGATCCTTGGCATTATATGAGAAATATCAGATCATTCAAATTATATCCTAGCGAGGTTTTGTACACTTCGATCCGTTTGATGCAATTTTCGACCACTATTTTCCACATATTAGGCGGTATCTCAGCCATAACTTGACGAATGATTGTTTTCAAGTGCTCAAGAGTTAAAGGTTTATTCGCTAAAACGCGGTCTTTAGCGTAACGCCACAAAAAAATGTCCTACAGTGTCAAATCCTACAATCTCGGTAACCAATTGGCATCGCTAAGACGAGAGATAACACAGCGGCTCCTACGCTATAAGGCCATATTCGCTCGTGGTATGTGGCATGTGGCTCCATCTTGTGGAAACCACATATTATCCAAGCCGTGTTCTTCAATGGCAGGCCAAAAAAGTAAGGTTGTCATATTACCATAACACTCCGAATCGACAGTGAACGTCTCGCTGATGTCGTTTTCATAGAAGTAAGGCGGCCCAGTCACCACTCTGGACTAAAGAGAGCAAAGGAAAGCTAGTTTTTCGGGTTTAATGACCTCTCCTCATTCATACATATCGAAAAATCAGCGTCCACTGTTTGTTGACGGCTTTGCAAATGGTCAGCTGGCTACAGTTGTTATGTGAGCTGGTCTGTATATGGATGTAGGTGTAAGTAAACACGCTAGATATCCGAGTCTTGGGCTACACTATCAATTGCTTGAGTAGTTGGGCGATTATGTGCGCCAGAATCTCCTCTTAAAACACGAAACGTAGCCACTTTCGCTTTTTTGTAACTTAAAACTCAGGATCCCTGCGATTTATGGAACTTTTCCTTATTTGCTGTAACTTTTTTTATCGATTAACATCACCATCACTTTAACTGAATCACACAATTCCATGCGTCCCTTTTGGGATTTAACAAGTTGTAAATTTATATGCGTGTGTGTATAATTTTTTAGATTGCTGTTACTGTTGTTGTTTTTAGGTACTTTCGCTATTCTTAAAAGCAGCAACAACAACAATATACTATATACGTAAAGCTGCCACATTTTTGGCATGAACAAAGCTAATGTAGCGAGCAGAGTTCCGGTGGCAAGGAAGTAAATTCAAACCGAAGCTGCCAGGAAGTAACAGAGAAACTTTAAAGCGATAGTTTAGAGAAGCCAAGAAGACTAATACGCTTAGATAAAAAATTAAAAAAAAAAAATCTTGAATACCACACAAGCGTAAGCGAAGTTGTGCTTTGCTGTCGCAGATAGATGCAAGACTTAAAAATAACAACAACTGCATTATGTGCAAATGACGCAAGTATTTATTGTATAATAACCACTCAAAATAATTACCAGACATTGAATTAATTTTAGGTGCTCACAAAATTAGATGGCAACTCCATGGAAGTGAAATCTTAACTGCATCCGCTCATCCGTATACACTAACAACCATCTTATAGCCAAAAGTCGAGCAAGTAAAAGTGTATAAATTGAAATAAGAGAATGTAAGGCGACGACTTAGTGGCGCAAATAACGAAAATAGCAGCACTTACCACAAAATGTGGCAACAAAGGCACCTTAGTGCAACATGCTTTAATGCTATGGAGAAAATACCATTTGAATTTGCTTGAGGAGCAAAAGTGTAATAAAAGCAAAGAAAAAACATACACATTTCACTGTTGATACGGTAATGTTGCAACAAGTAAACCAAAAACAACAAAACTATTTGCATAAGCAATTTTGTATGCACTCGGATCTAGTAAGACAATTGAGGTTTCAGGCAAAAGTTGTGCAAGCAAGGAGATTACATCATCTGAAGTTCTCTCCATTTGTAAATTGGAAACTTTCGATTTATTTGCATTTGTGTAGTCAACAAAAATAATAACAAGATAGAACTCACTTGACTCATACTAAAATTGTTTGAAATTTTTAAGTTAATAACATAGAACCTCGGAAATATATTACAGAAGTTAATATCAGCTACAAATTTTTCGATTTTGCTTTTTAACTGATTAAAATTTTTTATCTATTTTTAGTTTATTTATTTATTTTTAATTAAAACCTATTTTATTTTATTATTTCATTTTTTTTTTTAAATTCTAACTCAAATTATTATTATTTTTGTTTTACTTCAGCTTGATATTTGTTTTTATCCTAAAAATCTTAATTTACAGTAAATAATTTTACTTTTCATATTTAATTTAATTCTATTTTACTACTTTTTATTCTTTTAATAATATACTGTAAATAATTTTACTTTTCATATTTAATTTAATTCTATTTTATTACTTTTTATTCTTTTATTTAATTTAATTTTTTTCATATTTTTCTTTAATTTCTTTTTTTATTTTAATTAATTTTATTTAATTTTTATTTCATTTTTTTATTTTATTTTATTTTATTTTAATTTAGTTTATTTTAGTTTATTTTATTTTAATTTATTTTTTTTATTTGATAATTTTTTTTTATTTTATTTTATTTTATTTCATTTCATTTCATTTCATTTCATTTCATTTCATTTCATTTCATTTCATTTCATTTCATTTCATTTCATTTCATTTCATTTCATTTCATTTCATTTCATTTCATTTCATTTCATTTCATTTCATTTCATTTCATTTCATTTTATTTTATTTTATTTTATTTCATTTCATTTTATTTTATTTTATTTTATTTTATTTTATTTTATTTTATTTTATTTTATTTTATTTTATTTTATTTTATTTTATTTTATTTTATTTTATTTTATTTTATTTTATTTTATTTTATTTTATTTTATTTTATTTTATTTTATTTTATTTTATTTTATTTTATTTTATTTTATTTTATTTTATTTTATTTTATTTTATTTTATTTTATTTTATTTTATTTTATTTTATTTTATTTTATTTTATTTTATTTTATTTTATTTTATTTTATTTTATTTTATTTTTTTATTTTATTTTATTTTTTTTTTTAATTATTTTATTTTATTTTATTTTATTTTATTTTAATAAGTTAATAATTAAAATATTTAATTAATTTTTTTAATTCATTTTGTTTTCTTTTTATATAATATAATATATAATACTTAATTTTATTTTCTTTATTTTTTATTTTATTTTAATAATGTTTGTGATCTTTTAATAATTAAATATTAAAATTAATAGTCCTTCAAATCGTCGACAATATATCTCCTTTCCCCGCTTACAATTACACTTAAATACTCCCAACTATGCAAGCATTCGTCAAGCGCAATTAAAAAATTCTTAACTAAATAAAAAAAGTAAAAGATAATGAAAATTTTATTCGTCGCACAATCAGTTAAAGGAAAAAAGTAGAAGAGGAAATCCTTACTTCCATCAGTTCTTCAATCAGCCTTCTTTAAAATTCAATAAATTGTCAAAACTTTTGAGACTCCCTCCAAAAGTAAAAAGAAATTTCAAGCGCGTGGCAAATTTAATGGAATGAAAGCAAAGCGATTGATGTGCTTTTGGAAGTATGTGACATTATGCCATATAAATATGTAGAAACAAAGTTTTTATGCATAGAAAAAATGGCTATAAACAAAAAACGCGGATACGAGGCATAAGGAAGGAAAGAAAACGATTTGAAAGTAATTTCTTTCTGGCATTTATATAAGTTTTCCAATAATCCTTCATATTCTTTGAAAATCACGCGTTTCACAGGAAAATGGTTAAATAGAAATTGAAAAGAATTATTACAAATCATTAGATTGAACAGTGAACAGTCAAAAAGGGGTTGTTGTGCAGAAATTCAATTTTTTTATTTTTTTTTCACTTAAAATAAATTGTGTTTGACTTTTGTAAGTGATTCCTTTGAGAGATATGCTTGGAATGAGTGTTCTTTAAACATGTCTACGGGTGTTTGGGTTTAAAATATTCGAGAAGAAGCAGAATGGCAAATCGTTCTTGCTAATTTTGAATACTAAAACCACGCAATTACATTCTATATTATTGTTAATGCTTTCTCTTTGGCATCACTACCAGCAATGTTACATTTAGTGAGCTTCTTTAAGAAGCACTCGTACGAGATTTTTATTGCAACTAAGAAGTTAAATTTTTATTTTTTTTCGTTTTCTCATAAAATTTCTCTAAATGAAAACCTCAAAAAATTGCCAATCTAAAGCATTAAACTCAGTAAACGACAAATGAGCATTTAAAACACTTTAAAAAGTCGCTTTTTGACTTTCACTGCGATTTATGTGGGAACAATTTCAATTATTCAACGCTTTGTATGAGTCAATAAAATAAAATATGGGTGTCCAAAAATGGTACTTCATTTAATTGGGAGTGGTAGTTGTAAAAACTTTTCTCATTTTGAAACGACACAATGAAACTTTTAACCGAAGCGAATGAGTGAATTGAATGGGAATATGGATGAGGAAACAACAGTGCCGAGAAACAGAAGTAATACAAATTTTTGACCTTCAACTTTACTAGCTATAAATGAAACTTTAACATTATACAATATTTACTATTTACTTATATATATACGTGTACACATATGTATATACATATATAAATGAATATATTATATATGTGTGTTTATATAGAATTGCTGTATTTCACACGACGTAACTACGCTGATTAAGAAATATTAGTTCAAAAGTTATAACGCAAAATAAAAGCAAATACATATACATACATATAACATACTTATGTAGATAGAGGCGAGCAAAGTGAAGGAAAAAGTTTTGGTAACTACCCTAAATCGATGCCATCCGTGTTGATTGTTTGACACGTTCCCAACGAAATGACTTTCACGATGGTGACAAACTGACAGGAAACGGTTGGTGGAAGAAGGAAGTGTTAATGGAAGTAAATTAGTGCTGCATGTTCAAGGCATATAAATGTTTGTGTTCAATATACCTACGTTTTTTCTTTGACGCTCAATAACTGGTGGGCGAATTTCCAGTGCTATAACAATTAATTATTTAATACATTTTTTAGTGCTCTGCACCTGTTTATGCACTACTATTAGTGTAAATTATATAACATTATTTTTTTAACTTTTCTGAAATTATTAAAATTTATGTTTTATGAGTATTTCCACTCAAAGTTTTTGTTTCCTATCAATATGACACGATTAATTTAAAATCAAACTCAGCCCTCTTAGATATTTAGATATGTATGTACCTATGTACAGAAACTCGATACCTGCACGTACTCGTAACTTGCACACCTGTATACTTGCGACGAAATTTTCTCTTTCATTACGTTCTTAAGATTATGGTACCCATAATCGTCTAACTACTCAAGCAATTGGTAGAATTTGAAAGAAATTTTAAGAGACTAAATCGTTGGTTACAGATATTATAATGCCCCTGTGCCTCATCGTTTCGCTCGTTCCATCACAAATATCGCAAGTGTTTGTGAAAGTATATCCGAAGGCCGGAATGTGCCTATTTCTTGACGTTCTCAAGAGCTGGGACATTCTTTCGGCACATTACAGCGTATTTTGTCCTGGGAATTACCCCAACATCCATATATGAAGTCCATCTCAAACAACAACTGAAGCCAGTTGACAATTCACCAAAGAAAATGCAGGAAGTTTCTACGCATGCAATGACTGTATTGCAAACTTAAAGAAATAATATAGTCCACAACAAATTTAAAATAAGTGTGATTACTTTTTGAGTCTGGTTTAGTTGTGAACTCTTGTGAGCTCAAAAGACATCTGAGCTCCTGGACAGGAAATTAATAAAGAAAGAATAACGCTTCTACCAGGTGTGTTAGTTGAAAATTGCCGGTTGTTTCGATAAAGAAAACACTTAATTTTCAGAGGAATCTCAAAGTGTGAGTGGAGAGTACGGCGTGTGCAATAAAATTTCCCAATTAAGTGTTTTTAATGTGTCTTTCAACAGTTTAGCGGCGCATTGTCGTGTTGCAAGATAACTTTGCCATGTCTTCGGGCCCATTCCGACCGTTTTTCGATCAACGCATGATTCAAATTGATCATTTGTTGTCGGTAGCGATCCGTGTTCACCGTTTCACCAGGTTTTAACTACACGTAGTACACCACACCACACTGGTCCCACCAAACACAGAGCATTATCTTACGGCCAAAGCGATTTGGCCTTGCAGTCGATGGGCCAGCTTCACCAGGGGAAAGCCATGATTTTTTTCGCTGCGGGTTCTCAAAATAAGTCCATTTTTCGTCCCCCGTGACAATTCGATGCCGAAAAGATTTCCTTTCGAATCGTTGACGCAGCATTTCACAAACGGTTTTTAGATTTTCCTTTTGTCTATCGTTCAACTGGTTCAGCTGGTGTGGAACCCATTTTCCATACTTCTGGATCTTTCCCATGGCTTTTAAACGTTGGCAAATTGCTCCTCGAGTCAAATGTAGTGTTTCTGCCACTTTTTGTTGCGATTGTGTTGGATCAACATGCAATTCCTCGACTTCGAACTTTTTCGCTGCACCAGGATGTTCATTGTATGTCAAATCAAAATCTCAACTTTTAAATTGACGAAACCATATCTCACATGTTCTAATCACTGGAGCATGTTCACGATAAGTTTCTACCAGCAACCGGTGAGATCTAATATAATATTTTAGGCGGGCTAAAATAAATATGAAATAATAGTTTTACGTTTTTTTTTGTTTTTTTTTAGAGCAACCCTAATGTAGAGGTATACAAGTTTTGCGTTTCATTTAATTGTACATAATAAACATTATTAATAATATAAGTTCGTTGTTTACGAAATTGTTACGTATCACGCCATCAACGAAGACAACAACAATATTAAGGCCATTTACTTACACCAAAAAATCATCGGCCAGCAAAGTTCATATAGCATAATTTGTGCCTAAAATATGGGCGAAAGAAAATTGACAATAGGTCACGCTTGGTGAATTTTATATATGTATTGTACTTACGTACATGTATATACGTAAATCGGCCTGTGTGCTGCTGGGAAAACTTTGTTTGGGTCAGAAACTTTCATTTTATGCACTAATTCAATTTGGCTGGTAAGGTGATTTTGGTCACATTTTGCTGTTGTTATTTTTCTCTGTTTTACCAGCTTATTGTCACAGTTACTGCGTTACCGTTAACAACTCAAACGAATGTATCAAAAAGGACTGTACGTGAAAGGATAAGGCTGTGAGCTGTTGCGGTTGTAATTAAATAAGGAAAAGGCGATAAAAGGACAGAGGTCAGCAAAAAGTAAAAAAAATAATAAATAAATTATACATGGAGAAGCGAGGCTAAAATGAAAATACTGATAAATGTTTCGCTTTATTGTCGGCAGAGTATTTAACAAAGTGAACTTCATGAGAAAAATATGGAAAGCGAAGGTCAAAAAGGAAATGATTAACTGATTCGCACAATCACATTAAGAAATATATTTTTCAAGTGGTAGTTAACCTTGAAAATTTAACAAAAAATTAATATAATTTTAACAAAACCATTCAAGCGTCCGCCATTGAAAGCCCGAAATTGATGTAGTTAACTTCATAAAGATAAAGATAATGCCCAAATATGAAAGAAAGACAAAGGAACTCATAATGCTTTCTCAAAAGAGTTCATTTCAGCTTGAATGAAATGAAGATAGCTTATCATTATAAATCAATTTTTTTAAATGAAGTGGTTGCTAGCCAACCAAGAAATTTTTTAATTATTTACTTTATTTACTACACACCATTCTACAAGTTATATGGAATTTAAAAAAAAATACTTTTTGTTGCAGAAAACCATATGCGCATACTATTTAAAAGCGTAACACACTTATTGTTTTTGTTATTATTATTATTTTTTTTTTTTGTTTGCTGCCACAAAGTTCAACACATGCCTAAGCCCATTATTTTTTAAGGGGAATTTTTTCTTGTTATTTACATCAAGCAAAATAAAAACAACCGAATTCCGAGAAAACAGTGATTTTCTTTTCAAAATATGCATGGCTTGCATTTTACCATGAACATTTGTTTAAGCAAAAAAAAACGAATACAATGAAATTATCAATTCAATTTAACCTAGTAAGAGATGCTGGCAAAATCTTTATACCTTTCATGAACATAGCAAATTTATCTCAAAATGCAATATTTGATTTCGAAGATTTTATTTGTCAATATTTACATCACTTTGAGTGTTAATAATACCACATTTCAAAGCACTTGTCTAACTAATACTTTCAAAAAAGTTTTTGTATTAAAGACTTGTAAAGATAGATTTACAAAAATAGTCCTTTTTATTTTACTATTTTTTTTTAATTTATTAATTTATTTTATTTTACCTTTTTAGTTAATTTTATATAACTACGCTTTATTTTATTTGCTATATTTTATTTATATTTCTACCTCGTTTTTGGTTTCTTTTACTTTTTCATATTGTTTTATTTCATTTAATTTAATTTTATTTTTTGCTTATTTACTTTATTTTATTTTTTAATAAAATTTTATTTTATTTCATTTTTTTTATATTATTTTATTTCATTGCATTTCATTTAATTTCACTTAATTTCATTTCGCTTCATATCATTTCATTCCATTTCATTTCATTTCATTTCATTTCATTTCATTTCATTTCATTTCATTTCATTTCATTTCATTTTATTTCGTTTTATTTTATTTTATTTTATTTTATTTTATTTTATTTTATTTTATTTTATTCTATTTAATTTTATTTTATTTTATTTTATTTTATTTTATTTTATTTTATTTCATTTCATTTCATTTCATTTCATTTCATTTCATTTCATTTCATTTCATTTTATTTTATTTTATTTTATTTTATTTTATTTTATTTTATTTTATTTTATTTTATTTTAGTTTATTTTATTTTATTTTATTTTATTTTATTTTATTTTATTTTATTTCATTTTATATTATTTTAATTTATTTAATTTTATTTTATTTTATTTTATTTTATTTTATTTTATTTATTTTATTTTATTTTATTTTATTTCATTTTATTTCATTTTATATTATTTTAATTTATTTAATTTTATTTTATTTTATTTTATTTTATTTTATTTTATTTTATTTATTTCATTTTATTTTATTTTATTTTATTTTATTTTTTTAAATTTATTTTATTTTTATTTTATTTTATTTTATTTTATTTTATTTTATTTTATTTTATTTTATTTTATTTTATTTTATTTTATTTTATTTTATTTTATTTTATTTTATTTTATTTTATTTTATTTTATTTTATTTTATTTTATTTTATTTTATTTTATTTTATTTTATTTTATTTTATTTTATTTTATTTTATTTTATTTTATTTTATTTTATTTTATTTTATTTTATTTTATTTTATTTTATTTTATTTTATTTTATTTTATTTTATTTTATTTTATTTTATTTTATTTTATTTTATTTTATTTTATTTTATTTTATTTTATTTTATTTTATTTTATTTTATTTTTATTTTATTTTATTTTTATTTTATATTTTTTCTATTTTATATTTTTTCTATTTTATATTTTTTCTATTTTATTTTTTTATATTTTCTTCCATTTCATTTTTCATTTTCTTTTTTTATTTGAAAATAAAATTACACAAAAATCTTAAGCTGTAAAATTATACAAGGTTTTCTTTTATTATCAAAATATATTAACATAATTAACCAAAACAATGCAGAATTCGCACTAAATTATTTCCACATCATTAACTCTACATAGATATTTTTAAACTTTCAAAGCCACAAAGTTGAGACTTCAATTTTCATTTACTCCTTATACCCGGCATTGCATTTCCGCATCATTAGCGAGTAGAAGCCGTAAGGAGTTCAAAGCTTATGCGAGTGTTTGTAGCGTAGGTATAGGGCAGGTATAAATAATGCAGAACAGATGAACTCGAAGCGAAGTATTAGTATTTACGTAAGCAAAGACAACAATTATCCAGACCGCCTAGATATGGTGTGCAGTTTTACTAAGCGATTCGGGGATTCCCGGTGGCAAACTAACGCTCAACTGCAGTGGTACTCAGTTGAACCAAATTAAAGCAATTCGCGTAGCTTTGATCAAACTACTAAATATCTTTTATGATGCGTGCGTCTGTAGTATATGGTAAGTGTTAGTTGCCAAGTTTAAGTGAAGCTCAGCGGTATTTCGATGCTCGCGGTGAGGACGCTCTAATATATGCTAAATTGCTTTGAATGCGTGGGATTTGGTAGATGCGTGGGTATTTGCTTGTTGAACTATATTTGGAATTTGTATTTGATGTTATCAGCAATTTATGTGTGTGTACATATGTATGTATCTCAGTGGTTATCGCTGTGCAACCAGTTTAGTTTTGGGGATTTTATGCTAACCTAAATGAAGATTTGAGCTATTAAAAGATTTTTCTAAGCATAAAACAAGAGAAAAAAATATTCGAGAAAAAAATTCGTTAAAAATGTCTGTGCTAATCTGAAAAAAAAAATTAATATTTTTCTAACAATAAAATAATTTGTTCGAAATTTAGCGCTGTGTACTCATAAATAGCCAAAACCAAAAGTTTTTTTTAATACAATAAATAAAAATATTTTTAATTAAATAATCGGGAAAGCGAAAGAGTTTATTAGTCCTTTGCAGAGCCCGCGGAATGCAAATACATGCAATCGAGAATAATCAGCCGCAGCACATGGGGAGCACACCCTCCAAAGGATCGCTTCACCTTTGATGGTCCAGCACCTTTCGTCATCATACATCACTCATATAAGCCAGACGTGACATCACTGTCACGCTCCTGCTGTCGCAAGTCCATGCTCGAAGTACAAAACTTCCACCAGAAGGAGCACGATTGGCCCGATATTGGCTACACATTCGCTATTTGTGGTGATGGCAATGTGTATGAGGGACGTGGTTTCAATGTGGTCGCAGCGCATGCACCACACCACTCTACAATAATCGCAGCATTGGACTACTGCTAATTGGCGATTTCACTGGTAAGCAACTCGTTATTGACGATGATAATAGCTGCTGTCAGTGGTGCCGCATACTGTTGATTGAATTGAAATGAATTTTTGAATTGTGGCATCGCTCTTTAGATGGCGTTATGGTTTACTTACTTAAAGCTGCCGTTTTGTACACCTTTTCAGATAAACTGCCACCACAGTCAATGATGGATACATAGATATATAAGTCATTAAAAACGTATGCGGGAAGTGTTTTTAATAATGATGATGGTATTATTCATAGCTGACGACCGCAATAGCCGACTGGTTAGCAATCAATCTAAAGTCCAGGGATCGACTACTAGTTTGATCAATATCCAAAATTGTAGAAAATGAATATTTTATAGTTGAGGTTGACCCTCAGTAGAGAATGCCAAACCCTTCAAGCGTATCTCTGACATAAAATAAAAGCTCCTCAAAAAATTGCATCGGCCGTTCGGAAGCACCAAGACGCATATATATATATACATATATTACACAAAAAATAATATTTTTGAATCAGAAAGAGTCTTCTTGATCTATTTAACAAAGGATTGATCAAACTTTGAATACAACCAGGATATTGCTAACCTCTGTTTGAAAGTGTACAGTTACATCTCTCTCTCTTCCAGATTTTTCTTCGATATACATTTATAATTTTTACTAGCGAAATCCATGTCGATCTTTTTCATTAAAGAGTGCCGGCTAAAACAAAAACAAAGAAACATTTCTATCAACTCACGATACGTGACTAGCGAGCCTCTAATGAAGAAGCTTCAGTCCTATCAAAACTCTGCCCTAGAACCAAAACGGAAAACCTACTAATGTAGTCAGAGCAGCATCTACATTGTGTAAGTCCTCAATTAAGAAACATACTTTATAGTTTTTCAGTCATCATCCGCAATGAAATAAGACAAAATCTTAAGGCGCATACTACCAATTCGGCCCAGTAGCTAGCTCAACGATCCGAAATAATTTTGGATTCTTAGGCCTCTTAACAACGAAAGATTTAACAGCAGAACTTCTCGAAAGAAGCCTCTGATAAGCGAAAAAAACACGTGCACTTCGTTTGGTTTTAAAAAAATGCATCTAAACAAGGATCATGAGTTCTAGAAGAGCGTGCTATTAACGGATGAGTCCAAATATAACATATTTATTTGAATACGATGGCAGAGCAAAAGTTTGGAAAAAGTTGAGGTCATCTGTGGACAAACCACGCCTTGGCATGATATGGATCCTCCATAAACACAGCGAAAATAGTGAAGGCTGATGTTTTATGGTCTTAGGCAGTTCACTGTAAAGCTCGGTCTTGAATATTATAGAGTACGTTTGGATATATTTGGAACGGGATTTTGAAAACACCATATAAGTATAAGACTTGAATTCTTATTTTCACTGTGCAAACTATAGGACGGGTAAAATTCCGAAAAGGGGGGTCGAGAAGAGCTTGCAACACCAAACAAGCCTAATAGAACCTCTGAACGCAATGGTCTACGCTTTGAACGTCATTCACAATGATACAGTCAATGACTTAATTAACTCTATGCACATGAATGACGTCATTGGGACACGACCATCACATATGTGATGTGTTCAAAATATAACGAGAATTTTTATTCTTTTCATAAAATACTTATTTACTTATTTTTTGATTTTTGATTGGCATTGATGTTGTTGGCTTCGTCATCGGAAAAGCAGTATTTTTTATGGCCAAAAACTCACGCGTGTGTGCTATCGTAATCATAGGGCCATAAATTATTGTTTCACGCAAATTTAGGGCAGCCAGCACGAATACAATGAATGTCCCGTGCGACAGTGACCAAAATTAAATTAAACAAACTAACAATAATTTTTGAGAAAAAGTTTCGCATGACGATATTTTTTTTTTTTTTTCAGTAAAAAAGCGAAGGTCCTGTTCGACATGTGGGATTTACTAATCCAGTCCTGGACCACTTTCGAGGGGTATAACTGTAAAAAGCGACTTTTGAGCTGTTAAGGTCTCGACAACAACAATTTAATCGAGATCGAAAGTCAGCTACTATAAACAACAATAAGCAACTGACTAGCCTGAAACGATAAAGTTGCGCGGCGAGCGCAAGTATCGTGATTAAGTTGTTTACATTTTCTAAAAGTTCACGATTCAATAAATTTATAAACAGTAATAACAAAAAACACTTTCACCGACTGGTCTTTAATTTTATTTTATTTTTATCATTTAGTTTTCTTTTATTTAATTTCATTTTTTATTTTATTTTTTATTTTATTTTATTTTTTTTCGCTTTATTTTATTTCATTTTATTTTATTTTATTTTTTTTTATTTTTTTTTAATTTAATTTAATTTAATTTAATTTTATTTAATTTAATTTAATTTAATTCAACTCAATTTAATTCTATTCAATTCAATTCAATTCAATTCAATTCAATTCAATTCAATTCAATTTTATTATATTTTATTTTATTTTATTTTATTTTATTTTATTTTATTTTATTTTATTTTATTTTATTTTATTTTATTTTATTTTATTTTATTTTATTTTATTTTATTTTATTTTATTTTATTTTATTTTATTTTATTTTATTTTATTTTATTTTATTTTATTTTATTTTATTTTATTTTATTTTATTTTATTTTATTTTATTTTATTTTATTTTATTTTATTTTATTTTATTTTATTTTATTTTATTTTATTTTATTTTATTTTATTTTATTTTATTTTATTTTATTTTATTTTATTTTATTTTATTTTATTTTATTTTATTTTATTTTATTTTATTTTATTTTATTTTATTTTATTTTATTTTATTTTATTTTATTTTATTTTATTTTATTTTATTTTATTTTATTTTATTTTATTTTATTTTATTTTATTTTATTTTATTTTATTTTATTTTATTTTATTTTATTTTATTTTATTTTATTTTATTTTATTTTATTTTATTTTATTTTATTTTATTTTATTTTATTTTATTTTATTTTATTTTATTTTATTTTATTTTATTTTATTTTATTTTATTTTATTTTATTTTATTTTATTTTATTTTATTTTATTTTATTTTATTTTATTTTATTTTATTTTATTTTATTTTATTTTATTTTATTTTATTTTGTTTTATTTTATTTTATTTTATTTCATTTTATTTTATTTTATTTTATTTTATTTTATTTTATTTTATTTTATTTTATTTTATTTTATTTTATTTTATTTTATTTTATTTTATTTTATTTTATTTTATTTTATTTTATTTTATTTTATTTTATTTTATTTTATTTTATTTTATTTTATTTTATTTTATTTTATTTTATTTTATTTTATTTTATTTTATTTTATTTTATTTTATTTTATTTTATTTTATTTTATTTTATTTTATTTTATTTTATTTTATTTTATTTTATTTTATTTTATTTTATTTTATTTTATTTTATTTTATTTTATTTTATTTTATTTTATTTTATTTTATTTTATTTTATTTTATTTTATTTTGTTTTATTTTATTTTATTTTATTTCATTTTATTTTATTTTATTTTATTTTATTTTATTTGTTCTATTATTTTTTCTCTTAATTTATTTGTTCTATTATTTTTTCTCTTAATTTATTTGTTCTATTATTTTTTCTCTTATTTCATTTTATATTATTTTTTCTTTTATTTCATTCTTTTTCATTTTTTCATTTTCTTTTTTTTTAGTTGAAAATAAAATTACACAAAAATCTTAAGCTGTAAAATTGAACAAGGATTTCTTTTATTATCAAAATATATTAACATAATTAACCAAAATAATGCAGAATTCGCACTAAATTATTTCCACATCATTAACTCTACATAGATATTTTTAAACTTTCAAAGCCACAAAGTTGAGACTTCAATTTTCATTTACTCCTTATACCCGGCCTTGCATTTCCGCATCATTAGCGAGTAGAAGCCGTAAGGAGTTCAAAGCTTATACGAGTGTTTGTAACGTAGGTAAAGGGAAGGTGTAAATAATGCAGAACAGATGAACTCGAAGCGAAGTATTAGTATTTACGTAAGCAAAGACAACAATTATCCAGACCGCCTAGATATGGTGTGCAGTTTTACTAAGCGATTCGGGGATTCCCGGTGGCAAACTAACGCTCAACTGCAGTGGTACTCAGTTGAACCAAATTAAAGCAATTCGCGTAGCTTTGATCAAACTACTAAATATCTTTTATGGTGCGTGCGTCTGTAGTATAAGTGTTAGTTGCCAAGTTTAAGTGAAGCTCAGCGATATTTTGATGCTCGCGGTGAAGACGCTCTAATATATGCTAAATTGCTTTGAATGGGTGGGCTTTGGTAGATGCGTGGGTATTTGCTTATTGAACTATATTTTGTATTTGTACTTAATGTTAACAACAATTTAATGACAACATTTAATGTATGTATGTGCATATCTCAGTAGGTAGGTATCTCAGTGGTAACCCCTGTGCAGCCAGTTGTTTGGGGGATTTTCTGCCGGCTTTATTTAACTCTTGTATGATAGTCTAATGTGCATACCATAGATGTATGTAATTATTATGGATGTTCACAATTATGAGGGTTAAGTTATAGAAAAATACATTTTCGTTAAATTTTTCTATACTAATTTGAAAAAAAATTAATATTTTTTTATTAATAAAATAATTTGTTCGTGTACTCATAAATAGCCAAAACCAAAAGTTTTTGTTTTTTAATATATAAAAATTAAACTACACCATATTTTTAACTAAATTATCAGGAATGCGAAAGTGAGAACAGATTTTTGCTAGCAAATTAAAACAGAAAGTGGAATAGTAAAAATCACTGACTAAAACACATTTTGTTCATTATTACTATAATAAGAATTTCAACGTACACTAATAATAATAATAATAATAACATTTATAGTAATAATGGCATATATTAACAAACATATGTATAAAAGCTAACGCGAACTTCATTTCCAACACATTTGAGTGCAAAGCAGCACGACTAACGCTTAGTGGAACGACCTCGTCTGCGTTTCTTTTTTTCGAGCGAATTCGGTAGTAACCAAGCGTTTATATTTTTAGCAAGCTTCTGCTAGTTGGGAAAGAAATTAGCACAAATCAAAGGTGTTTTCTTAGTTTTTAACCCAAAACAGCGAAATTATGTCTACCAGAATTAAAGTATTGAAGACACTTTGGCTGCTTTCAACAATTTCTGCGCTTACTGGAAATATTGGCAGCCATGCCGGTATGTTGTTAAATAATTTTACTTTTTAGTTAATTTTTTTATTAATTTTAAGTATCCAGCATCCTTTGCAGAACCCGAGGAATGCAAATACATGGTATCGAGAATAATTCGCCGCAGCACATGGGGAGCACACCCGCCAAAGGATCGCTTTACCTTTGCTGGCCCAGCACCTTTCGTCATCATACATCACTCATATAAGCCAGACGTGGCACTGTCACCCTCCTGCTGTCGCAAGTCCATGCTCGAAATACAAAACTTCCACCAGAAGGAGCGCGGTTGGTCCGATATTGGCTACACATTCGCTATTTGCGGTGATGGCAATGTGTATGAGGGACGTGGTTTCAATGTGGTCGCAGCGCATGCACCACTCTACAATAATCGCAGCATTGGACTACTGCTAATTGGCGATTTCACTGGTAAGCAACTCGTTATTGACGATGACAATAGCTGCTGTCAGTGGTGCTGCATACGGTTGATTGAAATGAAATGAATTTTTGAATTGTGGCATCGCTCTTTAGTTGGCGTTATGGTTTACTTACTTAATGCTGCCGTTTTGTATACCTTTTCAGATAAACTGCCACCACAGTCAATGATGGATATGGCCAAGGAGTTTATACGATATTCCGTAGAGTGCGGATATTTGCGTAAGGACTACATTTTATATGGACATCGGCAAGTGCGCAATGGCACCGACTGTCCAGGTGATGCTTTTTATGCCGAAGTAAAGAAGTGGCCGCACTGGCAGGAAGATGTGAAGGACATTGCATAATTTATAAGCTATGAAAGTACGTTTGCCGATAGTTATTGAAGTGGAAGAATTAAATTATTTATCTATGCAGTATTATAGAGCATATCTAATAGTGAATATTTTATCAAAAACGTTTATAAATATATATAAATTAATATGCTAAGCTCAATAGATAGTTCTCCAATTGTGGTTCGGCGATGTTTCACAACCCCCTCTTCCACTTTTTCCACGTTTTCCACGGTTATTGATGTGCTGCGGTGTTCAGGGCATCCAGGACGTTCGTCAACTTTAACGTCCTCAAGGCCTCCTTGGAAATGCTTACACCTCTCTTAAACTCACACACTTTGTTATACAATACTTTATTTCAGTTTTTACAAAAAAATTGATCCTTTTCTTCTATCAAACGAGAATCACCGAGCTTGTATAAACTGGTCTAACTTCATTGGCTATCAGAGAGAAAGTCTATAATAAATACAACTAAAAGTTTTATTAAATTTCAGTGGCATGTATGACAACATAAAAAAAATTGACATCTAAACTCTTCAAGCCGACGAAATTTAAAAGTTCTTGTTATTTTTTTAAAAACAGCTCGTATTGATGAAGACTCAAAAGTTGCAAAAAAAACTCATACTAAAGACCTGGTAAAAAGTATTGATGGGAGTTTTAAAATGAAAAAAATATTTTTAAATATTTTTTTTAGTTCGTTCATAGTATAATATTTATCTTCAAATTATTATTTTTCGCTCTGAGTACATCTTTAGCCAAAGTCTTTACGACAAAAGGAGAAATGAAATAGATCTCACGTTCGAATTAATGTCCCGTGCGACAGCGATCCAGTTAAATTATAGAAATTAACAGTAATTTTTTGGTAAAAAGCATTTTCAGAAAGAGCAGAATGGTTGACTATGAAAATTTATTTCTTTTTCTTCTATTCCATAAAATATCATAGTTGACAAATATTTTTCAGCGAAAAATTTTACAAACTAAACTTAAGCACGAAAAAGAGAAAAGAGAGAAAAGAAAGAAAAGAGAGAAAAGAGCTTGGTTCACT
Source organism: Ceratitis rosa (assembly GCA_037013455.1). Classification (NCBI taxonomy): domain Eukaryota; kingdom Metazoa; phylum Arthropoda; class Insecta; order Diptera; family Tephritidae; genus Ceratitis; species Ceratitis rosa. The sequence goes on along the minus strand of JAWMAG010000105.1, from coordinate 902,951 downwards.
TGACAGGTTGGTCAGTAAAAGCACGATTGTCCCGTTCGACATATGGGATTTACTAATCCAATCGTGGATCACATTCGAGGGTATAACTGTAAAAAGCAAGCAAAGTTAAGTTCTACATAACAACAATTTAATCGAGATCGAAAGTGAGCTATTACAAACACCAAGCAACTGACTAACCCCAAACGACAAAGTTGCGCGGCGAACGTGAGTATCGTGATTAAGTTGTTTACATTTTCGAAAAGTTCAAAATTCAATCAATTTACAAACAGTAACAAAAAAAAAATCGCAAAAATAATGAAAGCACAACAACCACAGCGTGCGAAAGAGCGTGTATAATGCAATGCAAAATGTGGAGAGAAAAAGTACATAACAGCTATGTTGATTAAGCGGAACCGCCGACCCCACCAACCTTTCACCGACTGCAGCAGGCCGGCGTGCACAAGCGCCAGCTGCCGCGGAAATTGAAGCTTATAACTGGTGTTCGAAATACGGTGCGGCTTTCAGTTATCAATTAAGAGCGGACATGACCACAAGTGGCATGGCAGTGGAATAATAACACACGCCAAAGTACAACAACAATCACGCGCACTACGTTCGAATAACAAAAAAAAAAAAAACAAATAATAACAATAATAAAGACAGAGAAAACGCGCCAAACGAGATATTATTTACAAAAACAAATAAAACGAAAATATTGAATATTAGAATAGCACACAACACTGGCAGCAGCAGCAGCAGCAGCAGCAATAACAACAACAAACGAATATTTACAGTGTGTTGACATTGATCAATGCAAACGCTGGTGGACCTGTAGGATACCGACGTACAGCATCAGACTCAATACTGAACTTGTTACTCTTCGCCAGATTGTTGTTGTTGTTGCTATTGTTAATGATGTTGTTGGTGTTGGTGTTGTTTTTGGTGGGCAACATGACCATGTTTACTTGTAAGTTAATTACGAGTGAAATTGCATTGGCAAGCTATGGAAATTTCAAAATTTCATGAATCCATAATGCAAATGCGTGAGTCACTCCTGGCTATGTGTGTGTGAGTATGTGTGTGTGTGCATGGGTGGTGCGTATGCACTATTGTAACATAACGAGGTGTTGGTGTAAATGCACATTGGTGTATCAGCCGGCGAGTGGCGTTGAAAGCTGGCTGACGTGTTCTGAGAGCGCACTAACTATTCCATGTCGTTGCTATGCATGTGTGTGTATGAGTGAGTTTTTATGTGTGTCTGTGTTTGTGTTTGTGTTTATGAATGTTTATGCTTCATAACCGCCAACCACAAATGTTTGCACTTCCATTCCAACCCCAGTTCTGCTCTATATCCTGCATTTATTTACGTAGCTATTGAGTTATGCGAAGCGGCTGTCATACCTAACAACAACAACAGCAACAGCAACAGCAACATCAACGATACCAGCTTCACTACAGAGCCAACAATAACAAGTGACCAAATATTAGGATATATGCGTGACTGGCGCTTAATCACGCGCGCCGAATGGGCCGCACGCATCCCCACCTCCATCAGCAATTTCACCGGTCCGGCACCGTATGTCATCGTTCATCATTCCTATCAACCGGGCGTTTGTCGTACATTGGACGCCTGCAAGGCTGCAATGCGTTCCATGCAGAACTACCATATGGACGGCCATGGTTGGCCGGATATTGGCTATAGCTTTGCTGTGGGCGGTGATGGCAATGTGTATGAGGGACGTGGCTATGAAGTGGTCGGTGCACATGCACCAAACTACAACAGCCGCAGCATTGGTCTGCTCTTAATTGGTAATTTTATGGGTAAGTAAGTAGTTGGAGGCTACAGAGGTATGCAGTGTAGCAAAATACAAATAATGTAAATATTCCTTTCCTCTCTCTCTCTCTCTCTCTCTCTCTCTCCCCTCCCTCTTTACATTAGATGAATTACCACCAGCGCCGATGTTGGACGTCGCACAGGACTTTATTAAATACTCGGTAGAGAGTGGTCATTTGCGTAAGGATTACATTTTGCATGGGCACAGGCAGGTGCGTAGCACAGAATGTCCTGGAAACGCATTGTATGCGGAGATTAAGATGTGGTCCCATTGGCAGAAGTCATAATTGACTGATTTAAAGCTCATTTCGGGAGGATCAACATACTTCAATATTAATATTTAAATTATTTAGATAGAGATTAGACAATTTGGCTTTGTTATATTGTACTAAAATTATACATAATATACTCGTATATGTATTATTTAATGAAAATAAAAGAGACTGCTCACTTTAGCTACATATAAAATGTCTTTTAAGACATAAAACGTATATGATTTAATGGCCAAGAACTTAGCTCTAATATAAAGATAAAAATGTTCTCGAGCATGTGAACGCCGCAGTTGGCTCGAATAAATTCCAGCTGGGAGGCTCAATTTTCGATCACTTTTTGCAGCAATTAGAGCCGTACGTCAGCAGTAACGCCCCGAATAGTACAGCGGTGTTAAATCGGACAATCTTGGAGGCCACGTCACAGGTCGACCACGCATGATAATGCGCTTACCAAAAGTTTCCTTCAATAAATAGATTGCCTCTTTGGCTGCATGGCATGTAGCGTCCTTTTGTTGGAACCAAAGGTCGCCGGAAACAACATCCTCCTATTCAAATACGAAAAAGTCATTATTCCTGGGACAAAAGTGTTACCCTGACTGTAACATTATGGCCAGTATCATTTTTGAAGAAAGTACACCAAATGGTAACTTTATAAGAAATCCTCCCGCAAAATCTATCATAAAGTGGACGGACACAGCTTCAATTGTTGTTGCGCGCTATGACGAATGAACGCATCCGGATTTTCTTCGATACTCTGTCCCACAGCAGCAATAGCCTCTTCGGGGCACACTGTAAGGCATCTCTGAATATGTGAGTATACGCGTTATCTAATAGTGTTTCGGGGAAAGGAAGAAGCACTAATAGCATGAGCGACGAGATGGAAACGATCCGAGCGAGCTCGCTTTTCGTGTCAGGAACTCCGTCATATGATTTACAACTGAAGATGTAATCGATAAAAATCCTTTTGCGAAATTATATATATCTAATTGGTGCTGAAGTGATTTTTGGACGAGCTCCATCTCCCAACTTGTGAAATGCGCCTTGATACTTTCCAACAAATTAAGATAGTTATAGGTTGTTCTGAGACGTCTCCGAACGGCCAATGAATTTTTATGAGGAGCTTTTATTTTTTGTCAGAAATACACTCGAAGGGCTTGTCATCTCTAGCCTTGTGAAAATTTAGTCACCCGAAATTGTACAACGGTGTGTGCTTATTTGTCGAGAAACTGATGAACAAGCGACGATCTTCCAGTGAAGAGGGAGTAGTGCTTGCTTATACAACGAATTTCGATTATTTTCCCCCGAGAGTCACGAGTAATACTAGCGAAACTTAAATCTGAATACTGTATTGTATAGTAAATTAAACTCCTACCTATGCAGACTATCCAGACTTTATATTCTATAAATAACCCTATCATATGTGCTTTATGATGCAATAAAAAAAAACCACAATAGAAAGGTCAAAAACTGTGTTTTCTATTTAATACCAATTTTGCGTTAATTTTGGGACACCCTTTATAAAAATTTGCATCGATTTTGGTAGCTTTCATTGAAAGGAAAACACGAATTAAAGGTCGGGTCGGGTGCCCATCTTAAGCTTCGTTATCACATCTCAAAGTGTAGACTTTCGATTCGCATTTTAAACATATCATATATGGTACATATCATGTATGTATACCTATATGTATGTATATAAGTTTTAAAACAAATTTATATGGAACCACTCGAATAGGCGGTTGTTGTTTATCACGACTAATTAATTAAAAAAAAAGTAAAGTATGTACGAAGTTTATCGCTAAAAATTGCAGTTAAGGGGACTCCCAATACCAAACTAAAAAAAAGAAAATTATTACGGAGATTGGTGGCATTAAAATACACTGATTAAACAAATACTACGCAAATGTAAATGATTGTGTTATTGCTGTTATGGATACTCACTCCATATTATGCGCCAAGCGATTACAGTCACTGCAACGTGCTACAACTGCGATCAAAATAATAGCATTGCAAAGTACTACAACATAAAAGTGAGAATATGTGGAAGAACAGAAACAATTTTTTTCATAATTTTAGAAAATATCGTTACCTTTAAAGTGTTCCAAATAACTAAGTTGTAATCTTTTCTGTAGAACTTACGCTACTTTTTTAAATTATTATGAAAGCCAGCTCACTAATGAGCAATTAAAAAGATAGCAGTATTTCGATGAATTTTAGCGTGATAAGTTCATACATTCCACTAGAAGTATTTTTACGAAAAATAATTTTAGACAAATAGTTAAAGAAAAATAAAGGAAAATTAACAGTTGATTACCGAGTTTTTTGCTACTAGCGTGACAAGGAAACCACTGTTCCCGGCAAATGCGTTAATTAATTAAGAACGAAAAGGCAATTCGCTGAAGAAAGCCCATTATGACTTCACGAAGTGTGGCTCAATTGGTACATCATTATGAATAGAACGAAGTGTAAAAACTATTTGAAAAAGGTTACGAGAAAATAATTTGTATGGTAGGAGTACACAAAATCTGTCATTGGAGAAAAACTGTCAAATTATTCACATATTAAGCTTTGGAATAGCGCACAGAAAAGTGGCGGAATATATTATACTTTGCTACAACAAAAGTAAATTTTTTTCGGCGGAAGAGGTATAAAACAATACGTAAAGTGTAAGCCTCATACTGAACACGACCCCCGAAACACTTTGACACCCATTAAGTATGACGGAACAAGTACCATGTAATGATTTGGGACTGTGTAGGCGTCATATTCCGCGTACTGGTTTAATGGATAGTTAAAACTATGTCGAAATATTGGATACAGAAATGTTGTCTTATGCTTGGGAAGAGATGATAATAAGGAGGGTCTACCAGCAAGACAACGACCCGAAACATATTAGCTAATTGGCGAAACAGTGGTCTCTGATAAACAACGTAGAGGTGATCGTTTCACCAACACAATCTGCGGGCCTTAGCTATAGTGAGTACTTGTGGCGAGACATTAACAAACAAACGGATTGATATGTAAAGTCGAACAACAATAATGATTTTTGACGCATCTTTGAACGATCGTGGTATGCCACACCGGCTGAGAAATACCAAAATGGCGGGGTTTTCCTATAAGAGTGGTTTTTTAAAAAGCCTGCTACTCCAATAGATGTCACTTTGGATGCTGTAATTTTTTGACATTTGAAAATAATAAAAACCGGAACAATGCACGCTTCAACCAACGCATTGAAATTAATAAAATTCACTATTAAAATGGGGAAAACCTGCCACAACAATCATTACATCGTATTTTGCCAGAAGATTTGGGTCTTAAAGCTTACAAAGTTCAGTTAACACCAGAACTTAAGCCGGAAAATCATCAGCATCGTCATCTTTTCGGATTGGATTGGATTGGAATTTCATCGAAAAACCATCTTGACTGATAAGGTCCATTTCCACATTTATGTCTACGTCAAATAAGCAAAACTATCGCATCAGGGGTGCGCACACAAGTGTGTTTTTTTTTCGAATATCAAAATAACAACTCTTATTGGAAATCCCTCTACAAATTATATTTCAGATTTAATTCGTATTAAATAATTATTTTATTTTAATATGTTTTTTGTTAGATTTCTTAATCTAAATGATTTTACTGCTTACTTTTCAAATAATTTTACAAGATTTGTTAATAAGATTTTAATATTGATTAATATTGCGTTTTAAGTCTAAATATTGTATTATACTTTGTTGGAAAATCATTTCTAGTTTTTAGTTGTAATTTCTTTAATTTAATTAGTACTTGGCACTGCTATTATTTTGACCGTAGTTGTATGTAGATGTATACTCAATAATACATAAACTATATTGGTTAAGCTACTATTAAGCATTTTTGTAATATTTATAATAAATTTCTATGTGCATATGTGTGTATGTAAAAGGTGTTAATATTAACACAAAGAATGAATGAATTTGTAATTTTCAGCTGGGTCATTGGCTTATATTCGTACATACAATGATATTATATTGCGTACTTAAGTATGTAGTATATTATATTTAATTCACGTAATAATAGAAACAATATATATTAATGAAACCAAAACAAATTTTAAAACAAACACACGAATATGAATAAGAAACTATAACTGCTGAAAGGTTTTCACCGAACCTTGAAAAAACAATAACTAGTTTATTTTTTTAACATTGAGGAACATGAATGGTATATGTATTCACTTTGGACCGAAGTACACGTATGTATGTTAGTACCAAAAGGCGATTAGATGCATAGATTCATCTAAATTTAAACCGATCGGTTCAGAAAGGCGTATTGCGTTGATTTAGCCATGTTCGTGTGTTCGTTCGCAAATTATTCACCTAGCAGACTTCTACATCTTATGTACGATCGATTCTTCAGATTTGAGATTTTGGGTAATAAATTATGTCGAAGAGGATTGAATTTTGTACTCTGCACACACTGGTGCTAAAAATTATCGAAATCGGACGTCTATAGCATATAGCTCTCATAGAACAGATTTCTGGTACAAAAAAAAATCGTCAAAATAGCATTCAAAAGTGTGAAATTCGGAATTCTACACACGAATATATATATTAATGAATATTGACACCGAAAATCATGGAAAATGGATGACTATATCATAAATGCAATCAATTAGCATTCTATTCAACAAATAATATCTTTCCCTACTGGGTACGAGCGAATATAACAACACTACCGTTAGACGAGAGCAAAAAAAAATATGTATAGCGTCATATCTACTACATTGTTTTGTATATTTTTTTGTCGCAATTTTTTTTCTAGCTTCCATTTATAGTTTTTCAATTTGCTCAATTCATTCACTCATATACTCGTACATAGGTATATACCTATAGTATATGTAGATATTGAAACGATTATCAGTGAGTAAACAAATCCAGTTTAAAGCGATAAGAACTTTTGCTAATGTAAAGCTAATATTTTCGTTATTTGTAGTGATTGTGAAGAAAGAAAATAAATAATGAGATCAAAGAATTGGCAAGGTTATACTTTTAAGGCACCGTGATGTGCTTCAATACACTTATTTAGCGTATAGCGCATTAGGTTAGCTCAGTAGATAAATTTGTGCGAAGCATATACATATTTATATTATTACATGTTTGATGTCGAGCACCGAATTTCACGCTATTAAATACTTTTTTGATGAATTTATGAACCAAAATCTCAAAAGTGAATATTAAAGTAATCCAATCTAGCCAGCTCTGGCAAATGATCGTTTAAATGTAAAAAATTCATCTGTGTATGAAGTTTAGTAATCCAACTGAAAAACTAAACGATCTCACCCGATCGCTATAAATTTTTTGGATCCGTTCTTCCACTGGTACTTACTTACCGAACAGGCCAAATTCAATACATTTCATGTGCATGAAAGCTTTAAGAAATGTCCCTTGCATCACTTATTAAACCTAAACTTAAAGGGTTAGGGGTAGTCAGAATTTTCAAAAATCAAATTTCTTTTTTTGCATTTTCGTTAAGTATAATATCTTAAAAATAATCTCTGAAAATTTCAAGTTAATCCGATAATTCGTTTTTAAGTTATTCGACAAATAACAAAGAGAGCTCGGGCCTTTCAAAGCGCTCGGGAGCAGGTAGCTAGTATCTAGTGTGAAACTTTAAACGCGTTTTCCTCAAAACTATGTTTTTTGAACTGGTGACAACTGTAACTCGAGAACCGTTCAGTTGATTTTAATGAAATTTATACAGCTTTTAGAATACATAATAAACTCGGGCCTGATCGAAGGATTTTTTTTTTGAAAAATTTCGATTTTTTAAGACCAATTAACTGTTGATTTTTTCGCAAAAAACTAGACAAATATTTCCTGAGGCCGCCATTTTGTTAATTTTTGAAAAAAAAAATCCTTCGATCAAGCCCAGGATTATTTATTTATAAAACTAATTTTTTTATCCGATTGATTTCAGATGAATCTCCAAGGACCGCAAGGACCTTTTTTTGGAACTGGGTCAACACAGACAGCTGTAACTTCGGAAATAATTTTTTTTTTTTTTTGAAATTTTCGTGACATCAAGTCAAAACATTGTTTAATAATACCATATCACTACTTTTGTAAAATAAAATTATTTAATAGCAAAACAAAAATACTGAAAATTCTAATTTTTTCGTGCCTCTGACTGAAAATTCTCATTTTTTCGTGCCTCTGACTACCCCTAACCCCTTAAGGTGAAACCTTTAACTAAATTAGTTGTCCCGTGCGAATATCAATAAATTTTTTTAAAGTTTTGAAACTGAATTTATCCACATTGTTGCAACATTAAAACCAATTATAAGCTAATTTAAATCCATAAGGCATTTTATTTAATAAAATTTAATTATTTATACCCATCTTGGTCCCGTACAACTCGCGGCAATGTAGTTTTTGCATAATAATTTTTTTCTTTTTTTATCAATACCCTACAGTTGAGGAATCCAGCAAATTATAAAAAAAAAATTTAGTTTGAAAATATATAAGTAAATAATTAATTAATAACATTTATCAAATTTAGTTGGAGCATCTTGCAAGCAATTAATAATGTGAGATATGTACGAATATATACATAGATACATACCGCGGTACATTCCCGGTTTCAATGATACAAATATTTGTTTATTTTATTTATTTCGATTATCATATAACGCAACGGATTTTCGATTAACAATTATTTGTGGATCCCCGAAATAAATCAGCTTTGGTGGCGATTTTTATCTCTGAGCAAGAAGCATTTACATAAATCAAATCGCATAACAAAATAAAAATAGGAGGACATTTGTTGTTCTTGTACAATAAATGCATACATATGTAGATATGTATGTACACTCATTCACATGAGTACATTTGCGTCTTTAATACATTTTTGAGGACGCTCAAAACGCAAAAAATCAACAAAACAAAAGTATTATGCAAAACCTACATTCCCACGAGTCGCACGGGACCGTAAATGGGCATAGAAAATAAAATTTCATAATATAAATAATATAAAATGGCTAAAGATCTTGGTTTTAAGGTTGCATTCATTTGGGTAATTTCGTCTTTATGACTTTAGAAAATCGTTATGGTGTTCGCACGGGACAACCAATTAGTTTTCGGTTTTCCTTAAGTTTATTTTTAATAACTGATACACGGAAAATTTTTTATGAATGAAATGGTTTATGAACTTTGGTCCGAAGTATGTACCTGAGTATCAGAAGAAGAAGAAATGTATACATTTATTAGGTCTAGTACAAATAATGCATTATTTTTGCAACAGATGACTTTAGTGATCTACATCTTGCGTGTTTTATGTGTGCGATTGGAATACGCTAGATGGCGTTAGAAAGATGATATTTTCTACTAAAAAAAGTTAATGAAAGAAATGTTGACCAGTAAACTCGGTAGTGTTTGAACGCATGTCAAAGATGGTTACCAGCAAAGAGAAAATATGCTGGCGAAAGCTTGGTTAGAAGATTCTCATATACATCCACTTTATAGACAGAACCTCATCAAATGATTAGCAACTGTCTCTGCCTAAAGCGACTGATTTGGCTGGTGAAGAATTGGCCTCAAGATAAACGTGGACGATTCCTTTGTACTAACTTTTTGCCAATAGGGACAATGGTGTCTATGAGAGGGGCATAATGATATTACCTTCGAAATGGCAAAAGGTAATCGAGCAAAACGGTGCGTATTTAGCATTATCGGATAAATAATGGATTACTTTTTACTAGACCTAATATTAAAAATCGAAGAAGCATACTTTGTTAATGCATGTAGGAGTTTTTTCATTTTTTTTTCTCCGAACAAAAAATCTTTACATTTTTTATAATAATAACACCAGCTAAGTCTTTGGGAAGCCTAGATGATCGAAAGGGTATCGTCAACAGCAAAGTCGTAATTTGCTTTTCACCACTGTAGTATTTCTGTTAAAATACATATATATGTATGTATACATATTATTTCTTGTTTTGTTTCAGGGCATTAAGTTTTGTTACTTTGCAGAAGAAAAATCCCCCATTCTCAAGTGCAAGCAATTTAAATTACTGATAAATATAATCGAAGACTTCAATTTGTCTATCAATGAAAAGTGTTAATAAGAAGAAATAGCTAAGTTCATTTAGAAAGGTTTTTAACATTAAAACAAAAAGTATAAAGGTGGCTTAGTAAATCAGACTGATTTCTTCTAAACACAGTTTTGAAGAGCAAAGTCGAAGTGTTTAACTTTTCAGTTATTCAGTAGTGTTTGAAACACCCTCTGTATTCAATATTGTACCGAAGAGTACGTTTTCAAGGTTGCTTGCTATAATAAATATGGTATAAAAAAATTATAAAAATCAATAAGACACTTGTCTATTGATGTTACCGATAAAAATAATATTTTATTTTGCATAACTAACATGTTTATACCACAAGAATTGAAAACATGGGATTTTAAACTCATTAACAATGAGTGAGAGCTTAGTGTGTTACAAAAAACAAAAACACAAAAAACTCTGTATACTTACATTACTTTGCAGCGATCAATATGTCGTGCCACCAATCAGAAGACAGATAAGAATATGAGAACGAGAGCGTTGAAGAGCGAATTCTATAAGTAAGAAAAGAGTATTGAAATATGACAAGCGTTTGACTTAAGAGCAAAAGCTTCGACAACTTTTACCAACAACAATTGTTGTGGATCGCGGAAGCCAGAGCATATAAAGTAAACAAAAATTAATGACTTTACAAAAGCACCCAAAACAAAGCATAAGAAGGAGTAAATAATACAAACAAAAAATGCAAACAATTAGCGATTAATTTTACACTAAGTGCAATAAAAACGAAGTTCGTTATACAAAAACATCGCAGAAAGAAAAATTTCTCACAGAGATAAACGATATTCAACGAAGTCAATACTTATAGGCTTACATTTGTTGAAATTTTTCCGCTTGATTTTCCCATTCAAAAAATTCATTTAACTTGCCTGAGATGACTTTTTTAAAAGGTGGCAACTTCCCTACAAAATCTAGTAAAAAGTAATTATTTTTGTTTATATTGAAGGCTTTATTTACCATAGTTGCAATTAACCGATTTATGTCGAAAACGTACTGTTTTGCTCGCTAATTTTTTGCTATTTTGAAGGTAATGTCATTATGCCTCTCCCATAGAAACCCTTGTCTCTATTAGCAAACAAATTCAATTTTCACAGGCCAATTCTTCAGCAACCGAATCTTTCGCCATAGACAGGAGCAAATGGTAATCTTACGCAAGCTTTCAGAGCTTCTTTCGAGTCTTTATCGATGTGCGTAGTCTGGCGTTTTCCTGACGAAACATGCTCCTGTTGGCCAAAATTACAACCTTCTGGGTGAATGCTCCCTTCAGAACCAGCTGCACGTATCTATGTGTTTGCTTTCCGTATTCTCCTGTAGTAATTAAAAAAAAAAAAAGCTCCAAAGACCTCTTCTATACCTAGTACTGCCGTTTAAAAGAAGCAAACTGAGTTTGGTAGACGGATAACGAAATGAAGATAGCTTTCAAGATCACCCCCGTCCCCACTCTGCAGTCTATTTCGGAGTCCTTCTCTACTAGATTTGTTTTCCATATACGAATAGAGGACAACTATCTAATTCAAACCTTGGAAGGATAACTTCTTCAAACGTTTTATAAAATGGTTCAGGATTTCTCTGTATCAATAACTTCTTTGCTTCAAACACCTAAATCCTTTAGTCGGATAGCAGAGCATGCATGTTAAGCACATCACCCAGACGCGGCTTAATAGCCCCTTTAACCCCTGCTGCAAAGGATGCTTTCTATTTTTCATTTAATTTTATTACAATATATGGTCTTTCTAATGCTGGCCTCCAAATCAAAGTCCTATATGCAAAGATTAGTCTAAGAACGGCCCCCCAGGACTACTCGTATATACGGCTTAAGGCTCCAGTTCCTGCTTGGTATTCTCTTGCATATGTAATAAGCAATATAAGCCTTCTTTACTCTTTTTTAAAGATTTCTCCTTCAGCTCAGCTCCAACTCTAAGATACTTCGCTAGGGGGGGTCAGTGGTAATTTTGTGCCGTTCAGTGCAAAAACATGAAATGCGGTTTTGTGGTATTTTGGTTAGATATGTGAACAGCATGAGTTTCCTTTTACCAAGGTTCAACATTTAGTCCATTGTTCGCGGATCATAAGTGAAATAATCTCAGTTATTGTGGAAGAAAACAGCTCAGATATACAATCAACACGATATCGTCTGCAGATTTTCCTGCTTTTCGCCACCACCCATACCAGCGGAGACAAGACATTTAATTGATAGATGAAAAGTGTAGTGTTTACAAGTCCGTCTATGTAATGTGAAGCCACAATAACTTGAATTGGGAACGTGAAATAGCAGAAAAGTATCCATAAATAATGTAGTGGAGCCTGAAAAATATTCTTTGGAACCAAAAGTAGATCTTACTAAACAAAGTACACGAATTTTTCAAAAATAAAAAGTAGAGCAGTTTCCTTTTCCGTGGGACACACTTTTTAGAAATTTCAGAGACACATTTTACACTTAATTTCCAGGTAATTTTAAAACAGAGTGTTCATTATGCTTCCACACACACTTATTATGCTTAATTTATCTAGCAAAGTTCGAGGTTGAAATATGAAGTTCAAGCAGAATAGCATTTTAAAAATAAACAACACATCTTTGCCACTTGTAATCTATACAAAAGATTTGTTATTAATCAACTAAATTCATCACACAAAGTTTTTAATTGCTCACATCATCAAACACATCCTCCCCCTCCGCCTCTTCTGGTCCTTAACACAACGCTTTATTCCGGTGATTTTATTTGAATTTGATTTAATTTTGTGTATTATTTTATATAATACTAAATTAGCAGCGTTTTGTTGTTGCTCCTGTTTTTATTTTTTTATTATTTATTTCTTTATTTCTGTTCTTTTTTGCAAAACCTGTTGTCTTGCTATTACTTTTTGTTGTTGTTGCATACATCATTATCAATGCTTTGGTCAGCAAAATGTTGCTTAGTTACTGTTGCTTTGCTTTTCTTTGCGATTTTTTGTGTGTGTCTCACACTAAGTACACACGAAACCGCACATATGTATGTATGTATGTATGTATGTATGTACTCATGTGTAGTTCGCACAACTCAAGTGTGAAGAAGCGTGAGGGTATTAGTTGGGAGATAGCGATTATACAGTTAAGCGCACATTGCAAAGGTGCTGATCGAAACGAGCATACGAACGGACGTGTAAAACGGAACGGAAACGGTCGTCCATACGGAAAAAGCTGAGCAGTCGAAGAAGACAGACCGTCGAGTAGTGAGCCAGCGTGGGTCGTCGTCGGTAATCAATTGAGAGGCACAACACGGGTGTGCAGAAGAAAGTACACAAAAGTACAAAAAAAACCCTAAAAACGGTAAAACAGTAATACAGTAAAAGAGTAAAACAAAAAGTAACGGAATTACTGTTGAAAAGTTATTGTAGCAACAACCGTGTAAAAGCTTAACCAAACTCAATTTATTTCTTGCCAACAAAAACCTAAAAATCTATTTACTTTGATTTTATCTGCTGCTGCTTACAGTGATTAAGTTAAAAAGTACCGTTGGAAAATCTTTAGCGTAAACAAAATCACTGTTTACAATTTAGCAAACGACACGCGTGCAAAGTTTTTCTGGAAAACTAAAAAAAAAAAGTGCATTCAAGTGTATAAAATAGTTTGAGTGATTGCCCAAAAGAAAAGAAAATTTCGGATTTTTGTAATTTTTAAGTAATACATGCATACATACATAAAAATTATATAAAATAATATAAAATAAATATGACAGCATTTGGTTTGTTCCTCTTATCAATGTGGGGTAAGTTATCAATGCAAATGTCACGCTCATAAGCTCGCACGTAAATACCTATACCTACATTCATTCATACATAAATACATTCATTCATACATAAAAGTATGTGTATGACGCACACACTTCCAAAATGAACATAATTGTATAACCAAGCAGCAAAAAATATGTTAAAGAGACTAGGCTTACTTTAGAACCATTCGCACGGGACTAAAAAGGGTAAAGATCTTTATTCTCTGTGTCTTAAACGTCAAAAACTTTGAACGATATGAAATTATTTATACTTTTTAGTTAGTTATTTACGTCACCCTCACCTTAAACTTTGCTGTTACTGCTGTTGTTGTTTTATTTTATATAAAAAGGTCGGTGTCTAAGCCAGGTATTGCTAAGCCTCAGCTCAAAATAGCAGGTTTTCTAATAAGAGGTTTTCTTTTGATATTCAAAGAAACTTTTCCCTTAAAATGTCGATGGCTTCTTAGTAAGTTCCGATAGTCAGGCCATAAACCGCACCAAACAGTTACACTTTGAGGATGGAGAGGCTTTTTAACAATAAATTTTGTTTTTTTTTTGAGCCCAAGATGCGACAGTCGAAATGATTTTTCGATGAATTTTTTATAGTGTATTTTAATAATTTCAATGTGTTGTTGAAACGTGTATTGTTCTATTTTTATTACTGGCGTAGTTGTTACTTGTAAAATGTCAAAAAATTACAGCTTCAAAAGTGACATATACCAGACTAGCAGGCTATTAAAATTTAACACCTCTTATTGGAAAACTCTTTGCCGTTAATTAACGACAGTGGCAATATGATCTGCTGGTAAGTCCCATAGAAACTAAGCTTTCAATATCTCTTGCTTCTGGCAGAGTACAAATAATTGAAAAAATTTCTGCGGATTTTTTGTATATTTTTGAACAACAGTTTTCTTTATTGAAAATTAATTTCAAACATAAACAAATTTATCATTATTTTCAATGATATTTTGTCATTTTTCACGGAGCTTCATAATTTCATCAGTGTAGAACTTTTGTGGTTTAGCGGCGTAGAACTGGGCCAAATGGTTTTCAATGCCTCTTCGGTTGGCCAATTTTTTTACCATCAGGAGAAAAAATGGTCATCCTAATATACGATGGGTGCACTAAAAATACCCAATCAAGCTTTGCTTGGTTTTGAGTGATCATCATAAATGTATGTGGGTGGAACACAACACATTTTCTATTGATAAATAACTTGTGATCCCTTGTTGTAAGCTGCTCAGTTCTAGACAGTAGAGCTTAGAATTGTTGCCTTTATACAGTTGTAACAGCTTCTAGTAGATAATTCGCTGCCAATACCACCATTGTTTGCCAACCATACAGGCTTTGAGGTCGTTTGTTGAGAGCCAGCGTCTTTTGATCATGATTTTTTTGGTTAAATTTACTCGTACTTAACCAATTTTTCATTGCACTTGATAAGTCGCTTTTGTAACATTTTAGAAGCGTTTCCTTGGCGGTAGCTCAGACAATCGTTTTTTTTTTTTTTGTGTTAAGTTATGTGCGTAATCCTCGACAATTCCCTCAAAAAATGCGGTGACCTAAAGATAGTTTCAAGAACAGTACACACTCATGTGGGAACTAAGGTGGTAATCTGGTGACCGATAACCAGAGCACACTTGCTGTATGGAGTAAACACTTTTCCAGCCTACGAATGGATACAATTCTCCAATGGATGGCGATAGACGACGAATACAAACAACAAAACGTTGGAGGCCGATGGATCAACGTCCGAGCAATTCAAGAATGTGATAAGTCTCCACAATATCTCAATAAAGGTTCTATCATGTGAAAGATTAAGACTACCAACAAAACACTGATTGGCTTTAGACCTGGTAAATCCACCATTTACCAAATAATAACCATACACCAAATCTTTTATAAAACCCATGAAAGTGGTCGATTATATTACTAAATAGTAAACATAAATTTATTAAGAGACTCGCTTTTTTATGTAGCACGGGACATTTAGCTATGCCAGAACATACAACAAAAGAATTTAGTAACTCAAGGCCAAGTTTTTACATAAAAAAGAAATCGGCCATGAAATCGTAACTTTTGTATATTATTTAGAAATATTTACTTATCTGTAGTGACAATTTTGGCGGAATGAACTAGTTTTTCCGGTTATAGAAATCAATATACTCGTATGCAACGCACTTCCATCACGCTTACTGGGTAACATGTCTCGGCATTAAGGTATTTAATAATGATAATTCGCGTTTGATTTTTTTCTTTGCGCAAAAACTTCCTATCAATAAAATCCACATAATATACATACAGACTTATGAATGTGCTTTGATATACTTACATGTACATATTTAGCAATATATTTAGACACATATTTAATTAAATTTTTATGTGCAACACAACTAAATGTAATTCGCGTTTGATAATAAAACATCAAATTTAACGTTGCCATAATTACGTCATCATCATTAAAGTACTTTACTACCTTTATGAATTTAAAATTTTTACTTTAGAGGAAAATCTTTTTTTTCGGACGACTTCCGTAATTTCGACAAATAGCGGCATCATATTTTTAACTTTTTCTAAGTTTTTAAATATTCTATTTTTTTTAAATGGCATGGTTTATTTCACTTTTTTGTTTTTGAGTGGTTAACCTAATTTTCTTTCCTGTTGGCTTACAGTTTTGCATGGAAAAAATCGATTTTTTTAAACCATAAAAAATATTTCTTATTAAAATTTTTTATTAAAAAAAATATTTTTTATAAAAAAAAAAATATTTCAAAACACTATAGAATAATTTAATAAAAATTATATTGGGTAAACAAATTAATTCGCTCCGATTTCTTTGAGTTCAAAAAAGCGTTTTGGAAATAAAATTTTTGAAATAAATTGAAAAAAAGTAATTCATTCAAAGTAATGTTCGCCAGAAGCGACTATTTTTCCCCATCCTCTGGTAATTTTCGAATAACATCTACAAAAAATGGGTCCTCTCTTTCCTTGATCCAATCAAAAAAGTCAGCCATTCTTGGATTTCTTCAAAACACTCGAATCAGTGACACCCCCAAATTATTTTGCATTCGTCGAAAAAGCCAGTAGTCGGAAGGACCAATGTCTGCAGAGTACGGCGGGTGGTGTAAGCTCCAGCATTTCATGTAATTTTTGAACCTTACAGCCACGTGGGACCAAATGCTGCAAAATCACCTTATCATTCCTTTCACAGTCGTTTCTGACCATTTTTTACGCAATGCACGTCGCAAAAAATGACGTTTCACAGGAATGATCTCACCACTTTTGAAGCGTCAAAATCTCGCCTCACAAGACTTATCGGTTGGCGCAGATTCACCATACGTTTTCACAGGCATTCGATGAGCTTCTGATAAATTTTTCTTCCAATTAAAATACAAACTCAAAACTTCCCACAAATGATATTTATTTAAAACCAATGCGAACAGGAAAAAATTTTTTTTTTGCCAGAAACAAACGTTGATGCACAGCAATTATTGTTAACAAATATGAAATCTTTCCAATGAAATAGGTAATTGCTTCCAAGATCGATCAAAACATGTAGGTGTAGCCATCTTTTGAACACGAATCGAGTTAATTTGTACCGCCAATACAAAAACTTAAAAAATACTAATTCTTACTAAAAGTTGTTTTAAATATTTAATTGACATTTCCATGAACCAGTAGCTCAGTAAATTAACATACATATAACAATACTGCACGAATATTCAAAAATTCTAGCTAATTATTGGTATTTAAAAAAAAAACAAAATTTACCAATACGTTCTTAGTAAAACGACCAATAACTACTACCAGTAACTATTACTAGTAATGGGAATAATAATAGTTTCCACCACGCTGCAATTCGTTAGTTGTTGATAATTTCTACCACACCACAGGTGAGTGTTTCATTTGCTGATATGATCTCTTGAACTGCGAAGTATGTTGTTAAATTCATTTCAATTTTATCTATGGCGAAATGGAACTTCAACATGTACACATGAACTGGTATTTAACTAGTATGATGCTGCTGCATAGTCGGGCAATAGACAGTTCTTAGGACATCGCCTTGTTAAATATACCTATTGGCAGATAAACTAGTTCGCGTAACGATGGAAACTAGTAACGTTCTACTTACCTATCTAATATTTTTCTCTACAGGGAATATACACGTACTCTCATACACGTGTGCATGAATTTATATGCGAGTATATTTACTACTAAATAATTAATGTAATGTAAGCGATTTCGTGTTAAGGAATTTCAAATTCCCTACAAAGCCAGCGATAATTAAGGCAAATAGCGGAAATAGTAAGGCACGAAGCTTTTTCATTAGAATAAAAAAATTACCAGTAAAATAATTAAAATCTCTGAATTCGTTTGAAAACCATCATTAGCTACTCGATCGTGTCGATTGTACAGAATAGGATTTGGATTTGAACCTCATGCTTTCTTAAAAGCCTACACCATTGTATGGAATTTCGAGGAGAGGTTGTATAAAAAATATTTCCATTTGCTTCCAGCAGAGAACGGGATTCATGTTCACGCATCCGATTTTAATCGAAAGACAACCTAAAAGAGTATTCGCGAGAACTTTAATTTATTGAGAGAAAACATTGTTTAACTTTGATATTCTGCCACATGAATTAAGGAAATATAGTTGTTTGACTTGGTGACCATTAGTGATACTCTTCTAAAAGGGGTCAAACTCGTACCATTTTTAAACCAGGCTTTTCATGTTCAACGAACAATGGTTAATGTGCGAGAATATCCTTTTTCTTCATTGCCGTAGGCACTGTTTATATCTTCTCTTCTCAATTTTTTGCAAGTTGGAAATATCAAGTGAAACCAGTTCGCTCTCCACCTCATCATTCCAACGGCGTGAATGTTTTCCTCTTTCTCTGCTTCCACCGGTGGGTATTGTATCAAAATTTTTCACAGCTGTACTGTTTTCATCCTTTCGGACGATATGGCCTAACCATCGTAGCCGATAACTCCTCATTCGCTGAACTATACCAACGCGTAAATCTCATCGTTCTATCGTCTGCAGTATTCACCGTAGCCAATACGCAAAGAACTGTAAATCGTTCACAAAACTTTTCTCTCGTAGACTCCTAGAGCCGACTCATCGGATGTCAACTTTGATCAGGCACCATATAGTAGAACTTAAATGATGGGTTACCTATAGAGTATGGTTTTGGTTCAAAGAGAGAAGACTTTGATTGTCAAATGTTTACCCAGTTCAAAGTACTGAAATTATTATTGGTATTAATACTGGTTCCAAGGTAGACGAAATTACCTACAACCTCGAATTTATGACTATCAACAATGCCCGCCGAGCCGCGAATGCTAAAACTGTTTGTTTGACCTTACCTTAGCAGCTCTCATTAATTGCTTCAACATCAAAATTAAGAGTCACGCTGTCTCACACCACGTATTGTACTGCACGGCTCGAAAGAGGTCCTTCGGCAAAATTGTATTAATTGCTCTCGTAAGTCCATATGACCTTTTTAAGCTAAATACCTGAACTCAAATCCGATCCAGGCCCAAAGCCACGATATTACCACTTCTATCTTTTAAACAATTTTTAACGATTACGCATAAAATTAAATTTGTAATGTGCATATAGAAAAATTTTTTAAATTTATACAAATATATAAATGTTGAATTGCTAATTAACCAGAATTATAAATTAATAATCGATCAGAACACCAAATAAGCAAATAAATATAGATACAAAAAAACGTATGTAGACAAATATAAAAAAATATATATGGTATACATATAAATTTATACCAATACATATTATGCGAGGGGATCAACAATAGTTCGGTGAATTGACCAGAAAAAGAGAAAAACAAAAAATCTTTTTGTATTTATTCGTAATCTTTGTCCTCTTTAATCTTCACTTCTGAAAAAGTCTTCAAAAACTTTGCTTTTTAAGCTTGTCAAGTTCAGCATTAACCGCCGTCACTATCTCCTCGCAGTGTGAGATGGCGCGGAAAATCCTCGGGTGGATTTGGGCGCCATACCATGGACTGCCGTTTGGTTTCTGGATCATACTTATAGAACCAAGATCGTCACCAGTAACGACTTTATTAAAATTGCTAAGACTAACCATTTTTAAATTTGTTTAGGAAAAATTGAGCAAAATGCACTCGGGCTTCTTTTTGAAGCAGATTTCTTCGTATATCCCAGATGATTACTTAGTATTCCCGATACAGCCATGACTTCTTGTGTGGAAGATTTTGATCGATCTTCTCGGGGATCGTCCTCTACGGACGGTGCAATCGTTCCACAATGCAATTTGGCATTCATTGAATATTCGAATTGGCTGTAAATTACGGCGAAACCTGAAGAGAATCACATGGCGAAATTTCTGTTTGCGTTGGTGGTGGAATTTCATCTGACCTATCCTCAGCTGTCTCTCGTTTCTCGTCTCCATTTTAGCCGATCGTTCTAAAATTCGAAAGGAAGACTAGTAAAGTAATTGCACAGGATTTGGTATTTTTAGATTTAACAAAATGAAATTGAAACTCACAAACTGACCGAACTTTTGTTAATCGCCTCGTATATAAATATATATACATACATATATTATATTATTCCGGCAGTAGCAGATGTATATTTATGTAAATACGAGTACGTAATAACTACGTGCACAAGTGTTGATGTGGTCTTTTATTTAATTTGTCATTTTAAAATTTAATTTTCCACTTGTTGCCTTAGTCCTGTTGGTTGTTGGTTTGTCCTAGCGACCTCAAACTCAATCACACTTTGAGTCAATATTGCTCACTGCCTCTTCAGTAATCGACTATATTTTTTTTCTTTTTTTTTTTGTGTATTTATTTAATAAATGTGCATATATAGTACATATATGTATGCACATACATATATACCATACATATGTACATTTGCTCATATGGAATGAGGCTTAATTAATTAATATGTAATATTCGCACTCGTTGTTTTTTTTTCTTTGTAGTTTGACTGTAATTATTCTGCTCATTATCAATATTTAAAATTTCCAATAAATATTGCTTGATTCGATTTACAAGTTTTTTCCATTAATGATCAATCATTAATTTAAAATTGTGGCAAATAATTGAAACCATAAAAAACCTTTTCACCTGCAAATGTGCAGCATGAAAAATATGCGAAATTTACAAGAGTATCGTGAATACGAATTAACTGGTAAACTACAACTGGTGCAAAAGTGACGTCACGCTGGGTAAATATTGATTGATGAGGGGCTTTGAAAATTTACTTTTCATTTGTTGCCTGCTCCGTTTTATTTTTTTAATTTTTTTATTATTAATTTTTAATTTTATTTTTATTATTATTATTTTTTTATTTCTATTTTTATTATTGTTATTTTTATATTTTTATTTTTATTTTTATTTTATTTTTAACATTATTATTATTTTTTATTATTTTTTTTTATTATTATTTTTTATTATTTTGTTTTTTTTATTATTGTTTTCTTATTATTGTTTTTTTTTTTTGTTATTATTATTTTATTTTCTATTTTTTTTATTTTATTTTTATTTATTTTATTTTTTACTATATATTGAATAGAATAATTTATGTGTGCTCTCATTCTGAGAAAAATATATAATTTCCAATATAAATATATATGTATATATATAACATAATGCATATTCTAAAAAAATATTTTATCCCGCACTTTATTTCTCGTTTTTTCATAAAAAAAAAATCTTAAAAAACTTATCAGTAGAAATCAATGAAAATGATTTTCCTGCTGGACCTCGGCGCTCTGTTTTTGAAATTCTCAATTTAAATGATGCCACAAAATATAATTGGAAATGCACTTAAATCCGTTTAATTATGTGCAGTGAAATTGAAGTGAATTAAAAGATATTGTATTACAACACGATTTAAAAAAACCGTTTTTTTTAGTTTTTTTTTTTGGTTTTTTGTGTTTGTTTATTTTTATTGTTTCACCGATATCATAATTAAAAACAATTACGGCAGACAGCATTTTATTGAGTTATTTTATTATTAATTATATTTGAAAATTCATGTGTTAACTAAATCTGATATGCAAAGTAACAATTTAATTTATTTAGTAAGCAAACTTTGTTTTTTTCTTTAAATACAATGCAATGAAATACTTTTGCAAACAAATTAATGATTTGCATGAATAAAAATTTAACATGTGTCAAATATTCACACAGAAACAAAAGTACATTTTTATGTATTTTATAAGTAATTTAATATTAATTTATACGTCTATACAAATAATATGCACAAACTTGCATACAAGCAAAATAAATAGCCATAAATTAAATAATAAAAAAAAATTTTAAATTTCATAATCAGAATTTACATTTAAAATATTTTTAACTAAAATTCAGTTGCTTATCCTAAGCCTCAATCAATTCTCATTGGATAAAGAGTTTTTTTGTTTCAGAAAAATTAGACTCTGGACCTTTAGAAGGATATGTTACAGTTTCCAAAATAAACGAAAATAAAATGCGTTTAAAATATTTTTTTTCACGAAATTCCATTTTTCTTGAGGTAATTTTCGACCACTATTTGGCACATATTGTGCTGTATTTCAGCCAAAACTTGACGAATGTTGGTTTTCAAGTACCCGAGAGTTAAAGGTTTACACGCATAAACACGCACATTCGCTTAGCCATACAAAACGAGTTCAACGTTTTAACGGTATAAAGCCATATCCGGTCGTGTTGTTCAAGTAGTTGCAGCCCAAAAAAAAGTCGTTTATCATTGACAGACAGTAAGTTTATATGGGTGTAATGGTCTCTCTTCAATTATTTGAGGATTCTTGGAGCTCCGAATACGAGAATTTTGCTTATTTACGTATCCTCCGTGAGAATTGTGCGATTGTTTGTTATTGGTTGGTTTGACAGTTAAGCTTGGCAGATGTCAAAATTAAGCATACCGGCTTTGTTCCACCAGTTGCAGTATTTCATCGCCACTTCTGAGTGTGGTGTTCTCGTCATAAAGCTTCATTGGCCGTTAGGAGGCGGCTTAAAATAAAGAGTGGGTTCCTCTATTATTTGAAAGAACATAGCACAAATTGAGCTCGACCGGAGGCTTCAGAGGTTACAAAGCGGCGCTTAAGAATCACTGATCACTAAAATATCTTAAAAGCCTCCTGGTTTTATTTACCATATATGTTAAAAGTCAAAGTAAATCCTCTAAAACAAAAAACACAAAAATAATTCCCTGTTCGATGGAGGTTATTTTAGGGACGACGAAAATAATTGCAATTTTGTACAATCATTTTAAATACTTTTTTTTAGTTGAAAACTTAATTAGACATAAATTATGTACGTACTCGCGCCGTTTTATTAAAATAAAAAAATAGAGGGTTATTGAGATAAAAAAAAAACAAAGAAAAATTATCTTTGGAGCGCTGCTTCAAACTTCTTATATATTGTTAGATAAGATAAAGGTATTATATATTTA
The DNA here is from genome assembly GCA_037013455.1 of Ceratitis rosa. NCBI lineage: Eukaryota > Metazoa > Arthropoda > Insecta > Diptera > Tephritidae > Ceratitis > Ceratitis rosa. The sequence continues at coordinate 879,572 of JAWMAG010000105.1, read as the reverse complement.
AATTTCCTCTTTTTAGCACTTGAAAACGTAAGTGTTGTAAAATATTTCCCGGCATTATTTTATCACGTAGCAGACTAAATAGATTCTAAAAACAAAATCGACTCACCTCGTGCAACGTCAATAACACCTTTGAATTTCTTAAGTGCTTTTATGCTCTTCTTCAAAAAAGTGTTCGTAAAAACCTGAAAAAATGAGGAAGATATTTGTAATTAAGAAAAATTTTAAAATAAAATTTAATTGATGTATGTATATATTATAGTCTAAGAGCTCGCTACAGCCAGGTATATGTCATAAAAACTGAAAGTTGGCCTGCGCACGTCACCAATACATATAAAAATGATGACGTGATTAAAAATTTTGGTTAGTGGTTACTTTGCCAGTTAACAGGGGTCAGCTTTGCAGAAAACAGCACCCCAAATACATCAAAGCGAGGATGCATCATAACAATAAATTTCACGATAATCAAAAAATTTCAATCGATTCGGTTGAAACATTTGGAAATGTTAACGATAAAGCAGTTATCAAAATTAATTTTATTTTGATTTTACCCGAAACCAAATGCTGTCGTTAATGTTAAATCGTTAACAGATAATGTTAAATCGTTAACAGATAATGTTAAATCGTTAACAGATAATGTTAAATCGTTAACAGATAATGTTAAATGTTAAAATTGAAGTGTGCTGTTAATAACAAAGCGAGCAGCGATGAACGTTAACGATGAATTTGTGCGGTTTCAACTTAAGAATTCCATTTCGATTCGATAACGAAACAGAATTATTTCGTTAAATTTATTTTTCGTATTAGCAAAATGAAATGGCAATGTTTCTTTAGTTGAGCATCTCTGGATTAAGTATAAAGCCCAGATTTTTGATTCTGACGCTTGCTATGGTTCAAACTTCCAGCCGAGCCGAGCCAAACTCTGAAATTTCGTATTTAAACTTATCCTTTTTATGACAAAAATTACAGGTAAAAAATATTTCCTAAAATTAAAATAAAAAATCAATTCCTAAAAGGTAAACGCAATGGGCAGTAGTGAAATATATATCTAAATACACTCAATCAAAAGTACTAATGCAAATTCAGTATTAAAAAATTTCAATAAAATTCAGTCAATCTTATAGCCTCAGGCATATCTACAAGCCTTTGATGACTTCAAAAATATTTATCTGACTAATTAGTTTTTAGGTGTTTAAACTGCGCAAATTGAAAATTACACTTGCAGCAAGTATTTGCATAAATTTTTATGCGGGTAGCTTAAGATATTTTTTTTTTTTTATGAAAAACATCAAATAAGTTTGCTGCTGCTGCTTTAACAACGGTACTAAAATTTATATGTACATATATACATACATACATATACTTCTACCCTCCTAAATTTACACTCATTGAGCTGATAATATGCAAATGAAAACTTTATTTAAATTATATTCATAAGTAGCAAAATATTCATGCTCAGGGAAATGCAACAACTAATAGAAATATGTAGAAATTTACAATTAATAACTGTAAATTTCAACGTTGATATGAATCGTTTTAAGCAATTTTCTCCATGAATTATTAAATAACCGTAGGCACAACATAAAAATTATAATTTCGGCAACTAACAACAACTCACACACGCTTCTCGCTTTTAATTGACTTTACCCGAATTTCGTCACGTCAAAATGACTTCATACAATTTCAGTTTTATTTGCCACCCTAAATACGCGCGTACATACCTATATTCATATATATTTCATTTAAATACTAATTAATGAAAATTAATTATTGGCATTTTTGTGTCAATAATGAAATGATAAGTAAATTTTGCGCGGTGGCGTAAAGTGAAAAACGCTTTCAATTTTAATTTCAATAAGCCGTTATATGAATGAATTATTTTGTGAACACGTTGGCAGACAAATTCGCATACAAACACACGCACATATGTATGGTATGTACAATATATTGACAGCCATTAAATCGCTTTTCCTCTGTACCTCATCTTTAAGGCCTTCATAAGACTCTGTCAATAGATTTGCTTGGTCCTTGTTTGCAGTAAGCTTCAATGACTGTCAAAGGTGGCCTTTGAGGAATTTACTAGCGCACACGCGTACACCTACAGTATACAGTAGGGTGTCTATTATGTGGTGACGTGATAAATGCAAAATAGTTTATTCAACCCAAAGTGGCGTATGACTGACTGATATTCTCTTTGATCAGCAGCAAAGGCCACGTATGGATGTGCATAAATAGAGTTTGCAACAGGCTTACTTCTATAATTACTTCAAAGAATGTCGCACAATTCGCACGTGACATTTTAGTCTTAAGAATATGTTTCTATTACTACGAAAGAACATACAACTAATATAAAAAAAATTCCATCAGGGAAAGTTAGACTTTAATTATACCTATAAAGCATAATTTTTGAGCTAATATACTCATATGTACATAGGAAAAGAGAGAAACCTTTATGTATTTACTGTTATAACTAAAAACTAAATAGCACAAATTATGAGAAATTAAAATAAAAAAATTAAATGACAAAATGAAATAAAAAAAAACTGAAATAAAAATAAAAAAATAAAATAAAATAATATAAATTGAAATAAAATAAAATAAAAGAAAAGAAAGTAAGATAAAATACTAATATTTAATATAAAAGGTAATATTGTAAAACCAAATTAAATTGAAAAAGAAATCAACCACAGAATAAAAAAAAAACTAAACTGATAATGAATAAAAAATAATAATAATAATAAAAATCAAAACAATAAAACAAATTAATATAAAGTATATTAGCAAAAAATAAATTAAAACTAAAAACATAAAAATAAAATAAAAATTTTAAATAAAATAATAAAGACAAATGAATTACAAAATTAATTAAAGTAAAATAAAATTATAATGAATTGGAAAAAACAAAGAAATCAAAAAAACGTTAAAAATAAATAATCTAAAATAAAATACAATAAAAAATAAAATAAAAATATAAAATACAAAGTAAATTGAAATAAAATGAGTTAAAAAACAAAATTAAATAAATTTAAATATAATGATAACGAATAACAATGAATATGAAACATATTAAAAATAAAATCTAAATAAAATAAACCATAGAAAAAATAAAATTAAATTAAATTAAATAATTTCACACTTAGTAAAAATAAAATAAAACGATGATTAATATTGTAAGAAAAAACAAAGGCAAAAACAAAAAAAAAAACAATTAAAATAAAACAAAAAAAAAATAAATAATTAAAATCAAATAAATTGAATTACAATAATTTAAAATAAAATAAAATCAGTGAATAAAAAAATAATTAAAAAATTAATATATCACAATTAAATAAAGCATAAATAAGCAAACTAAAATATTGGAAAATCATAAATGAAAGTAAACAAAAATAAAATAAACAAAATTAAAAAAAGCAAAATTAAATATATAAAATTAAAAATCAAATTAATAACAAAATAATAAATACAATAATAATAAATGAAAAAAGAACATAAAAGATGAAAAAGATAATAAATAAAATAAAATTAATTAAATTAAAATAATTAAGTAAATTAATTAATTAAGTAATAAAAACAAATAAAATCAAAAAATTAAAATAAAATAAAAAACGTAAAGTAAAATAGATATGATATTAAAAAATTAAAATAAGATAGAAATTAAAATAAAAAAGGAAAATGAACTAAAACAAAATAAAATATATTAAAATAAAATAAAAAAATACCAAAACATAAAATAAAATGAAATAATATTAAATGAAATAAAAAAATAAAGTAAAAATATAATAAAATGTATAATATTAAGTGATAAAAAATAACTAAATTAATAATTTAATTATAAGATAACGTATAAAAATGTTTGAAATAAAAAAAATGAAATTAAAATCTTTAAAAAAATTAAATCAAAATAATGAAAAATAAATTAAATGACATAAATTGAAAGAAAATAATATAAATTAAAATAAAACACAATGTTATTAAATTAAATAAGATAAAAGCCAATAAAACTGAAAATAAAATAACAATTAAAAAGAAGGAGTCTGAAATCTTTCATGGCCATATCAAATTTATGGCACTTTATTTAATATTATTTTTCATATCGAAACCATTTTTGGTCCCAATGATTAGTTTGATATATGGTAAGTGTGTAGAGAACCAAATTGCACGCTTTCAAAGGCGTTTTGTCTGCTTTTTCACACAGAACCTCATCTCTGAATAATTCGATTTTGTGGTACTAATTTACGTACGGTAAGATGAACATAGCTATAAATTTCACTGGAACTATCTCTCTTGTCTCTGCCTCTGACGTATGTACTTCGGACCGATCTTAATATAACATTTCATGTCCATTAAACGTATAATAATAACAAAAACTACTATAGTAAAAATATACTAAAATAAATAAAAGAATTAAATTTAAATTTTGAATTAAATTAAAAATAATTAAATAAGTAAAATAAGGTAAAATTAATTTATATATAACATTTAAAAAAGAAAAAAAGTAAAATGAAAACGAAATTGATTTAATTAAAATAAAATAATAGATGATAAAAAAACAGAGGACAATTTTTTTTTTAAATAAATATAAATGTTTGCTATTGTGAACAAACATTTTAGCAATCATACATATATATCCTTTGTAGGTGCAAGCTTTTTTACAATGAAATTTGTATGTATCCCACATTTATAGGTTACAACTCAAATCATTTTATCTTTTATTTGACCAAAACAATTTTAATTACAATTTCAGTCATGTCAAACGATATACGAGTGTATGTGTGTAGCGTAAGTTTTTAACTCTCACGATGGAAATTGTTAGCTTATCGTTTTAATTAATTTAATTTAATTGTTTGACTTACTAATTGGGTGTAGCAGTGGATCAGTGTAATTAACTTTAAACATACTTTTACAGCACATAATTATTCTACACACATACATTATTAGGATATTTTCAACTTAAATAACTTAACAAAAAGAGTTTATTCCCAGATAATCTTTTTCACCCAATTAAAGATATTTATTAGCATTTAAGGTTAGGAATTCACTTGATAAAATTTGAATTTTATCCAGTTATTCTAAAATATGCATGGATAAAGTACTTGAAAACTAGAATGAATTTTAAATTGTTGCTTTTGAATACGTTCAAGCCAAAGGCCAAAATCGCTTTAGCAAATATAATGCGCCAATTATATATAAATTAAAATATGTATGTAAAAAATTCGCAACCGAATTCCAATTTTTATTTTTCGAACAATGTCAACAAGAGCCAACATCTATTTAATTTAAATATTTATTTAATAAAAAAGACCTTTCCAACACTCATTTCCCATTTATTCATAATCACAAATATTATTTACAAAAAAAGCGCACAAAGTGTGATAAAAACTTTCAGAGCCCGCCATTTTTAATTGGTCAATAAATAATTTGCAAGGCAACAGACAGCCAATAATTTCCCAAACTTTGTCCATAACATCAACAACTTTTTCTTAATACTCGTAAAAACAATGCAATACACTGCGTGTAGTATATGTATGTATGTGTGTATGTTTACAATTTTTTTTTTTGCATTCACACCTCAAGTGAATCAAAAAAAATATATATGTATATAAAATATATTTTAAACTCAAATAAATGCATGCGTTTCGCCTATGTTTTCCAACTCCTACATTACATACCATACATACTCCATGTTTATTGCGTCGATGACATTTTCATTTTTCAATGTGTGTATGAAAATATAATTGTTTTATGGTATGACAACTGAGCAAATAAACAAACTGTAACAAATGTTGTAATTCATAAAAAGTTTATTGAATAATAAAAAAATTACAAAAAATTTTCAATAAACTATTGTTAGTTATAATGCCGAAATTGATTTCTATACAGAATTTATTTTATAAATAATATACCATATATAGTTATATATAATTGGAGCTTTGTAAACGCTGAAGCGATTTTATAAATTACAGCACAGAATTTTTCGCCCGAATTTCGCAATTAACAAATACAATATTTTCAGTTTCTATATTGGAATTTGTTGAGCCCTTTATTTTAATTTTTAATTATTGAACATTGAAATATGAAAGTGACAAAATTGTAGCTATTAAATGCATTTTAGTTGTGTTAAATGACCAGTACGTCTAGGAACTTATAGCTATCAATAAATACAATGTAAACAGATACGTGCGTATGTACATATACAAATGTATGTGTGCAGCATTTACAGCGCCTTGCAATGTGCAATTTTAATTCACTGCATTTGGTTTTTAAATAATTTGCTGTAAGCAAGTTTTAAGTGCTATTAAGTGCTTAACTTTAGGTGAATCACAGAATTGTAATTGGAAAATTCATACTATTCAATGGTACCCAAAGCAAAAGTATTAATAAAATTAATGTATAGAAATTTGCAACATTCGCAATTTTACTTTAATTTATTTCTTTGATTTTTTACTTTATTTTTACTTTTTGTTTATAATTCCGGTTAATTTAGTATGCTTTGTTTCATTTTATTATATTTTTTATTTTTATTTTTCTTGTTATACCATTCATGTACATAAAATAGTTTATGAACTTTGGTCCGAAATAAATAATTACCAAAAGAAGAAGAGCTGGACCCGATACCCACCGGCTCAGTATAACGAGTTGAGTTATTATAGACATGCTCATCTCTTCGTCTGACCGTCTATGCATCCTTTTGTACAAAAACTAGTTTAGTTTTTGAGATATTTACACTAAACTGCCCATTGAAAATTATCAGAATCGTATGGCTACGCCTGATTACCTCCTCCAACCATTTTTATGATATGAGAATTAATATTTCAAAATAAAATTAAATACCATAAATTAATTAGGTCATGAAAGATATAAAAATTTCGACAGCTCTTCATTCCTTTATCTATTTTATATCATTATCTTTTATCCTATATTATACTAATAACTTATTATTGTTTATATACTTTATTTTATTACGCTAAATTTTATTTCATTAAGCTTATTTTATTTTATTTTATTTTATTTTATTTTATTTTATTTTATTTTATTTTATTTTATTTTATTTTATTTTATTTTATTTTATTTTATTTTATTTTATTTTATTTTATTTTATTTTATTTTATTTTATTTTATTTTATTTTATTTTATTTTATTTTATTTTATTTTATTTTATTTTATTTTATTTTATTTTATTTTATTTTATTTTATTTTATTTTATTTTATTTTATTTTATTTTATTTTATTTTATTTTATTTTATTTTATTTTATTTTATTTTATTTTATTTTATTTTATTTTATTTTATTTTATTTTATTTTCTCTTGTTTTATTTTATTTTATTTTATTTTATTTTATTTTATTTTATTTTATTTTATTTTATTTTATTTTATTTTATTTTATTTTATTTTATTTTATTTTATTTTATTTTATTTTATTTTATTTTATTTTATTTTATTTTATTTTATTTTATTTTATTTTATTTTATTTTATTTTATTTTATTTTATTTTATTTTATTTTATTTTATTTTATTTTATTTTATTTTATTTTATTTTATTTTATTTTATTTTATTTTATTTTATTTTATTTTATTTTATTTTATTTTATTTTATTTTATTTTATTTTATTTTATTTTATTTTATTTTATTTTATTTTATTTTATTTTATTTTATTTTATTTTATTTTATTTTATTTTATTTTATTTTATTTTATTTTATTTTATTTTATTTTATTTTATTTTATTTTATTTTATTTTATTTTATTTTATTTTATTTTATTTTATTTTATTTTATTTTATTTTATTTTATTTTATTTATTTTAATTTTATATATTTTATTTTTATATATTTTATTTTTATATATTTTATTTTTATTTATTTTTATATATTTTATATTTATATATTTTATTTTTATATGTTTTATTTTTATATGTTTTATTTTTATTTATTTTATTTTCTTTTATTTTATTGATACATATTTCAATTTCTTCTGTAATTTATTTTTTAATTTTTTCCCCAATCCTAAATTCTTATTATTGCCAGTAAATTGTTAGAGAATATGGTATATGCTGGTCTGCCATTAAAGTTGGAAAACAGTTTGTAGCACGACATTAAGGTGCATAAATATATTAAAAAAGTAATAAGTAGTATATAAATAATAAGTGCAAACGTGTCAAACAATAACTGTATATCTCTTTCTTTACGAAATCTCAACAAATCAATTTTATGGCACAAATTGATATTTCAACTTAACTGCATGCTTATACATATGTATATGTATGTATGTTTGTACATACAACTTAAGTACTTATGTTAAAGTTAATGATGTGTATGATTGACACGAACAAAAATGTGTATGTACTTTGTATATATACCTATGTATGCACTTGTAATTGGGTGGGCGTAGGAAAAGCAACTAAGATGATGAAGTGATGAAACATTAAGACATTGAATGATGTAGTTAAAAAGTTGCTCGAACAACTTACACACATCACATACATATAGTAAATACAAGCGTAAAGTTTTAACTGGCCACCATGCCGTAGTTCTTGAAATGAGTATAAAATGATGATTGTAGGAAATGAACTGGAAAAAGGCGATCAACTTTTATTGCAGCGGTAGTTTAAGAAATGCGAAAGTGGCGCTATAAAATCGATAGCATAAAACTAGCCCACATACATACATACATTCATGGATATGTATTTTTATGAGCAATGGTATGGCAATTAAATACAAATGAAGTTTAAAACACTGACATTGTAACTAAACTAAACGCATTTAAATGGTTATTTTACAACAGAAGTTCACGCTTGAAAATAATCACACCCTACAGACTAATTAGCGAATTAGGTCATTTACTTATTTTTTTGTTTTTCCTTTTTATTAAACAAAAAAAAAACCCTAAGCCGCAAAAATAGAAGCTCAAATTTGATTCGTTTAATGACCCCTTGGAAAGCGCAAATTAAAATAGTATTTATATCAAAAAGAGACTTTTTCCACAAACAATACACAAAACATTCATAAAAAAATAAAATAAAAAAAATTTAAATTTAAAAAAAGCAATAAAAAACAGAGAGAAAATCACAGCAGTAGCAGCGCGTTCAAATGACTTTTTTATTTAAATCCCACTATCAAATTATCACCAATTTTTTACGCTTTGACATATAACATATACATATGTACATACTAGTTGAAACAATAGCTCAAGCGACTAAGTGACAGAGAGAATTTTAACGGAAATGTTAAGTCCCCCGTGGATTTCAGCAACAACAAAAAAATGCAGAAACAAAACAGGGCATAAAGTAAAAAACAGAAACAAATAAAATGAAAAATAAATAACGAGTTCATATGGTATTCCCCTAACGATGAGCAAACAAATGGCTAAACAACTGACAATTTTTATCGCAAAAATCTCGCTCAAATGCGAAAAATAAAATACTCGTAATACTGGCTGTTGAAATGGGATTTTAATGCTTGCATGAAGCGGTAGCTATAACAACAAAATAACAACAACAACAACAGCATACTCGGCAGTAGTTAACTGAGAGAAAATAACAAATAAACAATGCGAATAATTTAATTACCAAACTGCGAAAAAAAAGTAAACAAAAAATATGCAAGCGAAATTATACAATTATTTAGATGCTTTTTTCGTAATTATAAATAAACAATTACTTCTAATAGCATTATTAAATGCTTTGTGTTTTAAAACTTATTGTAATGAGCTTGTCTGATGGTTTTTAGCTAACCTCAGTTCGGAAATAAAGTTTCGAACGCAAATAATTCACTAATGTTACTGATTTATTTAATATTTTTTGTTGCTTCAAAAACTAAATTTGCATAACGGCAATGAACTTTAGCGTCTATGCCGGAAATAGAAAGGTTGTTACATTTTAGTTTATTTAAAGAAAAAAACGCAAATTTGCAAATAAAATAAATCACATAAAAAATTAAATAAAAAACGGTTTAAAAATATGAAAAAATTTAGTTATTAGCGCCAACGAGGCAGAAACAACATAAGAATAAATTAGTTATTTAACACGGATAACGATACAATGCTTAATTCTATTTTAATATCCCTTTTGTCATGTGGATAAAGAATTCCATACGGAAAATAAAAGCCAAAAACAAAAATGAATTTAAAAGAAATAATAAAAATTAAAAAATTAATAAAATAAAACATAAAAAAATATATGAAAAAAAATAAATTAATAGAAACAAATAAAAAAATTAGAAAAAAATAAGAAATAAAAGATAATTAAAAATAACAAATCAAACCAAAAATAAAAATTAATTAAAAACATAAAAATATTAAAAAAAGAAAGTAAATCAAATGAAAATAAAGGGACCAAACCGTGAATAATCTCATTTTTGTGAATTTTTTGCAGAAATCTTAGCTGAGAAATTTTAATTTAATTTTTCATATATTTATTTATTAAATATGCTTTCAACAATATTCCGACAATAGCATTTTTAGTTAGTTTTGGAGAGAGGCGTTTTTTCGGAAATCACTGCAGCCAAGCCGAAAATAATAAAGAAACATTTAAATTTAGATAAAATACCGTAAATTTTCCTCCACGTTTTTATGCGATTTTTTTTTTTTTAATATTTTTGTGGTCACTTTACATTTTAGGAGTAAATGTTAATTAACATATTTGAAAACTCAAATGTAGGGGCGATACATGATATAGTCATCCGATTTCGATCTTATATAAATCAACAAGATCTTTTTTTTTCTTTTTTTGGTTTGTTAAAAATGCAATACAGTATATGTATTTAGCCTTGGTTTAATCTCTCCCTTCACTGAAAGGCAGATAAACCGCCTGACGGTTTCACCCGTACTTGGACTTCCTTAACTTTTGAGATTGGCTTTGCTCTCCCCAAATTCCTCAACAGATATAGAAGAGTGTTATACATATATATAAATGTATATATTTTGCATTTGTTCAAATATTTAACATAAATATAACCTATGTATGTGCAGATGTATATATTGCTTCAACAATGGTTTAGATTGAAATCCGTCATGCAAATATTTAAATCATAATGAATATACGCAAGCATTTTTCCGTTGAAACAACTGTGTCACAATAATTGTGGGATTAACTACGTTCAAAGAAGTAATATGTATGTATGTATAACAATTGGTGCAATTACTGTTTGTTTGCTTCGCGAGCGCTAATTTTGAACAGCGAGCATTCAAAGAATGGATGATATATAAAAGCGTATTTTACCGGGAAAGTGAATGATCCGTTCTATAAAGAAGAAATTAATATGCACATCGTCGGCCGCAATAGCCGAGGGGTTCAACCAAAATGCAAAATTATAGAAAAAAATAATTTCTAATTGCGGTCGCCCCTCGGCAGAGAATGACAAGCCATCCGAGTCTATTTCTGACATGAATTAAAAGCTCTTCATAAAAATGAATCGGCCGTTTCCAGGCGGCTTACGAGTAAACTATAGATCCTCGCTGTTGTTGTTGTAACCGCACAAATATTTAAAGAACGATGGGTTCGAAACAGACGGAGAGGTGGTATGTTAGATGAGTGGGTTTTAGTGGGTATGCAGGGTATGCGTGTTTAGAAACTTATCACATGCAGGAAATACATAATTTGAACATGTCAGGGTCAAGTCTGGATAGATAGAGACTGAACCCATTGCAGTATCTAGACTCCAATTGTGCACGTATTACTCGGATCTCGTGAGGGAGCTTCTTGTTATTCGTCTTATATAAGAAGGTAGTGGTTGGATTCCCATTACGTTATTCACGGGTTGCACTATTGATGTGTCTGGGAGATGGTTAAGCATCTAGCAGGTATTTGCAGGGATGATTCCTGCGTTCCAGCGTAAGTTGTATGAAGGTAATATCAGGAGGTTTCCTCTTATGATCCACAGGGTGGTATTCTGTAGCTGCTTCATGTACGCCTAAGTAGTAACTGGCGTCCAAATCTGTGAACTGTAATATCTAAACGGCCGGTTGATTACCTTATAAGAGGCGAGCAATGTTCCTTTGTTTTTTACACAGGTGCTGACAGCTTGCAATTTGAAGATTTCGTTGCGGCTCTATGCTTTGGTGACAGACGCTGTGGTTTGAGGACTGAAGAAGTGCTGGCAGTTTATTGTCGGAGTTGTGATGTCATCGACTTTCACAAGAAGGTACTCCTATGTCCAGCAGGTGAATAAAGACGCCGTGAATTTCGGTGTTTACAGTTGTGCATGTTCGAACAAAGTTTATTAATAGCCTGCCCAGAAGTCACCCTCTGATGGTGGAGGGAGCTTCAATAATATAGATGTGAAGCCATAGCTGGGTGGGGACAACAACCTGCAGATCCTTTCTTTAATTTTCCAGAGTTTGAAGCTATAATCTCGAAATTCTAACGAAGACTGTCGACTACACAAGTATTTCTTGGCTCATCTCTTCAGCTCCAGCGGTAATGAGCATCCCTCAATGTCGGATTATACTTTAAAATCAACGAATCGTCCCGCTTCTTTCTTACCCTCCTTTGTCTCTCTAACTTTGTTTCTAAATTTCTAGTTTTGTTTCAAAGTGTCTTCTATCCAATACAAAACTAAATATGGAAATCGGTCTACGTGGCTTCGGGATATGCGGGATTATACGTTGGTTAAAGTTTTTTCCCAATTATGGATAGGACCAAATTCAAACTATACCCTTTACAGCAAAAAAAAAATAATTATCAAAATTAAAAAGTATTGCTTGGTCATATATAATATATGTACGTATATATAAAATTATCCGCGACGAATTGAGAATCTTCTTTTTCATCGGTTAAAAATAAAATATAATTTTTTTATACAACAATGTCAGCAATTAAAACATGTTTAGCTTACGTATGTACATACACAAGAATAAATGAGTTTCCATTCTCACCGCTTTCAATCACCGATTTGTTGTTAACATTAAGTTTTCACAATTATTTCGTATATTTTAATTTATGCGATATTTATCAGAGATATTAGCCCAACACTTGCTCTTCACATGCTCATATTTCAGCACCAGAAACGGGGGATTTTTTCAATGAGTATAGTTTAACATTGGTAAAAACCAGTTTGTTTTTTTTTTTTGCGGAGGCAGCAAATCACGAGAAATTATTGTACTTAAATATAAATATTTAATCCACTAACAGCAAATACAACATACAGTCGACTCTCGTTAATTTAAACCCGCGATGATTCGAACCGCTCCATAATTCAGAGTTAGCACGAGATCCCTAGAAAATCTCTTTATGTTTATAATAATGACCACGTAACAAAACGGCGCATTAATTCGAGCTCATCGCCGTCAAACATTCGACAATCCGTACAAGATAAGTCACATGATCCTTTAAAAGCAATTTCCAGTAAATGAAGAGGAGCTAACAAATTAAAAAAAAAAAAAAGTTTGCAGGACAAGATAAAAATGCCTTAGAAGAAAACGGGTTTCTTAAAATAAGATCAGAAAAATCTTTCAATAATTACAGTTGATGAATAACCAGCAACAGAACTAGCATTTGATATACCAAAAACACCATAACTTTATATATTTTAAGAGTCCCTCGAGTTTCAAATTAACGAGAGTCGACTGTATCAATAAAAAAAGCAATACGCAGATATTAGGGTAGGCGTTAACAGTCAATTGAGTTGTTGCAATTATATTATATTAACTTTGTGGTTTTTTTTTTTGCCTAAAAAGAGCATATTTTAATTATGAAATTCGGTTATCGTTGTTGAAGCACTTTACTTTTTAATTTTTTGCTTCTTTGTTTTGACTGAAATAACAACATATGGGTATTGATATTGTTGATAGAATGATTGATTAGATATTGTATTTTAAAACAACTCAGAGCTTTTATTTATGTACTTAACTTTAAAGTCAATTGATTTATTTATTTATTAATTTACATAATTATTTTATTATTGATTTATTTATTTTATTATTGGTTTATTTAATTATTTATTAATTTATTTTATTATTTTATTAGTTATTTATTTATTTATTTTATCATTTGTTTTTATTTTTTATTATTTATTTATTTGCTGGTTTTATATTTATTTGTTTATGTATTCCTTTACTTATTTAATTATTTTATTAGTTATTTATTTTTTTAATTTATTATTTATATATTTGTCTATTTATTTATTCATTTCTTATTTTATTTATTTATTTTATTATTTATTCATTTATTTATTTATTTATTTATTTATTTATTTATTTATTTATTTATTTATTTATTTATTTATTTATTTATTTGTTTATTAATTTATTTCTTTATTTATTTATTTATCCATTTAGTTTTTTATTTATTTATAAATTTATTTATTTATATATTTATTTTCGACTTTTTTATTTATTTATTTCATCATTTTCTATTTTTATTTTTTATTTATTTATTTGCGGCTTTTTATTTGGTTATTTAATAAATTTTTATTTTTTATTTTATTAGTTATTTTAGTGTTTATTTATTTGTCTATTTATTTTTTATTTATTTATTTGCGGTCTTTTATTTGGTTATTTAAAAATTTTTATTTTTTATTTTACTAATTATTTTAGTATTTATTTATTTATTTATTTATTTATTTATTACGACTTTTTTATTTATTTAATTTATTTATTTATTTAAAAATTTATTTATTTATTTACGAATTTTTTATTTGGTTATTTAATAAATTTTTATATTTTTATTTTATTAGTTATTTTAGTATTTATTTATTTATCAATTTATTTTTTATTTATTTATTTGCGGTCTTTTATTTGGTTATTTAATAAATTTTTCTTTGCTTATTTTATTAGCTATTTTAGTATTTATTTATTTTTTCTATTTATTGCGACATTTTTATTTATTTAATTAATTTTGTTATTTATTTATTTTTATTATTTATTTATTTTTATTATTTATTTATTTATTAATTATTTAAAAATTTATTTATTTATTTACGAATTTTTTATTTAGTTCTTTCATCATTTTTTATTTTTTATTTATTTATTTGCGGTTTTTTAGTTATTTATTTACTTAATTATTAATTTTTTTTATTATTTATATTTTTATTTTGTTAATAGTTTTTCATTTCTTTATTTTATTATTTATTAAATATTTTGTTTTATTTATTTATTTTATTAATACCTATTTATTTTTCTAATTAATAATTTTTTATTTATTTAATTTATGATATATTTATTTATTTATTTATTTATTTATTTACGGCTTAATGGCTTGCTAATTCATGCTAAAGAGACACACAGATTTTTGTTAATTTTTTTTCTATGTGTATGTGTTTACACAAGTGCACATACTCGCAGATTCATGAATTTATTCATTGATCGCACAGCCAAACCACTTTGGGTGACAGTACGCGCTTGTGAGAGCCGTCGTCAGAAACTGAAAAACCGGCGCGGTTTACGGTAGTGCAAAATAGCGCTTAATTGGAGCGAAATACTACATACTATAAGTGCAAAGCCGAAAGAGTACCATATACATACGTATGTAGTAAATATGTAAATAAAAAGTGTAAACAATTATTTTCGGTAAATTTTCACTAGCGTTCTGTGCAATGCAAGGCAACTAATTATTTTTGGATTTTCTCATTTTAAACATATAATATAAACATATATAGTGCGAATGTATTGATTGTGTGATTGAACGCTTATTGAAAAAAGAAAGAAGTATTTAGTATATAAAATTTTTACCAACATTTCACAAATTGATGTTTTTTAACCGGCGTTTATCATTAATGGCAATAATGTTCCTACTCAACGAAACAGGTGTGTAGTTAAAAAAAAACATGCCTCCGAGCGTAAGACGCTTAGAGTAATTAACAAGCGTTTATGCATAAAACAAGAAGATAACTGTGAATATTTTAATTATGAATTTATGCGGAAAAATATATTACACATATGTACATATGTAAAATATATGCATGCATAGTGCAATTAAGTGAGCCCAATTAAGCTGTTTCAATAAAAGAGAATATACATATTTTTTTTTGTTATATATTTAAAAAGTAGAAAAATGTACTATATTACCATTACATGAAAACCCGTTGTTGTTGTTGTTGTAGCCGCAAAAATATACCCCAAAGTAGTGTTTACAGGAATGACGGTCTTCCTTAATAATTTTATTATACTCCACCTCTTTGCACCGACTCGATTCATTTTTTATACGACTGTGACAAGACTATATAGCAGGGTCGGTGGCGGAGTTTATTCAAAGGATTTAGGCATCTGCAAATCATCTCGTTTATCTGATCACTGTAGTGTTTTTCAGGCAGAATCGGTGGCTGTATTTTGTCTCTGCTTAATGGTGCTCTCAGAAAATCATTTCCATATTTTTTCGGATAATCAGGCCGCATTAAGAGCACTGGAATCTGTAACAGTAAAATCGAAAACCGTAGAGGTGATCTGCGGCAGATCACTTAACATGATATCTAAAGACTTCTGTTTGAACCTGGTATAGATTCAGGATTGAATGGAACAGAAGAAGGTCACATGACCTTATGGAGCTAAGCGAAAGGTTTTGGTTTAATAACATGATCCCAGAAACCACTTCAACCAACCAACCAACCAGCCAACCTCTTTCTGAGCGTAGTCGACGCCACAGGCAGTGATTTAACTGGTTGAACCCAAGGCAAGGATATCTAAGTAATTAATGGACTCTCTCACAGAAACTCTTCTTCTGCTACTTATTTATTAGCAACACCCTCCGGCTGAAAAACCCTGCAATGGCTTGGTAACCTAAAATCATCATTTGTGGATAGATGTCGTCAGATCCGTTAAGTTTCGACTCTTTCGTGAAGAATTTTAGTGCAACTTTCCAACTAAATAATTTCAAAAGCTCATTTGAATACTTCCAAAATTATTATTAAGAGGAAAAAATGACTTGCTAAATATCTTGACTTAATTAAAAAAGTTGAAAGTCTAAAAATAAACTGGTTTACATACTACACGTAAATGTTCAAACCAAGCAGTGAAACCAATCATTCTGCTAAGTTAATTTCATTGAATTAATTTGTTTTGATATATCAAAAATATGCTAAGCGTATCAATGTAAATACAGAAACAATGGTTAAAATATTAAAATTAGTTTGTATTTTTAGATTTCTTCAGGAATAAAAATTTTACAAAGAACCACAAAAATTTATTTTTATTCCCACTGAAAAATACAAGGTTATCCATTTTGCGGTTACGAAAATAAAGTGAATAAAATACAAATTTCGATCACTTTTTAGCACATATTGGGCGGTAGCTCAGCCATACTTGACGAAAGTTGGTTTTCAAGTGCTCAAGATTTATCCGCACGATTTTTCGTGAAGCCCCATAAAACAAAGTCCAACGGAGAGATGTCGTACGTTGTCGGTGGCCAATTGACATCGCTAAGATGGGAGTTTACGCGGCCGGGAAATTTCTCATGCAATAAACCCATATTCACTCGAGTATTGTGTGGCATGTGGCACCAACTTATTGATCAAGTCGCGTTCTTCAATGGCAAGCCAAAAAAGTGGGATTATCATACGACCATAACGCTCTGAATTGACAGTGACAGTCTCGCCGTTGTCATTTCGAAGAGGTCATACTTTCGGGCTAAAGAGCACACGAGAGAGTAGGTTTTTTTTATATAATGGCCTCTACTCAATTTTTTGTAGATTCTCAGATCCCTTGATGCGACATTTTTGCCTATTTATGTACGTCCTGAGGACGAAAATTTGATTCGGAAAAACGACGTCCACTACTCAGTGTAAGGCGTTGTGAATAGTCACCTGGCTTCGGTTGTTGTGTGAGCTGGACTTTGTATGGATGTGGGTATAGGTGCAAACTACGTCATAAAGTGCCGTAAGAAAGACACAGCTCTTGAGAACGTCGATAAACAGACACATTCGAGTCCTCCTCTTTAAGCACAAAACGTGACCATGTTTGAGTCTAACTTTTAATTTAAAAAAAACCGGACCGTACATTTTTCCGTAGAGGACGAGCCTCAAGGAGGTCGACCAAAATCTTCCACTGATGACGTCTCTGTAGCTTTGGTGAAGTCCAAAATTGACGAAACCCCACGATTGACATAAGAAATGGATGCTAATGAATTGGGCTTGAATGCCACGAGTATTAAGTAGCCATCTGAGATACACGAAGAAATCTGCTCGATGAGTTCCACGAATTTGAAGGACAAAGATTATAAATAAGTACCAAAAGAAATTTTTTTCTGTTCAACTTACCGAACTTTTGTTAATCCCCTTGTATATACTTGATCTTTTCATTTCTTAATTCAGATATAATTTAATATGAAGCATTTTGTTACAATGATTGAACTTTAACATTAAGACATTATTTATAACTAATGGTTTAAACTGAGTTTTGATAAACATTTAATATATGAATAAACCATCCTACGTTTATCTCAATAAAATCTATTTAATAATAACACAATGTTGTGTATAATTGAAAACTATAAATTGGTAACTGCCACATTTCAATGGACTTAAAACGTGTATGGAATGTTACACAATAATCCGTCAGATGAACTTCATAGCTTTTGGCTATAATCAGTCGCCCATAGGTACTCGTACATACGCATGTACATACATATGGTACATTAATGTATAGAATGGCCATCTTGTCATTTAACATATCCCAATTTGCACACATTAATCACCCGCTATTCGATTTTGTTATTCGTGTTTAGCAACGGTATTTACATAATAACGATACAAATCAAATGAAATTGAATTTTCAATTTGAAAGCAAAAACAAAACAAACAAAAAACGCGCAAATTCAGTATACATTTATTTTAACTACATAAATATATGTAGATCTGTTTGCATATAAACAAGCATGTAATGAATTTATAATGCCAATATGGATGAATTCACTCAAATTATTTAGTGGCTGTCAGTGTTGCCGCCGTTGATTTAATTAAGAGCTTTTTCTAGCTTTTCTTTTATGATTGATTTGGATTATTTGTTTTTAACTCTTTTAAGTTTTTTCTTCCTTCTGTATTTAGCTTAAATCTTTTCCAGCCAGTTTTGGATAGATCTGGTTAAAGACTTTAAGTAATTTTATATAATTATATTTGGTGAAGCTTTCAGTTTAATTTTTATAATTGACTGGGTTGGAGCTTTATCTTTAACTTCTTTTTCTTAACCACCGATCAACTTAGAATACGTCTCTTTTCCAGTTAGTAGGGGCTTTCTAAAGCTATTTTTTGGATTCTTTCCATTATAGCTTTTTTGAAGCTTTTTTTATTGCTTTTTGGAACATTTTCCTAGCATAGGTTAGATTAGGTTTCACACTGGCCGCCTGTTGCACCTTACATAGCGCTTTTTCTAACTTTTCTCTTATGATTAACTTGGATTATTTGTTTTAAGCTTTTTTAAGCTTTTTCTTTCTTTTTTATTTAGCTTAAATCTTTTGAAGCCGGGTTTGGATGGATTTGGTTAAAGACTTAAAGTAATTTCATATAAATATATTAGGGAAAGCTTTTAAGTTTAATTTTTTAATTGACTTCTTTGGATTGTTTTCACCATCACTTTTTTGAAGCTTTTTTCTATTGTTTTGATAAAGCTTTCTTGGAACATTTTCCTAACTCGAGTTAGATTAAGTTACACTGGCCGGCTGATACGCCTTACATAAACCCGTTGGTGCTTTCTAGTACCAAATGGAGTCGCGAAGTTCAAGGGATCCTCAACATCCAACTTTGAAGCCTTCCCTAGTCATTTGAACTGCGAGGCTTCCCGGAGATATCTATGACGAGTTCTAGCTGGCAAAAATCAGATGAGGTTTTCAAACGTCTCACTCATGCCTTTTTCCCGGCATTTCCTACGTGTTACTGCTACTAATGCCCAATCTGAACCAACTTGCATGGTGTGCCATTACGTGGCAGCTCGTCATTATGGCGACAACAGTTCTATTATTTTTTTACACGGCCGTGTAAGCATGAATTGCGTGTTTTCCTCACGTTTTTCTGCAAGTCGCTAAAGCGTTCCAGCTCATCCAGCTCTTTTGAAAATTTCATTATAGATAGTTTTTAGGGGTTTTGTACCCCCTAGCTTATCACAACAGCTCTAAAAGCTTTAGGCGTTGCCTGAGGTCTAGCTTAACGCAATAGACTCCAGCTCCTCACTGCATCAGCTATTTTTTAATCTTCTGGGTAGATGTTCCTGCGCCAACCGCGCTCCTTAAACCTAGTTTGTAGTTGCCTGCAGAACAGTCACTTAGTGCATGTCTAATTATCTCCTTTTATTTAGCGTTCTTAAAATACGTACAACACCATCTGAAGGGAGATACTTGTCATTGGACAATTACCTATCAAGGCAGCACAAGTTCTGGTGCTTGTCTATATATAAATTCTTTTAGTAGCAATATCGAAGATAGCCGACGTCAAGGTCATGGATTTAATACTGTTCGTTGGAAAATCAAAACGACTTGATAATGAAGCCTGATGGTAAAATTTTTGTAATGGGTCTTAGTGAAATTGTTGCGATAGATCGATAGCCACTATAACCTTACGATACCTAGTACCAGTTTGCTAAGACTTATACCATATATAAGACTCTTACTCAGAAAGTCTTAGAACTTTTTGTTTAATGAAAAAACTATTTCCCTACGCGGACCATTCGTCTCCTAAACTTTCAACAGCTCTTCAGTCTTTCGTGAACAGAGAATGGTTCATCCTTCAGACTTTCACTCAGCCACTTCAGACTAGGCTGCTGGCACACAATAACATTTCTTTGATTAACAAATTTTGAAATTAGATAGAATTCACAAGCGGCAACCCTATTCAACTCAAGTGTCGACACAAAATTAATGCAAAAAAGTACATATTTGCATAGCGCCCATGACAATGATATGAGGCCGCCCAGGGACCACTGCAGTGCGCATAATGTTTTTCAATGAGATACATTTAATTGCATTTAATTAATTATGACAAATTAGACAAAAACACTATGCTAAATAATATATTTGACAGCGGAATTTAAAATTATGACAGCGCTGGGAAAATATGTATGTGAGTGTGTAATATATAGTAATATACATACGTGTATACATTCGTAAGCTGATTACCGTCACTAGAGGCAAACATTTGATGCAAACAACAACTACATACATACAGACATACATGTTTGTATGTACACGTATGTCCACGGAATCATAACAATGCTATCATGGGAAAACGAAAAAAAATAATAATAATAATAATTAGGATATGCAAATAGAAACATTTTTTCCCCGATGATATTAATAATATTGCCCTTGTTTTGATGTAGGTATATTTCAGCTGAACTTCATTTTCAATTAGTTTGCGAGATTTTTCTTTTTTAACACATTTTAGTGTAATTAATTCAAGCAAAAATTAAATGTCGAAAATAATTAAAACATTATGTACTCAAAATATTTAAAAAAAAAAGACTAATAAAAAATATTTTTTTTTCATGTTTGATGAAAATGTAAAATTTATTGAGACGTAAACAATTGCATTTTTTACCATATTATTTAAAAATTAGTGCAACAAAGTGATGGTATTTAAAAACCATCCAAAAAAAACGGCGCATTTGCATTCATTTTTTTTTCTTTGCAAGCTTTTAATAAACGGATTTGCTGAAAACATTAAAAAATTTGATTTTTTACTTTGCAATTCAATGAAATAGTTGCATAGTAATTAATTGGCAAAAAATATGAAAATTTTAACAATTTTATTCGATAATTTTTAAATAACTTTATAGGCATATGTAAATAATTATATATTAAAATATAAATATATACATATATATATGTATTTATATTTGGTCAAGTAAAAAGTAATCCATTATTTTTGCAACAGCTGGTTTTAGTGATCTCTATCTTGCATTCTAAAAGTGCAATTTGGATTGCACTAAAAAAGATTACGAACAAGTGCTGATCACTTAACACAGTAGTATTAGGAAAACGCCAGAGCACACACACATCGGTAGTCACGCACTAGAAACTTCGAGCACTTGGTTGGGATGTTCTTATGCATCCACTTTATAGTACGGATCTCAGAACGAGTGTTTCTGTCTTTGGCGAACGATTTGGCTGGTGAAATATTGGTCTGAAGAGAAGACTGTGAAAATCGATTTTCACCAAGTGTTTGCCGATAGGGATAAGGGTTTATATGACAGGGGTTATTGAGCAAAATGGTGCTTATTTGACATAAATCGGATAATTGCTTCAATTTAATGCAAAAATAATGGAATACTTTTTACTTAACCTAATATATATGAATAATATACAATTGACGCTCTATGACCGACTGCTGAAGCGATTTAATTTTGTTTGAATATTTCGGGCTTTCTAAGAATTCGAAATAATTAGAAAACCAATTTAAAAAAATTAAAAAAAGTTGAAAAAAAAAATTATATAAAATTAGTAATAAAAATTAAAAAATATAAAATAAATATTAGCAAAAAAAATATATAAATAAAAAAATATAAAAAAAATGTAAAAAAAAACATAAAATAAAAAAAATAAATTTAAAAAATGTAAAAACACCAATACAAAAAAGGTAAAAAAATATATCTAATTTATGAGAAAACAGTAAAAAACGTTTAAAAAAAAAATAAAACTAAATTTAAAAATTAAAATATATGAAAAATAAAAATATATAAAGTAATAAAAATATACAAAAAATATAAAAAAAATAAAAAAAAAAATAAAAAAAATAATTAAAAAAAAATTTAAAGAAATAAAAAGATCTATAAAAAAAATTTAAATGAATTTTGACACTTAGAATTTGTTCGAATTTCTCAATTTCGATAAGATTGTACAACATCTTTTTGGTTCCGAGTCGGAAATACAAATTTATGGGAAACCTAGTACAATCGAATTTCAGAACAGTTCCGTTACATGCGTACATGTTTATATATATATAATTGGCGCTTTGTAACCACTGAAGCGATCTTCGACCGGGCACCTGATCGATGATGTTCATGTCATTGTTTTTCTCACAAATGAAGAGACCTACAATTTAGACTGAGCTTTGATTTTCATGTCAAAAATACACTTGGACTGTATCCAGTAATTTCAAAGTTGGAGTTCTCTTATTCATTCGAACGACTAGTACTAACCAGCGCAAACGTTGTCTTCTAATTCGATAAAGGCGGAACTCGCTGCTACCGAAGGGTAAAGTAAAGGACCATAAATTTTCCGCAAAACCATTCACTCTTAATACTTTCTTATCATTCGTTGCCATCGTCCAAGCCTCCGCACCGGACGGCAATCACGATTGACTTCTAAGTTTGGTTTTTGTTTGTCGAAAGAGCACTTTTCTCTTCAATTGCCTACTCAGCGGATAGTAAAAGTGATTATGAGTTCGATTTCAAGACTGGTGTTATTGTTGATGATTATGCTGGCCCTCAGATAGACGAAATCGTCTACAATTGTGACGTGGGAACCGAAACGCGAATGCGTTGACTATGTGTTTGATGACAGGAGATATTTCGTTTTTTTTCCTCGACCAGAGCCATTCACCGCGCCTCGTTATCCAGTTTAGGGGAAAGCAGAACTCACTGTACCTTCTCTATTCAGCTCTCTGCAGTTTGTATTGTATCGAACGTTTCGGATATGTTCTTCCCGAATCCTACTGAGTTTTTTGTGTTAATCAGCGACAATTGGCGTCAATGGCTTTGAGACTGCTCCAATTCAAGTTCTTCAATGCAGAGAGGTGGTGTGTGTCGATTCTTTTCTTATAGATCTTTGCCAGGATTAATATCTAGTTAATGTTATAACTGCCAAGTCTGAAGCTTGACGTCTGAAGACTAAAAGGTGAAATCAGCTATTTGACAGAAGGTCTTTAGTCTGTCCCAAGGTACGCTGCTTGTATGTGAAGAGTCTTATACCACGAAGTTTGTGGATTAGACAGAGAACATTTGGGTTCTAATTGTGAGGCATACACTCAACTGACCAAATTCTGTAAAGAAGCGTCAGTTGTTAATCGCCATATTTGGATAGCTCAGGCTTTTTTTTAATTTTTTAAAAGAATGATGGGAAAATTTAAAATTCCTGTAGTTACTGTACTGAGACTCCGATAATACTTACGGTGTTGCCAGAGAGGTACCTCTGCCAAGCTAGTTATTGATGTCGTAAGAATAATGGCTAAAATCACCGCCGTCCAGGAATTGCAATGGGGAGACAAGTACGAAAGAATGTGGATCCCCGTAATATTTATTACAGTGATCATATAATGGAAAACAAAGTCGGTTTTGGGGTCGTAGTGGGAGAGAGACAAACAAAACTTAGCATTTTTGGTTCTTTTATTAATACGTTTTCTCTGAGGCTGTAAAAAATACTCTCGCTTTACAAAATCTATAGTTTAGACAAATTTATTTGTTTATTATCCAGTAAAACCCATTGCAAGGATACGTGTAGATAAGCAAGACGCAAAAACTTTATCACCTACAAACATACATAAAGTCGAAATCAAATTTATAAGCACAAACTAACAATATAAATTTATTTTTCTCTTATTTCACCCCTTTTCTCCTACTCCACAGGCTTCGGTCAAGAGATGCCCGCCACCCACACACAGATGATTTCACGCGCCGACTGGGGAGCGCGTCCATCAACGCTAATCGAACACTTTAACGGCCCAGCACCATATGTCATCATTCATCATTCGTATATGCCAAGCGCCTGCTACACGCCCTCAGATTGCATCAAGGCCATGCGTTCCATGCAGGACTATCATCAGTTGCAGCGCGGTTGGAATGACATTGGCTATAGTTTTGCGATCGGTGGCGATGGCATGATTTATGTGGGACGTGGTTTCAATGTGATTGGCGCGCATGCGCCCAAATACAATGACAAGAGTGTTGGCATCTGTATGATTGGCGATTGGCGAAGTGAGTTCAATCTGCTTGCTTGCTTGCTGGCTGGCAGCTGGCAATATGATTTATGTGCGGGCGAATATGTAAATGAAAATATTTATCTGTTTTTCGTTTTGTTCTGTTTTGTTTATAGCTGAACTGCCACCACCGCAAATGCTCCAGGCTGCGAAATCATTGATACAATTTGGCGTTGCAAAAGGTTACATCAATCCGAAATTCAAGTTGCTGGGTCACAGGCAAGTGCGTGACACCGAATGTCCGGGTAGTCGACTATTCGAGGAGATTTCCACATGGCCACACTTCGTGCTAGATCCCAATGGCGCTGAGAATGAGATTGCCAAGTGAAGAAGTGAAGAAGTGTAGATGTGCAATGAAGGGCGGAGAGTGGGTGAGTGAGGGAAAGAGAGAGGCCAAGAACTTAGTTCGCGCTTTAAACACCTTTTCAAAGTTCGCTATTAATTTTAAATTTATATTTAAGTAGATAACCGTTATTCAGAGCATAGCAAAACTGTTGACTTAATTTTAATACTAAAATATGAAAAATATATATTAAAAAAAATTCTAGAAACATGATATTTAATTACACTTTACAATTGGAAAACTTAATGTGGACTGCAAAATAGGAATGGAATTTTAATTTCAGGCTATAAATAAAAATTAAAATTGGTTGTTGTTTTTTATTTTGATTTTAAATGGTAAAAAAATGTAAAAAGCTCTGGACTTTTCATTAAAAATCAAAATTAAAAATAATAAAATCCAAAACTTCCAAGACTTTTATTATTCAAAATCAATAATTTAAACATCACTTCAAATAATTTGTAATGAAAAAAATATGGAAGCTTTGGATTTTATTAGTTTTTAATTTTTAAGCTTTCACATTTTTTTGCATTTAAAATTAAAATTAAAAATAACAAATCCATTTTTTCATTAAAATCAAAATTTAAAATAATAATCAATTTTAATTTTACTTTTCAATTAGTTTTAACGAAAAAAAATGTAAGTGATTTGAATTTTTCATTGAATAATAAAATTTAACATAATAAAATCTAAACCTTTCAAGACCTTTTTTCATTAAATTCCAAAATTAAAAATTATAATCAATTTAAATGTTTACTCTTAGCTCAGAAAAAAATGTACACCTCTTGTTTGATCAGTTTAAATTAATTAAAAAATAATTATAATTAAAAAAAAATTAACTGAGTTAATAAAAAAGGTTCAATTATAAAATGATTAAATACTTTTGATCGAAAATAAAAATCGGAAAACCATAATATGTAATATATTTATTCAAAGAAATATTTCTGAAAACAAATCTCAAAATTAATAGTAATTAATGAAAGAAAATTTTAAAATAATGATAGAAAGGTTTATTTTTAAATATTATTAATGATTGTGTTCTTTGCTTTGACAAGAAATAATTAAAGAATGCGAAAAATTGCATTACTTTTATTTCATTTCTAAATATGTATATGTGCATACACTCCTCCTAAACTATGCTCTAAGAAGAGTGTTTTAAATTCAAGTGTAATTATGTAGATTAAGTGCCTGTAAAGAATGCTATTAAACAAAATGCAAATAAAATAAAATAATAAAAACATTATTCTGCCTGCACTGTTATTTTGAATTTTTTTTTTAACTTTTTTTATTTAAAAATTAGCAGCGCGTATACCCTCATAATGCAGTCAATGCTGCGCCTAAAAGTATACCGAAACATAGTATATTTTTTCTCCCCGTATTGTTGGTTGTTGTGTACAATTCTTTTTGCAGCATGATTTTAGGCGCCATATTTCTCACAATCAAGTAAGGTAAAAAAAACATTATTATTCTTTTTAAAAGCAACCAAAGCGTTATGCCCCGAATAAACTTTTCGTAGGTCACTCTTTACTATTTCGATAGTTTTGCCTTGAAACTTGTTAATAAACTAACGCAACGGATGTTTCAACTGGATATTCAAGCAGTTTTAATGCGATGAGTGAGTATGAAGTGTTTGAAAAGCTGGCCGAAAAGGGTAATGAGCGATAATGCTACGAAAAGCTTTAGCGACTTGTAGCAAAATTTTGTGAGGTCTAGCGCCTGATGCTCAGAGATTATCAATATCCTCGGCACAGCTGGTTACAATTAAATTATTGTTCTATTTTTAATTTAAAAAGGAATGATTGAAATTCTAATTTTTAGCAGTATTTTAGTGACATTACTGAACCTTCACTAAAAGAGTGTAGAGAGAGAGACAGAGAGAGAGAGAGAGAGAGAGAGAGAGAGAGAGAGAGAGAGACAGAGAGAGACAGAGACAGAGAGAGAGAGAGAGAGAGAGAGACAGAGAGAGAGAGAGAGAGAGAGACAGAGAGAGAGAGAGAGAGAGAGATAGAGAGAGAGAGAGAGACAGAGAGAGAGAGAGACAGAGAGAGAGAGAGACAGAGAGAGAGAGAGAGACAGAG
The DNA here is from genome assembly GCA_037013455.1 of Ceratitis rosa. Lineage (NCBI taxonomy): Eukaryota > Metazoa > Arthropoda > Insecta > Diptera > Tephritidae > Ceratitis > Ceratitis rosa. The sequence continues at coordinate 852,335 of JAWMAG010000105.1, read as the reverse complement.
AGAGAGAGAGAGACAGAGAGAGAGAGAGAGAGACAGAGAGAGAGAGAGACAGAGAGAGAGAGACAGAGAGAAAGAGAGACAGAGAGAAAGATAGAAAGAGAGACAGAGAGAAAGAGAGAGAGACAGAGAGAGAGAGAGACAGAGAGAGAGAGAGAGAGACAGAGAGAGAGACAGAGAGAGAGACAGAGAGAGAGACAGAGAGAGAGGAACAGAGAGAGAGACAGAGAGAGAGAGAGAGGTGCCTCTGCCCAGCTGGTTGACGATCTCGTATGCTGAATGGCTGGCAACACTGCCGCCCAGGAAGTGCAAAGACGGAACAAGAGCGGAAGAGAGTGGATCCTCGTGACATTTATTACAGCGGTCATATCAAGAAGCGCAAATGGTATTCACACCAGTGTATGAACGTCTTGCCACAATCCGCATCGATAACAACTTTCTTTAACTTGTCTTGCATTTGCGCACATGCACCGAAGGAAAAGAAGGACCACACGACCAAAGATGCGTTTGTGAGCACCACGATGTCAAAATTATATTTGGCACCTTCGGCACAATTGCCGGACAAATCATCTTCCACGACGAAAAATCGACTTCGCCAAAGCCCGAAATATGGTTGTCTGTAGTTTTAGATTCCAGCACAATAAAAATCAAGCTAGTTGATTGTCTAAAGTTCGAAAAACTCAAAACCAGATATATCATGTGGGGCTTAACGCACGACATGTCTCCGGTGTGCATGACGTACATACACTCCGAAAAGCCAACATCGACTCGGACCACCATCTTGTAGCAGGAAAGACGCACACCCGCTTTTGTGAAAATCACAAGGAAGATTCTACGACGAAAAGCTGAAACTTAAAATAGAAAGCCCAACTGTTTTCCACTCGACTTGTACTCCAGCTCTCTGAGAACACTCATCAGCAAATCGGTATAAGAGAGCTGTGGGACGGAAGAGTATTGTGTGAAAGACTGAAAAGTGAAGTGACGAACATAGATCAAAACTCTACAAGTCGTTCATGACTCTCGTTCTGCTATATGAAAAGGTTTTGCAGAAGATTTATGGTCATATGTGCTTGAACGATGGAACGATGAAACGATGCAGTACCCACAGGTGGAAGCAGAGTAAGAGGAAGACATCCACGCCGATGGAAAAACCAGGTGAAGAAGGTCGTGGCTTCACTTAGTATCTCTCATTGATGCCGGCCAGCGCGCCATTGTTAATTCGTCTCTAATGGCGTCAGCAGAGTTTATGACAAAGAAACTCACAAAATCTGGCACTTGCGTGTTTTAAATACAACTTTGCATTTAGACTACTGCAATACATACATATTAAAACAAAAAACCTAGACAATGTTGAACTTTTAAACTGCGCAACGCCTTATTTCAAATGCGTCGAACACATGCGTATGACAGAAGCTGTCAAAAGAGAGGCAAACTGAAAAAATAACCTCAAAACTTTAACAAAACCAAAGGCAAAAATAACGAAACATGCAAATGGAGTTGAATTTTTCAACAGTTTTGACTTTTTAACATACTTTTACATAAACTGGCAGTGTGTATATGCCGCACGGAAAACAAAAAAAAAATCACGAAATTTGCCAATTCAAATTACACATTTTAAGTCAGTTTTTAAAACTCATCATTTCGCCGTGTACCTCAGCAGACTGACGCCTGAAACTTTGGTCGCAATTAAGTTTTATTTTTTTTATTTTTTATTGTGTTTTTTTTTAGAGAAACCAGCAAAAATATACAAAAATTTTACTTCCAAAGTAAGCGAAATTTAAATATATGCATATGGAGAAGCGCTTCTTTCCATTCAAATAACAGTCAAGTGTGAGAACACAGTATGTCACATAAAGTACGTAATGTTATGGCAAAACTTTTGCAGTTTCCACACAAAAAAATATGCGCCGAGCGTCTCCAACATACACAAATTTTCGGATAAATAAGAAGTACGACACGGCGTATGAGTAACCAAAGCAAGTGCCAGGCAGAATTTTTTCGAAATACTCAGACCTTAGAGTAGAGTTGGAAAACTGACTTCAGTAAGTTGCCACAACATATTTATGAGAAAAATAATTAATTAAATATTTTAGTTAACAACTTTTTTATACTTAATTGAGTGACATGGATTTCACAGCTGGAAAAAATTAATTTTTTATTTATTATCTTCCCTCCGGGTTTGGGCGTAATTTACAGCCAATAGAAACATTCGGTGAATGCCAAATTGCATATGGAACGATTGCACCGTCTTTAAAGACTATTCCTAAGTGATTTCGAAGATTACAGACAGGAAATTTTTCCATAGAGGACGAGCCTCGAGAAGTTCGACCATAATCTTCCACTGATGACGTCACTGTAGCTCTGCTAAAGTGCAAAATTGACGAAGACCCACGATTGACACAAATAATGATTGCTAATGAATTGAGCTTGAAGGCCATAGCTGTATCGCGAATATTAAGTAATCATCATCTGCGGCCGCCGCCAAGGCCATGTAACCCCTTTAAAGTGTGCGAAATATTACGTTTATTAGCAGTCTATTCTCATTAATCAAAACTACTGCAGGCTACATGAAATGAAAATCTATCTCCCAGAATTCTAATTAAATACTAGTATTTTTAAGGATGAAAGTACACCAGTTTTTTTAATTTGTTGGTAAATGTTTTTTAGCAGTTCACCAATAAAGGGAATAATAATAATTTCCTCAGCCAAGCCATCCGTATGTTCTTTGAAGATTTCTAGCACGCCTCGGCTGATTTCATTTTCTGCATAATCACGTTAACCAAGTAATCAAATGAGTTCACTACAGTGGTGAAGTATAAATTCAACATAGCTGAATGAACTAGTATACAACTAGAATAAAGCTGATGCATCGTTGGACAATTGACAGTGCGTGCAAGTTTCTAACACAGGAAACTAATGAAAGGTGGAATAGCTAGTGCAAAATTGCAAACTAATTGGATTCTAGTACACAACTAGTATTTTTCCCTAGAGGGTTTGTATACATGTAAATGCATGGATAAATATTATCTCATTTATGTTAAAAAGTAAGTACTTTCGATATTTTTTCCAGTGCCAACTTTCAATGTAAGCACAAAATTCTTTTTTTTCAATTTTTACATGAAAAAATAGCGACAACATTCCATGTTTGGTTACGTTAAAATAAAATATGCCGTTGAGAATGTTAAGTCTATCACTTTTGTTGAACATTAAAATTCGTATGATTGCCGATATATGAGCGTCGAGGCACTTAGGGCAAAAAAAAAATCCTCTTGTTATACCACGAGGTGCCCTACGGCACCTTTTCCACCCATTTGACTTCCCTTGTGAACTTTATTATGTCACTTACTTTAATTTCGCTTCCATGGTAAATGCTATGCATAAAAGCGGCTTAAAAATCAGGAAGCATAGCTTCAGGGCAATCAGATAGCAGGTGGAATATCGTATCTGCCTTCTCGTCATTTCTGCATTTTGCTTTTGTGATCTCCTCTTTTTGCAGAGCATATGAACCATTTCACCATTCTTTGGTTCCATTGTGAACAAGTTTACCTTAGCTTGTGACAAATCAAGTTTTGTGCCCACCTTAAGTGGCCTTACTATGAAAATATTCCGTTGGGAGCAGATAACATATGGCTAGAGACATATCAATGTGTTCATTTTCCGAAAAAATATCCTCTGTCGTATCTCTTTTCGTCTGTTCTTTTTTTCTCTGTAACTAGGAACCCAAGCGAGGACTAGTTTGTCGTAATCGAGCTACTTGATTATAACTGAAGATGAATAAGTCTCTTCCTGAGTATCGGTTGCTAATGTGTTTAGCAATTTGTATGGTAACAGAGAGATTAAGAGTTCCATGACCGTACTCCCCCTACTATCTATGTAAACAGTGTCATAACGATGAATCGATTGTCCAAAGTGCAAATACAGCGAGTGATCTACACGTATATTGCTTGGTAAAAAGCTATTATTCTCTAAGATTTTTGAGTGCTCTACTGTTTCCGCTCCCTTAAGTAAAGAGTTATCTGATGTGCTGCCAATTTTTATATTCAGGATATGAAGGATTATATTTAGAGCACCATTGGGAGTCGTTCTAAACGCACTCTAATTCTTATCAACACTGTTGAATTATAAGAAAATTGTCTCTGTTTGTTTTCCTCGCCATTGTGGGTCACCACATAGTACTACAACACCAGATTATTGGATGCAAAAATCCAGTGGCAGATTATGGGACTTAAGTCCTATTTTATACCTATAGCTCGTTTATAGACACAGCGAGCGAGGGTGGCTTTCTCATATCTCTTCGTAATACGCGCTTCTCAATTACCAAATAAATCAAAGGTTGTACTATATTCTCTATATTCTTCATTACAGTATATTCCATATTGCTGCCAAAGTAATTCCATTTTTTGTCCCGTGCAAAAGTTAGCATTTTTATCTACTTAAGAGGTTAGGGGTAGTCAGAGGCACGAAAAAATGAGAATTTTCAGTATTTTTTTTTTTTGCTATTAGTCACGAAAATTTCGAAAAAAAAAATTTTTTTCCGAAGTTACAGCTGTCTGTGTTAACCCAGTTCCAAAAAAAGGTCCTTGCGGTGACAATCATAAGTCCTTGGAGATTCATCTGAAATCAATCGGATAAAAAAAAAATAGTTTTATAAATAAATAATCCTGGGCCTGATCGAAGGATTTTATTTTTTTTTCAAAAATTAACAAAATGGCGGCCTCAGGAAATTTTTTTCTAGATTTTTGGGAAAAAATCAACAGTTAATTGGTCTTAAAAAATCGAAATTTCTCAAAAAATAAAAATCCTTCGATCAGGCCCGAGTTTATTATGTATTCTACAAGCTGCATAAATTTCATTAAAATCAACTAAGCGGTTTTCGAGTTACAGTTGTCACCAGTTCAAAAAACATAGTTTTGAGAAAAACGCGTTTAAAGTTTCACACAGCGCTTTGAAAGGCCCGAGCTCTCTTTGTTATTTGTCGAATAACTTAAAAACGAATTATCGGATTAACTTGAAATTTTCAGAGATTATTTTTAAGATAGTATACTTAACGAAAATGCGAAAAAAAAAATTTTTTTTTTTGAAAATCCTGACTACCCCTAACCCCTTAAGCTATTTAAGCAGTTATAATTTAAACCTCTTGGTAAAATGCAAAAACTGCAATAAATTGCAATTTTATCTCAATTCGAGTGTGTCCCGTTCGACCTGATAATTGATAATTTTTTTTTTTTTTTTTTAATAAAAATTTTTCTCTTCATGTCAAAAATATTCCTAGCTAAGGAACCCAATGTTTAGATGTATAACCTGTTGGGAGCTGCATAATTTAAGTTTTTGAATTATGTATATATACATATTCGATTGTCGATTTTTATTCCGAAAAAAAATGGACCAAAATATTTGTATAACATTGTACTTCAAGTATTGACAGCGGGCATGAGATGAGTGGACTTTAGGTAAAGGAAAAGCTCAATAATGGTTTTTTCTCGTCAGTACCGTTATCAACTACCATATTCACCTACGATAATTTCCCAGTTATCAGTATTGAGGAAAGCCTATAAAGGGCACCATGTCGATTTATCACATAAAAATGGGATCGCTGAAAAAGCTTATGGTACCCGTCGGAACCTCATCATGCATTAAAAACCGTTGTCATATATAATTGGTTCCCTTCAAAGTAAGGAAATACTTATGGCAGCGGCTTTTAATACATGCATGATGAGGTTCTGACAGGTACCATGAGCTTATGAGATGTATATTTATATTAAAAAAATTAAAATTTACATCACTTTTCTGAACCCACCACATGCATAAGTACTTTAATAAAATTATTTTACTTGCTTTTTTGTTAAAAATCTGTCGCTAACTTCTTCGCAAGAATACTAGAAATTCTCATGCTACAATTGTACTAAAAGCAAAGAAATATTAACTATGTCAGAGTGTAAGTATGTATGAGTGCCTGAAATTGTGAAACATTTTCGGAATTTTTCCAACGCCTAGAAGACGCAAACAAAAATGTGTTGAGCAAAAGTTTAGAAGAAATTTAAAACTAAAGCGTGATGAACCCAATGAGGAGCGGGAGCTGAACGCCAACGCACTATGGTCCACGAGCCTACTTTTAGTGGCCAGAGGTCAGTTTTTCAAAATCAGTAAAATAATATATACTTTTAATGTAAGATCAAAGAACAATGTTAGGTTTAATGGCAAAAACTTAGGACGGCAGCAGAAATGTTAATATTCCGGTAATTTTAATTAAAAAATAGCTCCACGGTGAAAACGTTGATAATGTAATGGAAATAGTCGAATCTGACCGTCACGTCAAGACTGTTTCGACTGCTTAGAAGCTAAAAATTGCATAAAAAAGCGTTTTGAACACTTGAGAAAAGCTGAGTACATAAAGAAGCTAGATGTATGGATGCCACATGAGTCAACGAGACCTCATGGACCGCATTTCTAACTGCGAATCACTGCTGAATCGTAGCGGATGGTGAATGATTATGAAAACTGATTGGATTGATTTTTGGAAATAAATTTATTGTGACTGCGTTCTATCAATCCATAAAATGTATTGTCTGTTGAAAAGATTTCAATTCTGTTTCAAATGCGGATAATTATTTACAAACATCACAATTCATAATTGGTAATATACTTTTTTGACCTCAAATTTAAGCACTCCCGATTGAAAAAATTTAATAAATTTTTTATTTTTCTTAATTCGTTTTTATTTTATTTTTTATTCCTTTCTAAATTCATTTTTTATTGATTTTAATTTTTTGTTTTTATTTAATTAATTTTTAATTTTTTTATATTATTCTAATTTTTTTTATATTATTCTTATTTTTATATATTTTTTTTTTTTTTTTTATATTGTTTTAATTTTTTTTTTTATTTTTATATTTTTTAATTTTTTAATTTTTTTATATTTTTTATTGTTTTTCAATTTTTTTATTTTTTTTTAATTTTTTAATTTTTTAATTTTTTTTTTTTAATTTTTTAATTTTTTTATTTTTTTTTTAATTTTTTAATTTTTTTATTTTTTTTATAAAAAATTTGCACTCTTGATATTTAAAGCCGTTGCGCTAGGTCTACTATTGTATTAAAAATTAAATAAAAAAAATATATAGGGAAAGCTCAGTGACAATCTCTCCCAAAAAAAAACACGCCAACGAAAAATATTGACTACTCTACAAGTTAATAATTTTAGCCACAAAATGTGGTCGCCTGGACCATAGTGCAACTACGCGCTACAGGCAATAAAAAAGAAATTTTTGGGTTGCATACTTTTAGGCGTTCACAAGAAAAATGCCTAGCATGTGTGAAGCCACCTGTTGTGAGAACGAATAATGCCAAAAAAGTACATACATACCTATATAATATAATTTTATAACAAAGAAAAACTAGCTGGCAAAATGTATTAAGTTAAACTTAAAGAGGGCAAATAATAAGTAAGTAAAGGTTGACGGGCAATGGAAATTGCTATTAAAATAATCTTAATAATGGAATGAACACAAAATGTGCAATTATAATTAAAAAATAATAACTTTAAAAATACAACTGTAAAACTTTTTTTCCCACATTTAATTTTGCTCCAAATTCTAAAAAACACAATAACCTAAAAAGTAATTCTCTGAAACGAATGCACACTTCCGCTGCCGCATCTATTTTAAGCATATTTTCGCCGCAAATAACCTGCATGCCTTCTTGCCCATCTCAACTCCAACCTCTGAAATATGAGCGTTCGAGCAAAAAAGCATACTTTTAATGATTTCGAGAGTTGTTCTACTTCCGCCTCCATTAAACTCATCTTTTCTGCTTTTACATGCCAAACAAACTACAGCTGCGTTGGGTATATATTGTATATACCATATAAGCGTTGGCTTTTCGGATGCACGGACTTGCCATGGAACATTGCAACAAAATCAACTTTAAATAATCAGAAAACTATATAGCTGCCCTAAAGGCTTTTATAATTTCATAATATTCACGGCGAAAGTATGCGCTATCAAATTGTGAAAATGGAGTATAACAAACGCATACACTTACACTTACACACACTTCCACAGAGGCCACCACTGCCGTACTCTGCTAAATCCGTTGCACTTAACATTTTACGCACAACAAGTGTTCTTTCATTGGCGTGCAAAAAGGAAGTGAGACGAATTGTGGACGAATGCAGAGCGCATTAGCGCCACCAAATATCAACTTAAGTTGGTTGCGGATGGCTGAGCAACCGGAGCAAAGTGCTGAGTTGGAGTGGGCGATGTAGAATCTGTATTTATGTAGGTATGTATGCATGTATGTAGCTTCCAACTGCCACTTGGCAACCAAGAACCGTCCCGTGCTTTGACCATACACTGAGTCGGGAGAAGGGGGCAGGGGTGCAGTTGGACGAAACAACTGTGCCACTCACTCAAATTATAAGCAGCGTTTAATAGAAAAACTTTGAAAATGTTGCATTAAAATAAATATGTGTACAATATTACAAAGCAAACAAGCAAAAAAAGTAATAGTAAACTAAAATAAATTTTATAAATAAATATTTAACATAAAGAAAAATGTAGAAAACTGAAACATTTTAAAACTCTGTTTAGCTAACTAGGGCTTGGCATTAATTTTACGAACTGTGCTTGCGTTTCCACAGCAGAATCACAGGAAAAATGGACAAAAATTATAATACTTCTTATATGAAAGTAAGGCGCAGCGTAACATTAAATTTCATGTTAATCAAAAAAGTTTAATCGATTTGGTTGGTTGGTTTGGTTTATTAAAATAAATTTTATTTCGTTTTCACTCGACTCAACAGGTAATGTTAAATCGTTAACAGATATATTAAATCTCTAACAGATATGTTAAATCGTTAACAGATAATGTTAAATCGTTAACAGATAATGTTAAATCGTCAACAGGTAATGTTAAGTCGTTAAGAGATAATGTTAAATCGTTAACAGATATGTTAAATCGTTAGCAGATAATGTTAAATCGTTAGCAGATAACGTTAAATCGTTAACAGGTAATGTTCAATCATTAACATATAATGTTAAATCTTTAACAGATAATGTTAAATCTCTAACAGATATATTAAATCGTTAACAGATATATTAAATCGTTAACAGACATGTTAAATCGTTAGCAGATAATGTTAAATCGTTAGCAGATAATGTTAAATCGTTAACAGATATGTTAAATCGTTAACAGATATGTTAAATCGTTAGCAGATAATGTTAAATCGTTAACATGTATATGTTAAATCGTTAGCAGATAATGTTAAATCGTTAACATATAAATGTTAAATCGTTAGCAGATAATGTTCTGGTGTTAAATCGTTAGCAGATCGTCCAAATGGCAGTGAAAGTGAAACACCCAGAGATGATGAACTCAAATAAAGGCATATCTGACAAATGTAATCTAAGTGTGTTCTCTTTGTCTTATCCACAAAATAAGGTAACCCACAATCTGTGCCAATTATCAAGCTTTACTAGTCGCACACTTAACGCTTAGGCACTTGAAAACAAACATCCGTCAAATTATAGCTGAGCTACCGCCCAAAATGTGCTAAAAAATGGTCGAAAATTTCCTCAATCGAATCAAAGTTTGCAAGAAATAATGAGGCTGTCATTTGAATGAAGTAATTTCCCACATATAGTGCCTTGTAATAAAAGAGGAATTTCATGAAAAAAATTTTTTTTTTTCAAATGCATTTACGTTTATGTTCGGAACCGCAAAAGGTATAACCTTGTATTTTTTTTTTTGCTAATTTCGAAAATGATCTTTGGCTCTTCATTATATTTATTTGTTTATTTATTTTATTTTACTTAATTTTTTATGCAATTACCATACGAGTATAATCTCTGTCTGCTGGCAGTTATGATTTCCGGCTAGTACAATATATACGGTTTATGGCCATGCCGTTGTGCGCATAAATAGAAATAGAATTTAAAACTAAATAATTCGATAGAGAGCGGAAATGAACTGCATATTTTTTTATTTATTTATTTATTTTTTTTTTATAAAAGTTTAGTGAACTCTCACATATACACATATGGATAAACAGTCATTTTGGAAATTCACACGCTTGTACGTTCTTAGTATTTACAAGCTTGTCATCAACAGAAAGAGAAAAAAAAACAATGCGTTGCATAAATTACACTATTTGTGTTTTGCGCTTTTTCGGTGCAACACCGAAACCACAACGTGTTCATATATATATACCTATATATATAAGCGCTGCGGTTGCACGGATTGTTTATATTTTGTTTCTGCAACATTGAATTGTGGCTTATGAAATTTTTAATGTTATTTCAAGTCTATATTATTTTACATATTTTTTTTTTTAGTTTTTTTTTAACTTTTTACATTTTTTTTTTATTTTTTTAAGTGTTTTTTGAACTTTGGAACTTCCTTTTGTTTTTTTTTTTGGTTTTTTTTCTTTCTCTCTCTTTTTGTGCGTTACTACATTTGTACATTTTTATCGGCTGCCATTGTGGGAACAAGCATTCTCATGTCGCTTGCAACCGCGAATTTGGTTTTTGTTATTTCCACATCTCACATTCTACGCTTTGCGGTATTTATGCATTTTTGAAAAGTTGGAGTACCGTTGAAAATGCTTGTAAACATATTTTGGTTGACGATTTACATTTTACTTTCATACATACTATTTGCAGCTGTTTTTGCGTTTTTTTTTTAGGTTTTTGCGAAAGTGTATTTACATACATATATTTAAAATGCCGACAAGGTGATTAATATTTTATTTAAAGCCAGTAAAACCCATTTCCAACGGAAGGATAAACTTTGGCAATTCAAAGTATGTCTGTCTAATTAAAAAGAATTCATTAAGAATTTAAGTAATGTTTTTTTACTAGCATATCCTTTACTAGCATCTGTTTCCGCAGCGGCGGTGCGTAGGGAGATTGAGATGCCGCTCCACAGTTCCCTTATATTGGGTTACTGATGAGTGCAGCATCTTTTCGACGTCGAAACTTCCTTTTGTTTGCTGAGAGGCGTTATGAAAAATTTGATTGCTGAATGTATTTTCTTGTGCGGCAATCTAGTACTACAGATAACGAGATTTCGGGCTGCGGCGAAGTCAATCAGTCTCAGACCGTTTGAGGATGTTTCGTCATGGAGGTTGGATTTCCCGAAAGTTTGCGACAAAAATACCCTATTTGCCCACCCTGGCGTTAAAGTCGCCAAGCACAAGTTTCACATCGTAGCGAGGGCGGCGCTCCAGAGCTCAAATGGAGGGTATCCTTGGTTACATTGTCCTGCTTTACAGACGGGACGCGAGCGCAAATCAGCGATGTGTTAAGCAAAAATTTGCTTTGATACCGATCTAGGCGAGACGTTCATCGCTTGGGACACCGATTTGCCCTCCTTTACACATCAAGACAAATTTTTAATCTTCATCAATACCAATACCAATGCTTATTTTGTCCCCCTCAAAATATGCTCCTTCTGAAGCGATACACATATGCCAACTTTTTTTTCCAATCATCGAAACATGCCTTGTAGGCGCTGTCTGGGATTGTCTTCAGTTCCCTTTGTGAGTTTTCTTCTACGGTCTCAATCGAGTCGAAACAGATTCCACGGAGGGCGTAACTTGAGTTTTGGAAACAAAAGAAGTTTCATGGGGCCAAATCCGGTGAGTAAGGTGGCTGATCGGCGGTATTGAATAAGTTTTCGGACGGATAGTAGACAGATGTTTTCGCGCAAACGCTCAAACAATACTCTTTATTGACCCTCTGTCAACTCATGATGAGCCAAACCGCGAATATCGAAAAAAACTATATCCGGAAACTTTTTGGTCTTAATGTATGTAGGTAATAAATTTCTCAAGTACCTACTCGTTGCCGTCCTTGCCACGTCCATCGTATTTCTTGGTTGGCGGTGATGTCAGCCCATAATCTTTCGAAGACATCAAGCAGCTGGGCAGCGGCAGATTCCCAATTAAGGGACATTCCAGATGCAATCGTGATACTTAAAACATTTACGGTGGAGGTCATTAAAAGGGGGGATCTTATCAGAGGATTCTTGCTCTTGTTATGAGGTAACAAAATTATGTACTTATTTCAGTATATATAATTTCTATTTTTTATTATGATTTTTATTTTCAATAAATTATCGCAAAGACCAATCTTTTTTCTATATTTTTAATTTCGCTACTTAATGCAGATAATTTTTTTTTTCGTCTGTCATAGCTTTAATGCATTTGAAATTATTTTACTTTCGAATGGCAGTGAATTCATGGAATTCGTGAATTTTCCTTGCATCCCACTTGAAAAGAAAAAAGGCATTTAATTCATATTTTAACACGAACACTTTACAACCGGCTTAATGAGGTAAAATATAACGCATTACAACTGTATTTCATGTTAGTCAACAATAGGGAAATGTTAAAATTTCCGTAGGGGTTTTTTTTTATTTAACGAACAATTATGATTTTTATATTTGTAATCAATTTGTACGCGTTATGATTGTGCTTGACATCTGACGGAACTTAGTAATCTGAGAAATAGCAATTAATTGTTGCAACGGTAAAGGGAGAAAAAGTCAATGGAAAACACAAACGAGCAGAAAAGTAGCAATTATTGAGAACAACATAAAGCATAACAACCAGAGCGAGCATTAACAGTAATGAAAACAGGCGGTGTCTATGAAACGAAAATCCATCCATACACACACAAACACATAGCGTCATAAGTGTATGTACGTGTACGTTGCGAATGAGTTAAATACAATAAAAATAATACAGATGCATGTAGAAAAAAAAAACAGAAGTTTCATTGCTTTCCAGTGTTCAAAACAATTTTATCGTACTATTCGCGCCTTTTACCTTTAACTTACATATATGTATACGTGGATGTTGGTACCCAGCAGTGAGATTCTTGACTAGTACTGAAAAACTCTACTAAAAAACTACCAGGTGTGTTTGTTGATGATTGCCGGTTTTACTAGTAGATGTCGCTAGCAATATGTATAAATTTCTATGATTTGGCATGTATGTGATTTTTTTCTACTGACATTAACCTACAAAAATACGCAAGTCACATTCCGTCAAAATAATAGCGTCATATTTGTTTACCTCAGTGAATTTGTCGAGTTTCGTTCCAAGTAAATCGCATTTGCGGCATTCGTTGCTTTTCTTATATCATCAAAAGAAAAAAGCAGCTGAAGCTCACCGCTTGCTGGTAGAAACTTATGGTAAACATGCTCCAGTGATTAGAACATGTGAGACATGGTTTCGTCAATTTAAAAGTGAAGATTTCGATTTGACAGACAATGAACATCCTGGTGCAGCGAAAAAGTTCGAAGACGAGGAATTTCGAGCGTTATTGGATGTTGATCCAACCCAATCGCAACAAAAATTGGCAGAAACACTACATGTGCCTCGAGGAGCAATTTGCCAACGTTTAAAAGCCATGGGAAAGATCCAGAAGTATGGAAAATGGGTGCCACACCAGCTGAACGATAGACAAATGGAAAATCGAAAAACCGTTTGTGAAATGCTGCTTCAACGATTCGAAAGGAAATCTTTTCTGCATCGAATTGTCACGGGGAACGAAAACTGGATTTATTTTGAGAACCCGAAGCGAAAAAAATCATGACTTTCCCCTAGTGAAGCTGGCCCATCGACTGCAAGGCCAAATCGCTTTGGCCGTAAGACAATGCTCTGTGTTTGGTGGGACCAGTGTGGTGTGGTGTACTACGTGTAGTTAAAACCTGGTGAAACGGTGAACACGGATCGCTACCGACAACAAATGATCAATTTGAATCATGCGTTGATCGAAAAAACGGTCGGAATGGGCCCGAAGACATGGCAAAGTTATCTTGCAACATGACAACGCGCCGTCTCATACCGCTAAACTGGTGAAAAATACATTGAAAACACTTAATTGGGAAATATTATCGCACCCGCCGTACTCTCCAGACCTCGCCCCGTCCGACTATCACCTTTTCACATCGATGGGACACTCCCTTGCAGAGCTGTGCTTCGCTAATTTTGAAGAAGTCGAAAAATGGCTCGTCGAATCGTTTGCCTCGAAAGAGAAAAAGTCTTTTTGGAATGGTATTCATAATTTGCCTGAGAGATGGGCGAAATGTGTAGAAACCAATGGTCAATACTTTGAATAAAAAAATTTTGAGATTCCTCTGAAAATTAAGTGTTTTCTTTATCGAAAAAACCGGCAAATTTCAACTGGTAAACAAAATTACGCGTACTTTTTTTCTAAAGCAAAGCTAAAAGTCGATCGAGCCTACGAGCCTGTCATTTCGCGAAAATAAAACCTCTACCTCGTACATCGAACCTACCAGTTGCTAACATAGGAAAAAAATGGAACTAGTTGGTGTACGAATGCAAACTAGTTGGATATTAGTTAACACCGAGTATTTTCCCCTGCAGGGTGCATATATATGTATGTACATTTAATATTAAATTCAAGTGGTAAGAACGCGCGCGTGTGTGTGTGTGTGTGTAAGTGTTTGTGTGTGTGGGGTGAAAAAGAGCGATGATGTGCTCAATGCCATTGTTGCTATTTTTTCCGCTGTGATTTTCAATTGAGCTGTAAAATGCAGTTTGCGGCAATTGTGCTTGTTACTGTTGTTGTTGTTGCGTATGCGTACTCTTTTACTTTTTATTGCCAGCAACAACTGTAGTTGGCCGACGCTGTTTGATGTTGGCTGCCATTGTTGTACATCATCGTCATGGTCGTCAATGTTTATAGATGCAGCAACAGCAGCAGCAATTGCTACTTCATTCATTGATGACGATGAGATGGTGTTATTGTTTATGTTGTTGTTATTTATTTTTTTTTATTTTTTTATAAATTTTTTTTTAATGACGTTTGTTTGTTTACTGCTGCCATTGCCATTGTGACAAATTGAAATTGTCCACAGTTTTCCGAAATGTTTGCAATTTTATTGCAGCAATCAGTTGCTACTGTTTTGAGATTGCTTTTGTACGATTTTCTATTGCAAACAAAAAATGCTTTGTACCTTTGTTTCTCTTTAACAAACAAATAACCGTTTTAGGTTTGTATAATATTTGATTTTACTGGTATTAGTAGCATTCATTCATTATCTGTCGCAGAAGGGTGGAATTGGCGGTGAAATCCATATAAGTCCCCAGGATTGGATGGCTTAATTGCAGGATGTTGAATACATCTTATGCTCATGACTATGTAGAATATATAAAGCCTCCTGTCTCTCTCTCGTAAGATACATAGGGAATGCTAGGATCAAGGCTAAAATAATTTTCACTTCCAAAAGAGGCTGGGCCAGTCAAGGGAACCAATGTTGAAAAGGCTGTTCGACCGCTGTTACCGGGAACAGAGTCTCGAGTAAGCATTACGCCTACTCTTAAAGAAATGTGTCTCGAACAACCTATAGGGAAGCTTGTGTAGTTTTTCCTGAGGTAAAGGGTCATCTTTGTTAAAGCTTACACGCCACAAGAGAAGGAGTTTTATTCCCACTGCTGTAGTGTTTCACCGTAAACATGCTGATTCGCAAACTGAATAGCACGGGTTATGATCTGGTAGCATACGTTGACGACAGTCACAGCACGACCCTCGAATTTTACCTTTAGCTTACTCTACTTGAGTTGGTTTTTATTACAAGGAGATAAAAACCACCAACCAAATTGAACCTGAATTGAAAAATTTATGTACTTGTAGAATTCTGTTACTTGACTATGCAGGGATGACACTATGCCGAAATAGCTTTCAGGCTAATGTCATAACTGTCTCCGTCCCGTTAAATCCCCAGCAGGCCCCGAAGTACATTCCGATCTCATCGTCACTGTCTTGATGGTCTAGGTACAGTTGAGAAGACTCCTGTTGTTTGCACTGGATTTGACTCTGAACATTTTACCTCACAAGGGTGCACGCCAACAATCGCATGGCCTCTCTATTTTCCCATGGCATATAACATGGACAAGCCAAAAAACTTAGAAAAAAAACATTCATCCTAGCCTAAACAGGAAAGGCCAACGTAGGCGCAAGCGCCAATACCGTCTTCCTGCCCCATAAATGGCAATTTCGGTGCAAATACCATGTGTATGGGCGTTAAGGGAAGGTTATACTTAAGTAGGACTATGGATAAGATCGCGTTGGCAACGACGGATCAATCTAACTTCGATAGTCCGGAGGATCCATCAAGACGACATCTCCAACGAGATGGATACAGGCGATAAGTGACCACACAAAACAATTCCGAGGATGGTGCAGCCATGGTAACTACGAGCCATACCCTTATGAATGAGGAGTCCGAAAAGGTCTCAAACGCTGAAACGTGTAAGGCGGTAAGGACACTAACGAAGTACCACTACAAAGCGCTCAGGTGTCGATGGAGACGACGAAAGCCCTACTACCCAATTACCAAGTGGACTTCGTGACAGCAGTGGACTGACGGGAAATACCGTCTAAGAGACAAAGGTCGGTAGAGGAGAAAATCCTTCCATTGAAAAACCTACGCTCTGCTTATAAACTGAGCTTTGCAGAAATGGCGAAAGATAGAATTCGGATCGGTATTCTACACAGGGTAAACGAATCCGCAGCAATCCCAAGGGATGAGTGGTGGTAAGTGAAGGCAGCCTTAATACACGTTAGTTAAATATCTTACGAAACCAATATAAAACTTTATCAAATGCATTTTCAAAGTCCCGGCTAAACTCTGGTATAAAATAAAAGCACTTCATATCATTTAAGACCTGAAAGTGATTTTTTCTCACAGTGCAGCGCAGTTTCTTGCCTTGCATGCGACTCTTCACTAAAGACATTGATTTGCCAAATAATTACAAATCAAACGAGCTGCAACGATTGCGTATACGCAACAACAAACTGAACAATAAGCGATAGAAAGAAAACATCCAAGTAAACTTGCACCACAACGATGTTAGAACTTTTTCAATTGTCAAACAGTTGCAAATCGATCACTAAAAGGATAACAAATTAGCAAATAGCTTGTTTTAAAAATCTTTTAAAATTGAAAACGCGAAAGTTTTAGAAAAAAAAAATTTTAAGTAAATCCGCTTGTAGTATTATGCTCTATGAATATAGTCTACTAACCGACCAATAGTATCGTATCGTAGCAGGTAAATTTAAAGAAAAAAACTGAAAAGAAAATTTATCAGCACGCATCATGGGTATGGATTTTCTGGACGAGTGGTTCTTGTCACAAGGTAATAGAATACCTAGTTCAACTCTTACACGCTCCTGCCCCTACTAAAAGCAGCAGTTAAGTAATTTATAAATTTTTGTGCATTTCTAATTTGGATTTCATAAGTGCCTTGGAGTGTCTCGCAGTGTTTGTGTGTTGGCCGCGAACTTTAGTCCATTAGTTGAGTTGAGCGAGAAGGCAAAAAAAAAAAACAAAACAGCAACTGAAAATATTTTCTCTTTTAAGTTAATTTGAAAAAGCGCAATCTCGGACTGTTTAACTGGGCAATGGCGTTTGCTCATTAGTGTGCTAAGTTTCAGGCATGTCGAAGTTATCTGTCAAACACTGACTTAAAATATTTCTCTGATTACAGCTGGAGCTAGAAGCCGGCGTCTGCAGCGAGTGCGCTCTAGCAGTGTCACATTCTGCATTATTTTTAGTTGGAAAATGTTATTCCAAATTCGAATGCAGTGCATAAAACTTGCGTAATTTTAATTTGCTTTTACTTTTTTTTTTTGCATTTCTTGTATTTGTTTTTCTTTTGCATTTACTTTCTTGCTTTCGTTTGCGCGCAGTTTCGCGTTGCAATTTTGCTCTCATTTTTTTTTTTTTTTTTTTTTTTTTTTTTTTTTTTTTGTGTGGTTTCTTTGCCGAATTTAGTATTTACGTTTTCTACCATTGACTTTTTTATTTATTTTTTTTACTTTTCATTTTCATTCGACGTTCTGTTATTTCATCGGAAGAATCTCAAGTTGTTGCGAATGTTTAATTTAATTTTCGCATAATTTTCGAGTTTTCCACAAATTTGACAATTTAACCGGAGTTGAACAATTGAAGTGTGCGACTACTCAATTTTGAAGTAATAACAAATTCTTTAAGCACTGAAAATTGTAAATAAGTTTGTTGACCTTGCTGTCAACAATTGGAGTCTCGAGGAAATTATGGAATTATTACAAATAAATTAACATAAAGAAATTTGAAAAGATCACACAGTAGAATAATTAAACTGTAGTAAGAGAGAGAAAAGTGAAAAATAATCATATTTAAAAAAAATGGATGGATTTTACGTCAGCATACGCAAACATTGTATATCACAAATAGACATTGATTGTCCCTATCGCATAGAAATCCAATGTGAGTAATAACAAATGAAAAGGAAAATAATATTCATATAATTTATCAACTAGAATATTGTTTGAGTTCTTTGAAACATCCATGGGATATATTATATAAAGCGTGTTGTTTGTTTTAGATGTGTGGCTTTCAATTAGACAATACTTTTTCGGAGTTGGACTTTTTGATAGCTATTACTTTATTTATACTCCGCTTGGTTAGTCATTTCATAATGAGCAGACTTACTTCATGGTTTGATTCGCGCTGCGTCCAATATTCGGTCGATATAATTGCCCAGTGGAGGCGGTAATTCGAGCAACCATAGACGGTTTCGTAGCACTTTTACTTTAATGCATCGCGAGCATCCTTAGAGATGTCATCTAGTGTGCACCGAAGACGCTATTGCTGTTGTGGACCAGAGTAAGGAAGAAGACCTGAACGAATCCATCAGCCATAGCGCGCAACAATTGAAACTGTGCCTATCCACTTATGAAAAAGTCTTGGTTTGATAGCTTACAAAATCCAACTCGTGCAAGAATTGAAACCGAAAGGTCATCAAGCGAATGAGCCCAAAATGAGATGGCCACCGATGACTACTTTCGCAAGAAAATTTTGTTTAGCGATGAAGCTCACTTTTGTTTGAACGATGGAGATCCAAAAAGCATTGCTGAAACGCCGTTACATCTTCAAAAAGTCACTGTTTGGTGTGCTCGAAGAATAGAGAACATCATTGCTTTATATTTCTTCAAAAATGAAAACGGCCATAATGTTACAGTCAATGGGTAACGCTGTAGTGCCAGGATTAATAACTTTTTCGTGCCTGAATTGAAGGGTGTTGATATGGACGATCTTTGGTTCCAACAAGACCGCGCTACACGCCATACAGCCAACGAAACAATTAATTTATTGAAGGGAACTTGCTTCGTGGGACTGTGGCGTGGCCTTTAAGTTCGAGCGATTCAGCGCCGCTTGACTATTTTTTGTAGGCTTATGTTAAGTCGCTTCTCCACGTAGATAACCCAGAGATGATTGACGTTTTGGAAGAGAATATTCGGGTCATTATTGCTGATAAAATCTTAATTAATAAGATTTTAAAACACACAAGCCATAAATACATAGAATAAAACTTATAACAATAAAAGGGCGACCACACAATCTGCGCCAATTACTGTGGGATAAACCTCCTCAATATCGCACCTTAACAGTGTTGCTTTAGGCCTGATAAATCCATCATGCGCCCAGTCTATTCCACGTTGCAACGGGCGAGTCTTTTTTTTAGATTAGTTCTAGCATGGTCACCTCGATGCTCCTGCTGGCTTCGAGTCGTCTTCAAGGGATTCCCTTCTTTGTTTATATAAATAAACTGTATCACTTGTACATCATGATTTTTCCAGGAAAAGCGTCGTAGTCATCTCATTCATTATGGTCTCAACTGATTTTCCATTTTTTTTTTGCTTGGTTAAATAGAGAAGGTAGAAATGTCTGTAGGACAATACGAAATATCACCAGTCATCAAAGAAAGAGTCAGAGCGTTCGAACTTATCATTGAAAACCTGAATTCTGTATGGAAATTTTTTATATGGGGATATGTATGTATGTCAGAGATGCTCAACGAACGAAAAGGTGGCATTTCTTTATTTTATTGAAGTTGAAACCGCACAAACTCATCGTTAACGTTCATCGCTGCTGGCTTGGATATTAACAACATTCTTCAATTTTACCATTTAACATTATCTGTTAAAGATTTAAGATTATCTGCTAATGATTTAACACTGTCCGCTAACGATTTAGCATCAACGACAGAATTTCATTGCGGGTAAAAACGAAATAATTTTTTTTATAACTTTTTCAAATGTTCCAACCGAATCGATTGAAAATTTTTGATTAACGTGAAATTTATCGTTACGATGCAGCCTCGATTTAAATAGATTTTGGGTATCCTTCTCCCTTAGAGGAGAGCATGTACTGCGTATAAAACATTTTTTTTAATAGCAGATTTACAAGACTTTTATACTTAACAGCTAATCATTAACCCCCAACTAAATCTATTGGTCGAAAACTAAGTTTTTTCGTTTGATGACAACAGCTGGTCGTATTGACTTTTTCTCAACCAATTTCGTACTTAAAAAATTGAAATAAATATTTTGAATAGTTGTTATTTAGGAACCTATAAAAGATGAAAGAACATAGTTTACTGTTTTGCTATCGAAAGGGTAACAATGCAGTTCAAGCATTTATTTCGAAGCTTGAGATATGATTTCTTCGTGTTTTTACAGAGCGAAATTTGCTGTGTGTGATTTTCTTATAAAAGAAATGAACCATTTTTAAAGCGCATTATTACTGATGACGAAAATTGAGTTGTTTACAATAATTTAAGATACAAGATATCAATAGAAGGGGTCTAGCGCACCACCGGAATAATGCAAGACCTCATACAAATTTGATGATTACTCAAAAGTTGTTGGCTCCTTCGGACTAATACTTTACCGGTCTCAACAAAATTTTTTTGGATCGGCAACCCTTTATCTCAAACCAAGACGCCAAAAACCACTTTTACTAGTTTTTTGCCGGCAAATATACAAAATTATATGGGCTTGGAGTCAATCAGAATGAATCAAAATGAAGAATAAATAATTCAATAAAATTTTTTATACAATAAAAAAGTCATGTTTAAATGGTCGTTCAATATAATAATATTAACCCTTAATTTGCTAAAAACAAATTTTCACAACAAATTGCCAAAATGCAACTATGAAAAGCGATTCAATTCATTTGTTTATTTTCGTACGTTATGTTTCAACTTCCACAATCACATGCTAAATTGTATGCAATTAGTAATATCGATTGGATTGGGAGAGCCAAAAACAAACAAAAAAAAGTACTCAAAAAAATTCAAAAATTAAAATCTAACAAATTTTGAAATTGCTGCAATTACTGAACTACTATTCGAAAGCAAAATTACATAAATACAAATATGCATTTGCACACGTGCAATCTGATTTAAGTATGTACAATGGTTTCGAGATTTTCTTTTAACAATTTGACTCATGCTCATAGTCTCATTATTCTGAGTGTTTTTGAAAAATTGAGGCAAATGTCTATTTCGAAAATTCACATATTTCAGTTCTTTGGAAGAAACGCTGGCCGAAGGAGATAATTCGATTGGACATTGCCTATGGTGGGATGAAAATAAAATATAATAAAAAAAAATATGGAAGAAAAATTTGAAAGTGAAAAACTGTAAATACTACAACAAATATGCGGATTGAAATATTTGAATTCTGTGAATTGTGCGGTTCGATTTAAAATTTAGAATAAATTACTGTACAACGTTTTGTAAATAAAAAAAAATAATAATTTAATATATATATATAATTGGCGCTTTGTTACCGCTGAAGCGATTTAATAAAAGGTTGAAAATATATAAAAAGAAAAAAATTAATATAAAAAAAATTAAAAAGATTAATATATAAAAAATTTATAAAATATATAAAAACAAATTTGAAAAACCACAAAAAAAAAACAATTTACAATAAATAAAAAATATAACAAAATTTTAATAAAAAGTTAATAAAAAGAAATGAAAATATATAAGAGAAATTAAAAAAATACAAAAGAAAAGTAATTAAATAATTAGCAATAAAGAAAAATATAATAAAATTAAATGCATAAAAAGTAATTAAAATTATTATTTAAATATCATAAAAAAGAAATTAAAAAAATACAATAAAAAGATAATTAAATAATTAGCAATAAATAAAATTAATTAAAAAAATTAAATAAATAATAATAATAATAAATAAATTAAATTAAAAAAAATTAAATTAGAATAAAAACTTAAAAATCGTTCAATTTTGGAACACTACACACGTTATGTGTACGAGTACATACAACTCGCGTCCATTCGTAGCGCAACAGTTTGATTTGGAATTAATTTCTATTAAATATATTAAATATAGCTATGACATTTATAATGATAAACTTTTATAATATTTATGACCTAAACATGTCGCACAAAATTTTCCGAAATGTTTAAAAATAGCGATGATACCGCAGTCGTAAGCCAACTCGTTAGCCATTTAGTATAATTACAAATAGAACTGCGCTGCAGAGGATAAAAGTTTGTAAATTTCCAAATGCACCATTCGTATTGCAATTCGAATTAATGATCTATCAAAATTTGCATGGTTTGCAAATGAGCTGCTGAGCGGATAGCGTGGACCAAAAGGAAAGCAAGAAACGACAACGTTAAGATATACCATAAATCGAAATAAGAAAAACCAAAAAGTTAAGAAATAAATGAAATAGACACAAAGGAAAAGTATAGGGAAAATGCCGTATAATTCGATTTTTTAAAAACCATGCGAAAGTCAACAAGGCGAAATAAATAAATCGCTTTCGCAGCATTTTCGCAACTCGTTTTTCTGTTTAATTTCATTTTCTATTTGGTTTTATTTTTTTATTTTTATTTCAATAACGCCTCCGCATGGTTTTATTTTTGTAAAATTCGAAACAAAGCAAAAACAACAAAAAACAGTAAAAATAATCAGCGAAATATAATTAAAAACAACTTGTTCCTCATTGGAACCGAATGCATTCATACACTTACGCATCTACTTACCTATGTATGGTACATATACCAGTATATATTTACAAATTTCACTATGACCATATATAAAACTATACATGCCTATGTACATATATGTATACTACAGTATTCTCTTATATACGAAGTAGAGAAAAGCCAATGAAATGAAGCAAAAGCGAGAAAATTCTCATAAAAATAAACGAAAATAAATTAAAAAAAAAAATATGAAGATAAAAGAGAAAGGCGAAAAAATAGCAGCAGCATGTTATTGAAACAAAACGCAGATGGAAAACAGAAAAGCGAACAGAGATTGAAGTGTGTAAAAATTCAGCGTTTAAGAGGAATGCGAAAAAACGAGTGGAAAAGTGTTGGAAAAATGGCAGCAATAATGAAACAAGTAGAAACACCAACAACAAAAACGCGTAGCTAAAATTAAAATTGAAAAAACAAAAAAAAAAACAATTTTTGTTTTTTGCCTTTAACCAAAAGCAAAGTCCTACAGCGGGACAACGGGTGTAGGAGGTTAATGGCAGCTACTGAAGTGCAACACAAACACTTGGCGCTTTTCGTCGTCTTTGCCTTTGCACGCTCTTTACTTTACTTTCCACTTTTTTTTCGACGAAACGTTGTTTTTTTTAGATTAAATTTTATTTTTTATATAAAAAAATACACAAACAATTTATTTTTGCACACTTGCATATAGAAATTACTTTTTAATTAATTGATATTATATTATATTCTTTTGATAGATATTTACCAAATGGAAATTTCTATTTTTGTAATTGATTGATTTTACTAAATATTTATTTTATTATTATTTTTTTTGCAATTTTACTTAATTGCATTTACTTATTTCATTTTAGTCTATTTTTATTTCATTTTATATTATTTTATATTATTTTATTTCATTTCATTCCATTTCTTTTCATTTCATTTCATTTCAATTCATTTCATTTTATTTTATTTTATTGCATTTTATTTTATTTTATTGCATTTTATTTTATTTTGTTGCATTTTATTTTATTTTATTGCATTTCATTTTAATTTATTGCATTTTATTTTATTTTATTTTATTTTATTTTATTGTATTTTATTTTATTGTATTTTATTTTATTTTATTGTATTTTATTTTATTTTATTGCATTTTTTTTATTTTATTTTATTACATTTTATTTTATTTTGTTGCATTTTATTTTATTTTATTTTATTGCATTTTATTTTATTTTATTTTATTGTATTTTATTTTATTGTATTTTATTTTATTGCATTTTATTTTATTTTATTGCATTTTATTTTATTTTATTTTATTGCATTTTATTTTATTTTATTGCATTTTATTTTTTTTTATTGCATTTTATTTTATTTTGTTGCATTTTATTTTATTTTATTGCATTTTATTTAATTTTATTGCATTTTATTTTATTTTATTACATTTATTTTATTTTATTGCATTTTATTTTATTTTTTTGCATTTTATTTTATTTTTTTGCATTTTATTTTATTTTATTGCATTTTATTTTATTTTATTTTATTTTATTTTATTTTATTTTATTTTATTGCATTTTATTTTATTTTATTGCATTTTATTTTATTTTAATAGAAAAAGTTAATACACCTGTTATTGTTAATACAAATTTTTTAAATTTTAATCTAAATTTAAAAATAATTTGTCTAGAAAATTTTTTAGAATCACTTTTGTTCGCGTATTACTCATTATTTTAAATTTATAAAATTAAAACCAAATGTGACGCCGCTAAATTCGAATTTTTGAACTAGTGGAAAAATGCAGCAACGTTCAACTTGCTTGTGGCTGTCTCAGCCCCACACTCGGCCAGTCACGAAGGCCCGCATTGCTAGTCTATATTTAACGATAAAAATCACCACCGCCGCCAGCAGCTACGGTGGCCGCCGCGCGTTCTACGCCCGAAGTTGTATACAAATTATGCTCCTGCTAGCCTATATATTTTTGCGTTGCTTAGCAAATGTATTTTTGTGGACCCACGAAAAATGGATACATACTCGTACAGCATAAACGAGGCATTTTTCTGAATCAAGTAAAAATTCTCAAACAGCTGTTGCGCTTCGACGAGACGAGTTCGCGCAAAAATAGTCGTGTTCAACACAAATGTGCATAAATTAAGATATTAACGAATTAAACAGAAATTATATATAAGACAAAGTGTTTAAAATTGTCTACTTGTAATAAAACTGAAAAAAAAAAAATAAAAGAAATACATATAATTATTTTGGTTTTAACAGATTTTAGTGGTTTTTGCGACTCGACACACAACAAGGCGGAAAATTACAAGAATATTTAGTGAAATTTAAAATTACAAGAATATTTAGTGAAATAACTTAAGATAACTTAATTATTAGTGTTTAACGGCGATGTTCTAGAAACATCCCCCAATTCGATAACCAAAATCACAATTTTAATATTTTTGAAGGCCAAAAAAAAAAAAAACCAAAAGTCGTTGAACTTGTCACATAATGCCTTTCGTAGCGCCGAAGAGCACGGCCAGCAGCACCAGTGGCCGTACCACTTTTCGCCCACCATGGGTCAAGGACGACACGACCGCTAATGCGAAACCGACGACGGTTCCTTGGGCAAAGAAGACTGCAGCCGCAACGGCCGATAAGGATAAAGAGAAAGTGAAGGAGAATGGCGAAAAGTCCGCTACAGTGTCCGCAGCCAAGAAGACCGCCACACCAACAGCCAGCAATTCAGTGGCGAAGAAAGCGGGCGAGACAACTACGCCAGCCAAAAAGACCATCGAACCTGTAAAGAAGGCTGTAGCAGAACCCGCAAAGAAAAACGCAGAGCCGGCAAAGAAAGTGGTTGAACCGGCTAAGCGGGTTGTGGAGCCTGTCAAAAAAGTGGTAGCGCCAGCTAAAAAAGCGCCAGAAGCAGTGGTGAGCAAGAAGCCGACAACGACAACAGCGTCCAAAACTACAGCTGCAGCAGCTAAGAAGAAGGAACCCACACCATCATCATCGGAAGAGGAGGAGACTGAAGAAGAGGAGGAAGAAGAGACTGAAGAAGAAGAGACCGAAGAAGAAGAAGAGAGTGAGGAAGAAGAGGAAGAGAGCGAAGTAGAAGTAGACGAGAAAGATTTAGAAAATCTCGAAGGTCTATCCGATTTCGAATTCTCCGAAAATGAATTTACTCAACCCTCCCTGCGTCTGGGCGTTAAACTAAAGAAGACACCGCAAGCCAAGAAGAAGGAAAATGAAAGTGAGTTATCAAGACGTTTTTCAATCGAAAAACCCAAATTACGACCAGTCATGGTCAAACGCGATAAGTCCATGAAAAAAGTCGAAGCTGATAGCGGCGAAGACGACGACGAAATCGAAGATGAACGCGAGCGGCAATTACGTTTTAAATTGGAGAAACCAAAATTACGTCACGTGAAACGCGAAGAAAAGCCCTTACCAAGTAAAAGTACTGAGGATATTATGAAAATACGGCCGGTATTGAAGAAGGTATCGAAAATTGATGAAATACTTAAAGAGCCTCAAGAGGAGCCAAAGCCTGAATTTAAAACCAAACAATTACGTAAAACGCCATCAATGAAACGTGACCCGAGCATGAAAAATGGTGAGTTTTTGTGCAGACAGTGAGTGAGAAGTGAGAAAGAGAAAGTCTATAGCGCCCGTGGTCTAAAGATCTATCTCAATAAATTGTTAAATTAAAAATTTATTAATAATTAAAATTTACCGTTAAATCAACAAGTTAGCCAACGGCAGCCAAAACACTTAGCAGGCGAAACAAAAGATGGCTTTATTGAGTTTAAGCTTAGCGTTGCCTCTTAGCTGAAATAGCGCGCATAGAAATGGAACGAAGGCTTTATCTCGAACGGCTCTCCTAACCCTAACGGCTGTAATATATAAAACGCTTCATTAACCCTTAGTTAAACTGCAAACGCGTAAATTTTGTAAGTACAAACTATTCGTCCAAATTGAAAACAGGAAGTTCTTTTTTGTATACCGTCTTGTCGCTGCTTGGACGTCGTGTTGTCTTTTTTTTTTTTGTTACAAATTTATTATTGTATATAAGTATTTTTGGCGATCATTCATTCCATTTCATTTCATTATTTTGTCTCGAAATGTTTTCAACACAAAATAAATAGTTTTTTTTTTAGAATTGAGAAAAATAGATATTGCGGCGAAAAGCCTACAAATGAGGTCACATAAGCGTACAATAAATAGCACTTTTCATTTGTACGTGTATACTCAAAAACATACATATTTACTCTTATATACACACAATTATTTCTTTTTTTTTTGCTCGCAGAACACAGCTGATGCGCCCAATTGCCATTAGTTTTGAGTTTAGGCGTGTTTCCACAGTTTGAAGTGGCTTCTAATGCCTTTTTGTTGTTAATACCCGCAAATCTTTTGGAATTTTCATTCTCGAATGCCACACATTCTCACACTTCGTAGACAGCTTACCACCCACTCTTGTGAAAATTTCGATATTTCTTCTGCCATTTTATTAGTTCTTTTGTTTATTGTGTATTATTTTGAAATATTGTGGGAATGAAAAATGTGTATGTATGTAACTATGAGTACATACTCGATATATGAAAGAAGGCTTTTAAAAGCAATTTTGAATTTTTTTCCGAAAACATGTACGATTTGTGGCAGAAAGTTAGTCGGAAAAAAGAGAAAAAAAAATGTGTTTCTGAATTTTAATTAAGCCAAAAATTAGATAACACCAAAAATGATAAGTGTAGCAGTGCGAAAACAAATTAATGAACTATAATTGGCTCATTATAAACGTTTAAGGGATTTTAGACCGAATTCATGTCCATCTTAATACCTACACTGTTAAACTGTCGCTGGAAGGCTGGGAAGTAGATAATTAAGCTCGTGTCATTACAAAAAAGTAACAGCTTTTTGGACGTATTGTTTGGAGAATTTTTGAAGAAAAATTCAAAATTTTCCGTATAATTGGAAGCTATTAGATTGTTTTAGGTTATATTGACTGACTGCTGCTCCAAACATAACCGTGCACACACGTATGCAGCTACTTGATCATTTGTAGTGCCAGATGAGGGCTCAATTTATTTTGAAGTCAACAATTTTTGCGAGATATAAAAGAGCCTTGATAAATAGTTTTGAATCTATTTTCAGTGCGCTGAAGAGCTTCTAGATACCTAAGAATGATATGTGCATATGTCACAGCTACTAATGCTTATTCTGCTTGCGTATTATGCAAATAGTTTGTGTCCTGTTTCTTTTGCCTACAATTACCCCATATTACATCCGTCGCATGTCCTTAAGACATTTGGTCTTCCAGCTCTCTTGGAAATTTCTTATATAAGGTGTTTAGCGTCTTTCGTATTCAATGTATTGTTTCGTACTGATGGCACTATATACAATCTCATCAATTATTTCGTTCCCCACAAAGCCTTTTTTGACCGGAAACGCAGTGCATATGCAGCTACTTCCCTGCACCATCACCTCATACGCTGTCTCGCTACTTCTAAGGACATGTTGTGACTTTTTGGTGTTGGAAATCCTGTTGCCATGCCAATTTATCCTACCCCATTTACTACCCTTTAATGTGGCTTGCAATCTTATTTCCCAGATAAACTCTAATTTGTAGTGTATGTAAGTCTTGGTATTTTTCTATAAATTGGAAGAAACTACGGATCATACTAAACCGCTTTCAAACGGCTAATGGAATTTAGGAGCTCTTTTTTATGCCAAAAATACGCTCGAAGAGGTTGACATTCCCTGCCGAGAGGCAACATAAAAAAAAAAAGATTATTTAAATTTTTTCATTCAGAAAAATGTTGAAGAAAAATTATATTATAACTCTTATCTGCTGCCCACTCTCTACATAAGATGCCAGTTTCTTTGTTCTATCATTACAAATTAACACTCTTTACATCTTTCAATAATAATATACGAAAATATTTATGCATATGTAGATAACACTGGTTAACAAAATTTAAAATATTTTTGTGACATGAAAGATTATACCAAATTTTAAATATATTAGGGTTACCAAAAAATTACAAGTTAATCAAAAAAAAATGTTTAAAAAGCAGGTCTTATTGTGACATCAAATCATTAATTTTCAGAAAAAAATACGAAAATCTAGACTTACAATAGAAAAATGTTATTGTTTAATCGCAATAAATACTTAGAATTATCGTTAATATTTGGCTTTTAGTAAGTCCCTTCTAACACTCCAGCAATAATCTGTTAGCATTCCTGGACTACATTTCCTTGATCACGCCTTGCCATTAAGAAAATGTTCTGATGAAACCCCTCACCTTAGTCGTCACTAACAGCTCAAGAAATTTGCCAGAAAGAAAACCAAATGAGATCCTGCATTTGCATTTTTAATAACATATTACACCCCAATGCTTTGTATAACATTATAAGTTACTTTATACATTTTTTTTATAATTTTCTGCTTTATGGTTTCCAAAAAAGTTCTGAACAACATTCACAAAACATTGCCAAGCAGGTTTTTCCTGTACATTCAGATTTTTTTCAAGGACCTTCTCCTTTATCAGTTGCCATATTTGCAGACTTACAAATATTCATAGCTTAGGTACTTATCTTGAGATATCGGATCATGCTGACTTAGGACAAATTCCTCACTAGAATCCGGTCTACTGATCAGTTTTGAGATTTTGGCATAAGCCGGTCGAAAAAATGTTGGATGGTTATTTTGGTTGAAGACAAGTTTTGACAGTGGATAGTTAGTTTGGACTTAGTTGTAATACATTTTGTTTGAGTCAAAAAAAAAAGAAATAATAATTACTTACGTGTTGCTTTGATTCCGTGCCCTTGTCATTGGTATCACAAACGGCAAATGTCTGTGTTGCTGTTTAGCCAAAAAAAAACAAAAATCTTCAAAAAGTTCGTGCTACAGACACACATTGTTCACCAGTGCAATTTTGTCTAAATGTCGTACATACATATATAAATATGTATAAATATGTATGTAGCAGCGTACATGTGTAACGCTGCTTATGTGTCATACACTCCCAAAGATGTATTGATGAACTCAATCAAATTGGGACTTTTAACCAATTTGCATTTGTATATACATACATACGTGTATGTAAATAAATATAAAATATTGAATATGTTTTACAATTACTCACCTTTGTGTACGTATATAGATATACATATATATGTAAATATATAACGAACATACAAATATACCAGAAATATTAAATAATTGTTAATGCAGCAGCAGTAGAAGACCGCAACAAAATGTGGTTGCATTGATTTAATTGTGGTTTTCGGTGTGCTGCTAGCCACACACTTCATCGAATGCATGTGTAGGTATGTACGAGTAGATATGTAGCTATGTACATAGGTAGTTAGGCGAATTTTTGTCACCGCTGTCCATGGCTAAGGTTGGCCAAAAATTCAATTAAAAATAATTTTCCTAATGAATATTGCGGCTTGCGGGTGTTTTTCACTTTGCCGACTTTTCCATATTATCTATTATATACATAGGTACATATGACTCTTCGCCTGTAGGTATTAAATATTATATTTTGTAATCGGTTTCTCTTTTCACTTACTCATCGGGTTATGAAATTTTGTATTATTGCAAATTCAGTTGCATTTTGTCAACAGCAGCATACTCATAATACAATATTTACCTCTGCGTACACTATCGTCTGCATTTATTTATTTATTGTTAAACCGGTAATGTGTAAGGCGAAGGACACCGGTGTGAAGGAATAGTGAATTGTTATTGAATTCAATTTTATGCCTTAAGCGAAATGTGAGTAGATACGAAACAGCTATTTGTGTACTATTTTTGATATAGGTAATATGCTCAAAATATATTTGAAAATAAAATAAATACTTATTTATTGTTATTTCGTATTCTTGTTGAAAGCACTTAAGTTGATTATAAAATTTTATAAATTTCTTCATACTTTAATTAATAAATTGCAGTCAGAAAACCGAGTGCTAGCCATTAAATCTACAGTAGTTTGTAGTACATTTCAAATTATCATTTAAGCAGTTGAGCAACGAACGAGTATCGAGCGAGTATCGAGCTGCTCACAGTGCTCGATACGCGGTTATCTGGAGCTCTACTATGTATTCTTATCTAGAATATATTCATACTTTCTTGATCTTTATAAAATTGTGATTTGTTTTTCTTTAGAAACTGAAGAAAACACTTTTTCAGCGATTTTTTTTGTTTTTTTTTTTTTTTTTGAAAGAGATTTCATATTTAAAAAAAAAAACATTTTTAGTATAAAGAGGTATTGGACTTTTTCAATGTTTTGATGAGTTTTCTGAAGCGACTGCAGTCGAACCAATTTTTTTTTTTTTTTTTTATATTTTATTATACACGAACTAAAAAAAAACACCGAAGAAGTTGAAAAATTCGATTTTAAAAAAAATTCACTTTTTCACTTAAAAAAAAAAAACAAAATCACTTCAAGTTGAAAAAAAGTTAAATAATACTTTTGTCCAACTTTTGTAGTTCAAATAGAAGATAATTAAATATTGAAGCTAAATAACTTTGATTTTTTTTTTCGATCGGACATAGGTATATACATTCTTTTTGCTATCACCGGCACCGTTTTCTAAGACATGAACGAAAACTCGAGGAAACGCGCTTTAAAGTTCTGGTCTAGATTCTAAAATATGTCGTATTGGCCACTGAAATTTTAGAGACATATTCTTGGTTAGTTTTAGTATAGATTTTTGAAAAAAAATCGAGTGTTTGAAGCCTCTAAAACAGACTACTGCCTTAAATGATAATAAATGGAGACCTTAAACTTGCAGTATCAAAGGTTTTTATAAGTTCTAACATTTCTAATGATTAGCTCGATACCTTTAAATGGGGCCGAATCACTATACTTATTTTTTGATCCATTTCTTTCACGAACCAACAATCGCCGAGCTCATAAAAATAATTCAATCCTTAGTGGCTGCTATCACAGCAAAAGGCAGCAAAGAAGACAGTTGAAAGTTTTATCATATCAAGTTTATCACTCAATTTATTGAAAGAAACTTTTGACGAGTGCATTAACTTGCGCCGTGGGTCTGTGGAGTGGCCTTCAAAAACGTGCGTTTCAACATCGCTAAACTATTTTATGTGCAGTTGTGTTAACTCGCTGGTCTGCACAGATAATGATGTGGTCAAACCCATTATTAAAATACAGCAATATAGATACTACGCCCCAAAAGTAATTACAATATATTTTTCTCAATTTTGAATAAAGAAGAAAATAACATCTTACTAAATTCAATTATTTATTTACGAGTACATGTTTATTTTGCAAATTTTTTAATCTAATTCCACAATTATTAAATTTACTGAAGGTCTAATTAGTTGTATTGTATATTGTCAGTTGGTATCTATTGGGATTTCAACTTTGTCATTGAACTTTGCATGGCCAGAGAAAGCGTTGGCCATCACTTTAATACATACGTGTGTATGTATAATAGCTGTTGTTTTTCTACAATTATATTTATTTTTTCTAAACATGATGAGCGATGTATCATAAATTTTATATATACGAGTACATATGTATGTGTGTGCCTGTATGTATACAGCACACGGGGAAATGACAAGTAAACCAGCTGCGCACTCGGAAAAGGTGTGTGGGAGAAACATACATATGTACATACATGCATAACAAGCAATTGAAGCAAATTTGGCATAAAAAATACATATATACATACATATTTCATAGAAAAGAAATTTAAAACATATGTACTTACATACATATGTATAAATACAAAAATAAATAAACAAAAAAGAATCGAATTTATCCTTGCTTCTGTTGGCTAAATGGTGGAGGCGTTTTTTTGTCATTATTTCTCTATAATTTACATATTTATGGTACATTCAAATGTATACTCGTATAATATAATTTTTGGCAAAAGTGCAAAGCGTCAGAATATCTTTCGTAAATATTATCATTTTGTTTATATTCTTTTAACCGTACATATGTACAGGTATGTACATACATACATATGGTACACACACACATGGTCGCTCTTGTTGTTGCTCACATCACTGTATATACATACCATACAAATGTGCATATTTTCAAATTTAAAAATAAATTCGCTTTGTAATAAGCTAAAATGATATTGCGCTGTTTGAAGCTGAAATTTTTAGCGAAACAGAGTGGAAATTACCGAAAATGAAATACACGTATGTATGAATGAATGAAAATTAAATTTATGCGTTTTTCTAAAAGCCTTTTCTGCACAATAATTAGCCTTTTCGTGCTGTTGTTGTTGTTGTTGTTTTTAAAACAAAAGCAAAACACAGCACAAGAAAGAAAGTGTTGGAAGTAAATGACCTGCAATGGATACTTTTGTCAAGGCATTTTTGAAGGTCACTCTTGTTGTTGTTGTTGTTGTTGTACGTCTCTTTGTGTCACTCTTTTATAATGTACATAGAGTAAATTTTAACGACAATCTGTGTATTATCATTTTATAACCGCGACAAACTATGCAATTCAATAATGCTAATTGTTTAGGTTGCTGGACCTGTTGTTTACACGTCTGCACTGAAAGTGATAAGGGCTTTTTCAGATTATGTAGGCGCAATTATTAACACTTGAAATGAGCCATCGTTTTGGTCGTGGAGGGTTAATTGCATTATTCGGTTTATAATTACCTTTCATAAAAATCACTTTATCACTTTAGCACACACCTTGCTTCAGCGCATTTACTATTCATTTCGGCGAAGGTTATTCCGATTAATTTGTTTCTCAAATTGTTGCTGTGAGTCAAATCAAGATGTTCAATGTGAGCACCAAAATTGTAAAAGAGTGCTTGCAATCATTGGCTAAATTCAAAATTAAGGTTATATGCGTACCGGTTCAGAGCGCTATCACCAGGAACTGTAGTGGTTCTGGTCCTTGAACTAACTTAGCGAGCGATATATTTTTGGCCTCAAGACAGACTGTGGCAGATCAGGGAAACTCCTTTCAATTCCAAGATAAAATCTCTCGCAAATAGTGCAAACTCTGTGCGAGCATTGGGATCCGAGGTGAATCCACGCGGCAACGCTTAGAATTTTTCCGCATTCCTAATGTTGTAGGTGTCTGGAGTAGTAGTTGGAATCATCTTATGGCGTTTCTTATGAACTGTTTTTAGTTTGCGAGGCTTAAACTCAAAAATTCTTAGAATGATTACGTTTACCAACTAGAAGGATCCTCTTGCAAATGGCCACCTCTACATAGCTGAACCAATTAAAAAAAATATATAATAAAAGTTTTTTTAAGTTTGATCTCGGCCACAATAGCCGAGTGATAAGAGTTATGGACCCAATCAACATCAAAAATTATAGAAAATTCTTTTGAATATAGAAAAAATTAAGCTTATGATTACCAGCCGTTCGAAGTTGGTTTAAAATAAACTGTAGGTCCCTCCATTTGTTGGAAAAGCGTCAATACACACACTACAAATTGAGGGAAGAGCTCGTTGTCTGTGTGTCATGTGACGCCGTCGTGTTGAAAATATCGTGCATTACATTCTCTTCAACATTTGGACAGCTCCCTCCTCGTTTTCGAAGAAAATGGACTAATGACGAAACCGGTCCATATGTCGCACAAAACAGTCGCTCGTGGAGGATGCATTGGCGCTTCCATGGTTTCGTGGGGGATTTTTTCAGCTCTAAATGCAGCAGTTGTGGATGTTGCCGTGGTGAAAATGACCAAAAGATGGTTCACTTCTGCAATCTTCAGTCCATTAAGCTAAGAGAAATCACGTCGGATGGCCATGAGGCTTCCATTCTTGGACTCATTGAACTTTCTAAGCATTCATAGCGAGGTCTTTATGCCAAGCTCTGTGCAAGAAATAGTGTGAAATTTTGAATTGCTTTGAACGTTGTCCAGTTGATGTTAATGGCTGTGGGAACACACACATCTCTGAACACACTGGACGAGCACATATGTGAGTTGTTTTGTCCGATAACGAATGAATTTATACTGCACAAAACAGGTGGCAACGTTTTTAATATTTTTAACTTTTTTAGTACCTACTTAAACCATATAGAAATGGGTGCTATACCATAATATTCTATATACAATATGTTCAAAATTAATTTAATAAATATAATAAAGAGATTAGTGGCAACCCTACACAAAAATATTTGTTACAGCAAGAATTTGTTAACCTTTTCAATTGAAGGCTCTTTAATGAGTCAATTTTTATGATCAATGAAATTAAAACATAAAGGCCAGAGGGAGAGGCAATAAGTAGTATAGTGAATGAGTCCCAGAAAGATATTGGACTCATCATTGGGCTCTTTCAATTTTCTAGGGATTTATTATTATCGTAAATTTTCAAAAATGCTATGCCATATTGGAAGGAATTCAAAACCGATCATTTTATGCAAAAATCTCTTTCTTTTCAAGATTTTACTCAAGAATGGACAAAATACAAGGCCTGATTGAATACTCCTATAAAAATAATTAAGCCAAACAATTTACAAAAAAAAATCGGCTTTTAATTTTCTTAAATATGGGGTACTCTTGTTAAATCTACTAAACTTATACATAAATCTATAGAAAATTATTTGATGATGGTTTTCTTTTTTTTTCAAAATTGTATCAAAAACCTAAAATCATCACACAAGGTCCGGAGAAAAAAAATGTTTTCTTGATATTGAGAAAATCATGATTCGTTCGAAAACGGTATTAAAAGCAATTTTAAGAGATTGGTTTTTGTGTTCTGATGTAATATATTAATATGTAATGGTCCGAAGTATGCCTGGGTAATGACATGGTGAACAAAAATTTCGTATTGAGGTCATTATTGTAGCCGCTAGTTTAACCCCACCTAGGAGCAAGAGCTAGTATATGTCGTCCGTGCGACAAGGGTGTTATTAGAGTATTACTAAAGAGGCAGTTAGTGTCATGAGGGGGACTCATTCCATGCAGGACATACATTAAGTATGCCGAGGTCAAGTCTGAATGGATTGGAATTGAGTGTACTATAGTATTCAGGTCTTAATTGTGCTAGTATTACTCAGGTCTCGTGAGGCAGGTTGAGCCCTTCGTCTGCTTTTGGTGGTGGACTCGAGGTTATGCAGTTTTTGAAAACAATACACCTTGCAGTATAGGTTAGTTTGGTACAAAATACCATAAGTATAATCCGCCGAAAACCGGTTCAGCGGTTACAAAAGCGTCAATTACCATATATATATAAATATATATTTGTTTTTATTCGAAATTTTGGCATTTGTCAAAACTTTTGCCAGTTGAAACCAAGATTTTTTCAAGTTACAAATTTCGTGTCTATTTGAGCGGCAGCGCTTTAGTCACCAAGCAACATTACCCTCATAAACACAGAGCAAAATATTTTATATGTAGGTGCGTTTGTTTATTTGTTTATAAACAGCCAGCTAAGGAATTCAAAACAAAAGCATAAAATAATAAAAACTATATAAAGACATTTATTAAATGGAGTTTGGGATTGTCGAAAATCCTACTCATATTCAGCACCAAATGTGGTGACCACCAATGTCAACACAACAGGACCAAGACTCAAGTGGCACACAATGCCACAACGTAATTTCGAAATGCCACAATGCTTGAGTTGGAAGCGCGCATGTTTGAGGGCATTGAGGGCAACGGGGACAACAGTGGGCAACAGCAGTAATGGAATGTAATGTAATAATGTTTATTGTTATGAGCCGCTTTAAATGGGGTCCTGTCCTACCAACCGAGCAGCTAACCAAGCGACTGAGAATGACGCACAAAAGACCGGTAATAATGTAAGAAGGAAGACAAGAAAAATAAAAATATTATTTTAAACTAAAAAAAAAAAACAAAATAGCAAATAACAAAATGAGCAAAAAACTTATCACGGCAACAACAACAATAAAAAAAGCAAACAAAACAAAGAAACAACAACAGCAAGCTGCTAAGATGAAAAGTTCTCTAAAAGCTTGTGTAACTCAAAGTGCGTTTAGCAAGGGCGAGAGGGTGGAACGAAGTGAGGCTCATAGTGGAGAATAAGGATTTGCTACTGTTTGGATCTGTTTAAGTGCCTCATTTATATACAAAAGACGCCCGAAGATATTTTTTAAAAAATATCTAATAAAATAAAATGGTAGTTTCATCCGCAGGGATAAAAATGCAATTGTGAAAAGGAGACAAATACACACACATATACACATATACACACATACCTACAGACACTCTTATGTACATATGAACATACATACACACAAAAGCATTTATGATATTACGAAAATATAAAATATCGTATGGGAGGGAGCGAATGGGGAAGGAGAATAAAAATGCGCAAATAAAATGCAAAGTGACGATTAATTCAAATTCTAAAATAAGCTAAAAAGGGGTATGTATGTCTGTACTCGTACGTCTGTGAATTCGTCAAGTAAATGTATATATATATATGTGTGTGTAAAGTAAGTGCGTGCGCGTGTGTGCATGTGTCCATTTTGATTTGAATATTTGTATTTCATTTATTAAATTGTTTGTGGTAAATCGTTTGATGGTCTCGGCTGCTGTCTTCACCACTCAAAAAAAAACATAACAAATAAAAAAAGACCATCTCACATTGATAATGGAAATTTTTGAAATTCTCTAAACGCTTAAAAGTGCAATCAATAGAATTTAATAGCATTCCTAAGGAATTCTACAAATTGAGGTAACGCCTTCGAGGCGTAATAAATGGACAAAAAAATTTGCCGAATAAGTCTTTTGAGCAAATATTCAATAAAATCAACACGAAATCATTTTATATGCAAATTTTTTTTTAGAAAAATAAAGAAATAGTATTTGTGTATACCAGGTGTGTTAGTTGAAATTTGCCGGTTTTTTCGATAAAGAAAACACTTAATTTTCAGAGGAATCTAAAAATTTTTTATTCAAAGTATTGACCATTGGTTTCAACACATTTTGCCCATCTCTCAGGCAAATTATGGATACCATTCCAAAAAAACTTTTTCTCTTTCGAGGCAAACCATTCGACGAGCCATTTTTGGACTTCTTCAGAATTAGCGAAGCACTGCTCTGCAAGGGAGTGTCCCATCGTTGCGAAAAGGTTATAGTAGGACGGGGCGAGGTCTGGAGAGTACGGCGGGTGCGATAATATTTCCCAATTAAGTGTTTTTAATGTGTCTTTCACCCAGTTTAGCGGTATGAGACGGCGCGTTGTCATGTTGGAAGATAACTTTGCCATGTCTTCGGGCCCATTCCGACCGTTTTTCGATCAACGCAAGATTCAAATTGATAATTTTTTGTCGGTAGCCATCCGTGTTCACCGTTTCACCAGGTTTTAACAACTCGTAGTACACCACACCACACTGGTCCCACCAAACACAGAGCATTGTCTTACGGCCAAAGCGATTTGACCTTGCAGTCGATGGGCCAGCTTCACTAGGGGAAAGTCATGATTTTTTTCGCTTCGGGTTCTCAAAATAAATCCAGTTTTCGTTCCCCGTGACAATTCGATGCAGAAAAGATTTCCTTTCGAATCGTTGAAGCAGCATTTCACAAACGGTTTTTCGATTTACCATTTGTCTATCGTTCAGCTGGTTCAGCTGGTGTGGCACCCATTTTCCATACTTCTGGATCTTTCACATGGCTTTTAAACGTTGGCAAATTGCTCCTCGAGTCACATGTAGTGGTTCTGCCAATTTTTGTTGCGATTGGGTTAGATCAACATGCAATTCCTCGTCTTCGAACTTTTTCGCTGCACAAGGATGTTCATTGTCTGTCAAATCAAAATCTCCACTTTTAAATTGACAAAACTATGTGTCACATGTTCTAATCACTGGAGCATGTTCACCATAAGTTTCTACCAGCAACCGGTGAGCTTCAGCTGCTTTTTTCTTTTGATGAATTAAGAAAAGCAACGAATGCCGCAAATGCGATTTACTTTGAACGAAACTCGACATATTCACTGAGGTAAACAAAAATGACGCTATTATTTTGGCGAAATGTAACTTGCGTATTTTTGTAGGTTTATGTCAATAGAAAAAAATTACATACATGCCAAATCATAGAAATTTATAAATATTGCTAGCGACAACTACTAGTAAAGCTGGTATATGAATAGCTAGGCAGCATTAAAAGCTCTGAAATTAGTAGCGCCGAAGTCAGTGAGGTTAAAGAATTACCACAGATCACTTACCGTGCTGGCTAGCAGTAGTTCCATCTGAGCCTAGTATGGGTGTCTGGGTGGGTACTGAGATATCGAACGAGCGTGCAAGAAAGAACACTTCCCCTCCATTTTTGTCGTCATGAAAGAATTCTGACATGCCGCTTGTTTCTTGCAAGCCCCTCATAAGAAGTTATTCGCCTCATATACTAACTCAGGAAGAAAGGGTTCAAACTGTTTCAATATACTCAGAATAATGTGGTCAACATGGAATAAAAGAAAGTCATGCTGCCAAAGAGACATAGTATTATAAGCATGCGTATAATTAGCCGATTTAGTCCTTTGAGTAATAAAGAAGGCACTTTCTGCGAATGTTCCGCACTTTGAAAAATCATTCTTAGTTATCGAGGTCATCAAACGGTTGGTTCGAGAGGGTTCGAACCAGCGGAAGAGGGGTGCTTGATGACTCTCACGACAACTGGTTCTACGCCCTGGAGATGAGTCGGATTTTAACTGCTCAAGAACGGTCATTTTATCGGATCAACAGGAAAACTTAACCTGACTAAGTAGAAGTCTCTAGACTTGAGGGAAATATCTGTGGATTACTCAGTTCTGAAACCCCTCACACTGGTTGAGGAAGATTCTGAGGGATATCAGAGTGAGCGCATTCGATGGACCTTTATTTATAGTTATTGTTTGCGCAATTAAAGTATTTTCTTTTCAACAATTTCCGAGATGATGCATTTTATCACTATTTTTTGCATATTTCAAACTCATCATTACAGAGGTGTACGTGCTTTAAGGCCAATTATTTCTATCGTTCTTGCATTTTTTTTTCTCCAAATAAAAAATCCTTTAATGAAAAATCGAACTTTTGTCTACAAAACAGATTTTTCCAGCCATTTAATTCATTGGCAGAGCTTCATATACGTATACGACCAAATGTGTTTATCACTACAATAAATACAAATTCCTTAAAAGCTTTGTTTGCTCGTGAATTTTCTTTTTGGTCGCGTTTTTCTTTAA
Source organism: Ceratitis rosa (assembly GCA_037013455.1). Taxonomy (NCBI): domain Eukaryota; kingdom Metazoa; phylum Arthropoda; class Insecta; order Diptera; family Tephritidae; genus Ceratitis; species Ceratitis rosa. Next base: position 812,374 of record JAWMAG010000105.1, on the reverse strand, counting down.
TGCAGAGTAAACAAGCGAAGCATTTTATGGCCAATTTTATATAAAATGTAAATATTTATGTCAAATCTCATACGTATTTACTTGTACATATGTAGGCGTGAGTGAATGTTTTTTTTAAATTTGCGCACAATAAAGCAGAGCCGATTGAAAGTATTTACTTTTACGCCAATTAGCACAACGATCGTGTGAAATGAGTGCAAACGAGCAAAACGAATGATGATTTTTGCAAATATTTTATATACAATAGAATGCAAGGATAGCAGGTGGAAAATTTTCTGAATTAAATCTAACAGAATATGTACATCTATATATGTGCGTAAGTAAAGTGAAGGAATTTCGGAATTTAAATACAAATACAGTGCCGGACAAAATATATTGGACTAATATCTACGGCGGATAATATCATCTTTTGCACCCGCAAATATCGTTTTAAATCATAAATGCTCAAATAACGAAACGCTGTCATTTCGTTTTGTTAATATGAAAAATTAACTTAACGAAATGAATTCGTTTCGTTTCGTCGCTATGTTATCGGAACGAAACGAAATTGTTAATGTTGAAACCACACAAACTCATCGTTAACGTTCGTTTTAAAATGACTGATTGCTATGATGTTAACAGTCAATTTTAACATTTAACATTATCTGTTAACGATTTAACAATATCTGTTAACGATTTAACATTATCTGTTAATGATTTAACATTATCTGTTAACGATTTATCATTAACAACAGCATTTCGATCCGGGTAAAAATGAAAAAAAAATATTTTGATAACTGTTTTAATGATAACAATTCCAAATTTTTCAACGGAATCGATTTCAATATTTTGATTATAGTGAAATTTATCGTTACGATAGAGCATTGTTTTGAATAAAGGGTTTCCCAATAAGAGGTGTTATTTTAAATAGCCTGATCTTCCGGTAGATGTCACTTTTGAGAAAATGGAGCTGTTGGAACCAGTTAGTAATGTGAAGAATAAAGCATGTGCACGTCGCTCAAGAAAAACCGAGAATATTGCTGCTGTAGCACAAAGTGTTTGGAAAATAACTCAGGTTTGTCCATTTCTCGTCGTTCTTGGGTCTTAAGACTTATAAAGTTCAGCTAACACAAGAACTCAAGCCGGCCGATCATTAGCAACGTGCTGTCTTTGCTGATTGGGTATTTGAAATGCATGAAAATTATCCGAATTTTCAACCAAAAATTATTTCGATAGCTACGCCAATAGACAAAACTTTCGCATCTTGGGCTCGGAAAACTCAAGATTTATTGTTGAAAAGCCTTTCTCAACGTGTAACTGATTGGTGCGGTTTATGGTCTGGCGAAAATGAATGGATTACGCTATTGAGAGATGATTAAAGATTTTTTTTTTTTGGCCAGAGTTGGATGGTATTGATCTGGACAACGTTAACATTCAACAAGACAGTCTTACGTGCCACATAAGAAACGAAACCTCCGATATTTTGAGAGAAAAGTTGCCGAACCGTGTTGTCTCTTGTCTCTCGAAGAGATGATTGCAGTTGGCCAACGAGATCTTGTAATTTAACACCTTGCGACTTCTGCCTTTGTGGTCATGTTAAAGATAAGTTCTACGTTAATAGGACAACGTCGATTCAAGATCTCAAAGGCGGAATTCGTGAAGCTATTGAGGGCATACAACCGAAACTTTGCGATTTGGTGGTGAAAATTTTCAGAATACGGTCCTATAAGCGTAGCCGTGGCGACCATTTGGCTGATATTGTTTTCCATTATTACTTTACATTGAAATAAATAGCCGATCATTTATCTCAGAAAATGTAATTTTTCTTTGAATATCAAAATAAAACCTCTTATTGGAAAACCCTGTATTATGACACGGGAATGTTTTACTGGGTTTGGTGTTGGAGCTCTGCATCAAGTAGGTAAATGGCATTTTAGATCGGTTTATGTATTCCACGTTGAATATCCAACTTTCGTGGTCACTGTACATATGAATCTCGATATAGCAATCAATTTTCACACTTTAACGAGAATTTTTCTCAGACACTTTGCTTCAATTTCCAAAAGTTTCGCGTTTTATTTCCTACTACGGGCATATGAATGTTAATACATACATACATACATACATTATATATTATTACTTTTATTAGCGCCACACAAAGCGCGATCGATGGTTATTGCTTTTCATTATTGCTATTATGACCCGAATTATTAATGGTCCTTTGTCTCATCTCGCTAACCGTTTGTTGCTGGTGGTTTGCATGCGCAAAAAAATATCATAAATTCAAAAATATTGCTTTACTTTGAAGTGTTTTGTTGAGCAGAAAAAATTTGTTATTCGACTGCGTTAGCGTACCAACATTCAGACCTAACATACATATACATACACGTATGTATGTATGAAAACATTTATATTTGTACATTTTCAGGATATTCTTTGTGTGAGATGAAATTTATGGAATTTAAAATGCATGTGAAGAGCTTTTTCCTGTCAGACATTGAATTTATAGCGCTTAAAGTACAACACAAATACACTTTTGAGGAAATTTAAATAGTAGCAAATTTAATACGTACCACACAAAGACATAAATACATATGTATGTATGTATATGTACTATATACGGAGCATTTCTTGCTGGCATTTAATATTATATTACACTTAAGTCCTTTCAAATCCCACACATTTAGCGCACAAATTTGAATATACTATCACAATTTAATTTTAATTTTATTAACGCAAACTTATATCTATTTTTCAACATTTCATTAACTTTATTTGTTTACGCCATTTCCCTTTTCCACCCAAATTCGTCGCTTCATGCAAGCGCACGCCAATTTTCCCAGCTCAGGCCCGCCTCCGCCCACCCACGCTGACATATTTTATGCACTTATGCTAACGATCCTCATCAAAGACTCAGCGCTGGAAACACACTTACACACTTACACACTTACACACTTGCACAAGTACCAAAGCAACAGCTTCTTCACAAGTACTTCGCTTGGCCCTCCAGTTGTGCTGCTGGCCCAATGAACTGTCGTTTTGCATTGCTGATGATTTGCGGTGATTTTTGCATGAATAAAAAATATTTCCTCGCTACTCACGATTTGTTGTTGCTCAGTGGCTGTGAGCGAAATTTCATTACTTAAAAATCTATTATTAGCCAACGTCTTTGTTATTGTGTCCTGTTACTTACGCGCATACATACTGTCAGGTACATTACGGTGTCACTGAGAAAGTGGAAATGTAGTGAGATTTGTCGTTATATGCGATTTGCATGCGGTAACTTAACTTTGATTGCTTTGTGTAATCATTCACAGATTGTCATGTTGTCGTCGGTTTGTCTGATTGCCGTGTTGTGAAGCGATATTAGAATAACTATACTCAGATAACAGTGTATCGACAATGGATGATTTCGAGTGTAGAATGCACAAAATTGAATTCGATATTTTTGATTTCAATAATTTTTATTACGTTTAAAACTCAAGCGAGTAGATAGCAAACTAAGAAAGTATAAAATGGGCAAAAAAAAAGGAATTTTTTTTAGTTTTAAAACTCAACAGCTAGAATTTTTTGTTAACACTGTAAATTAAAAGGTGAAATTAATAAGAAAAAGTATGCGTTTTATAAAAATAGAGATATAAAAAAGAAAGAAACTTAAATTGCAATAAAATATCAAACATTCAAATTTAAAAATTTTTGTTGCACTGGGTTGCTCTAACTTGCTCTATATGTTTAATGACAGTTCGTTGCTCCTCTATTTCGCTCCAACTTGAACTGCTCTTCATTTTCCACATTTTCGAATTTGTACAAAATTTTCGAACATTTTTCAGTTTATTTTCTTTTGAAAATATGACTTTCAAGTCGTTTAAAATTTTCACTGAAATTAATAATTCTTGAATAAGCCCGATTTCTTTTTAAATTTAATTCGATTCAATTTGCATTAATTTATGTCGCAAGCACGAGAAATAATTAATTAAATTGTAGATTAACTTTTAATTAAAAGGCGAAGCTCTACATTCTTTGCTGTTGTTTTGGATGTGCGTGTGTAATATTTTTGCATATGTACATATTTTTTTGAAATGACAAAAGTAATTAAAAACTTGGAAGTTTCAATGCATAAAATCTCAAAGAAAAAATCGCCTCAACCCTACATACTTATAATTGAATAAATTCTAAAATTAACAAATGAGTTTTAGGGGTTTTGGCAACTTTCGTGATTACATATAATTCTCCGAAGTGAATTTGAATTCATATTTTTTATTTGATTTTATTTTTCTGCATTTTTTTTATTTATTGATTTTTTTATTTTTTTTTTTATTTAATTTAATTTAACTTAATCTAATTTAACTTAATTTATTTTACTTTATTTTATTTTAATTTAATTTATTCTTATTTTATTTTATTTTATTTTATTTTATTTTATTTTATTTTATTTTATTTTATTTTATTTTATTTTATTTTATTTTATTTTATTTTATTTTATTTTATTTTATTTTATTTTATTTCATTTCATTTCATTTCATTTCATTTCATTTCATTTCATTTCATTTCATTTCATTTCATTACATTTCATTACATTTCATTTCATTTCATTTCATTTCATTTCATTTCATTACATTTCATTTCATTTCATTTCATTTCATTTCATTTCATTTCATTTCATTTCATTTCATTTCATTATTTTATTTTATTTTATTTTATTTTATTTTATTTTATTTTATTTTATTTTATTTTATTTTATTTTATTTTATTTTATTTTATTTTATTTTATTTTATTTTTTATTTTATTTTATTTTATTTTATATGAATTTATTTTTTGAATAGAGAAGGCAACAACAGAAGAAAACCTTCTTTTTCCACTTGCCCGTTTAGCATGAAAATACAAAGAGTTAAACAGCCAAAAAGCCTTAAAACTAACAGCACATCAAAGAGAAAAGAGAAAGCTTGAAACAAAGAAAAATTCAGCACTTTTTTGTCTCTCGCGAAAATTAACAAAATTTGGAATAAAAATTCAAGAGACCCCACCACATAATAATCCGACTCTTGAACGCAACCATCCACAGACAATGACAATGACAAGGATAACAAAAACAGCGACACATAGGAGAAACACTGCTTGAGGTTAAGTGGCGGTTTGGGCGCAAAGTCACACTACCTGCAACAGCGGGAACTCGAGCATCAAGTGCGCCGCAGGCGTCATTTCTACACACACATACATACAGCACCCATAAAGAAAAAGACAAAAGTCTTTTTAAAAACTAAAAGCGGCGTAGCCTTGATGAAAGATCTGCTGGCAGCGCGAACGCCTGAGGTGACGGATCACCAGCGCAAGGACTAGGGTATATGTCAAGGCACATACAAAGCAATTAACAGCGTAGCCAAGAAATAAAAAAACTTAATGAAAAGCATTCAAAAACAAAATACACTGCCTTTGTTTGAAAGTATTTCGAATAGGACTAATTAGCATAGCCTTTTAAGCGCATTTTGTCGAATTGACCTTTTAGCTGTGTGTCAGACAAAACAAATACAACAAGAATAAATAAGATAATTAATTTATTTAAATTATGAGATTTTTAATGACAAATTCAGAATTTTCGATTATTTAAAGTAGGTGTCCGTGCATTTGATCCTCACTCTTTGTCTGCTTTTATCATGCGATTCAATTGAGCAACTCATTAAGTCAATAAATTGGAGTTTATAAGCTTGGCGGTAAATTTATGACACAACCTTTGTGCAAGAAGACACACAATTTTCATTGGTCCGACGTCAAATAATTTCTAAATTCAAATTTTTCTTATAACCGAAGTTTAAATGCCCAAACACAAACAAACAAAGGTTTAAGAATGAGCTACGAATAAAGTTTGTTCTGCAGTTGGCGCAACAATCGCATGACTAACTGAAAGTAAATCCGAGGATTTTATCACAAAGCAGTCAGGGAGAAGCGAATTTCTTCTTTACTGGCGCTGAATAACAAGTACAAACAGGTCCTTCTCTACCTGGTCTCTCCAACAGACAGGTACTGCATTGAAAACTTTCAAAACTGGATTCTTATCCAACCCGACCACATGCTCACGACGATCCGGTCTTTAACCAAGTATCACCTGGGAAGCCAACAAACATCCATTTAGAGGCGAGTTAAAGTGAGAAGGCGTAGGGTTTGGGACCCAACACATGAAAAAATAAACTCCAATGAAAAAACAACAAAGCCTCGGATGAGAGAGATATTCAATCGCCTAAACGTTTAGTTTGAATGGCGAACTTGTTAGGAGCACTTCGCACGACGGTGTCCATTCGCCGGTTTTTTTATTTGAAAAGTGAAAATATTTTACTCACCATGAGATATAGGACTTCGGTAGCGATTTACCTCAGACGTTAGCCTTCTTTTATTGTCAAAGAATGATCGAAGTACTTAGTAACAATTCTAGAAAAGACGACAAACATTGAGGAGAGGAAGAAGAAAATATCGGTAGTTATATGCTGCTGCGAAGCGACAATTGAATCTGTATAACTTAAGACAGACAAGTATATCTTGAGAAGGAATGTTTGTCATCTCTGTTTATCGCGTTGTCTTATAGCAGAATTCAAATCTTAAGGGTTCCGAGTCTTAACTGGGGCAGCTGTGAACTGCCATGGCGAAGAGATTGCACGCATGATCGTCACCGCTTCATTAATATCAGATAAAGTGAAGATGGGCATTAACATATCAACTTGCGGTCTGTTTATGGACTGGTGTGTATTGAACCAGGTTAGCTAGCACTGGGCTAGCACCACAAGTTCGACGATTAAAAGATTAAAACTCTCGCATTTAGTTCGAGTTCTGACTGGATATGGGACGATGGGACGATAGGAGTTCGTGCGGAGCTCATGCGGAGCTCATGTGGAGCTCATGCGGAGCTCATGCGGAGATCATGCGGAGATCATGCGGAAAAAATTTGTATTTTTTCAGATCCCCAGCGTCGTTGTTGTTCTGAAGAAAAGCTGGAATGTACTTTCTAAAATACTGTCATGCGTTTGGGAGACTGAGATGTCGCGGATCGCTTACCTTTACCAACTCAAAGGAGTTAGAAACATTGACAACAGACAAATTTCTTGATTTGTGACATATACTAAGCAATTTTTACTCTTTGTGGCATCAGAACGGACGTGTCGTGTGTGTCTATGTGAGATCCTCTCGTGACTGAAGGCACAAGCAGTCTGATATATTCAGGATATTCTTTTAGACTATAAAATGCATGCATCCGCTTGGGATCAGCCACTTCGACCGAGCTTAGTTAATAGGGCTATAAATTTCAAATTGTCTGAGCCAACAGTTGTTCGGGGCAGTTGTTTGGGAGTGTAGTTGAATTTCGTTTAGTAGAATACCAAATTTTTTGTTTTTAGCTGTTCAATGTTTTTAAGCAATATTTCTTGACAAATTTCCTGCCTTTATGGTCTTATTCAACTCTTTCAATGCTCCGAGCATTAAATTCTTAATTTTTCAAATTAAATTTTAAATTAACAAATTTCTTAAATAGAAATTCTGAAAAGCAAATACAATTTTTCTCTATTCTTACGTGCATTTTGCCTTTTATTATGCAGAAATATCTTTAAGAATTATGTGCGCTAAATTGTAGGAATTATGAGTTAATTAAAAAATATAGTGATTTTTTTTTTGTAACCAGAAGAAGAAGAAGCAAACACAAAGTGATATCTTAAAAAAAAATTAAATAAAATGTAGCGCCGAATTGAAAGGCTTCCATTGCATTAAAACTGAAACTGGACACAATACTAAAGAGCAGACAAAAAATCAAGTAATAAAGGCTGGTGAGAGATGAAAGCCAACTGTGAGTTCAACATTAATGCGGAACTTAATTAGAATTTATATGTACACATATAAATACCTACATACATAAATAAACTGACAAGAAGTCTATGGTAGATTGTGTGGAGTATAAAGGAGAAACTAAAATTTGCTAAGAATTCCCGTTGGCCACACAAATAAGAGGACCTAAAAGCCGCAGGGTGTCTATATAACAGCGGGAGGGCCATCAAAAAACAATCAGGAAAGAGTAAACAATTTTTAATGAACAAAGACTACAAGCGTATAACAAAATAAAGGTTCACCGAAAGGCCGAAGAGTGTAGAGGGAAAATGCGATTCGAACTCCAATAGTTTTAACTTTTTGTATGGGTTTATGGTACATCCGTATCTCTTTATGTTGTTTGCATAAATATAACTACCAGAAATTAATGAAAAATACGCTCTACGCAAAGCAAAATGTAAAAAAAAAGTTATGACAGAGGAGGCAGACCGCCGAAAATGTGGAATTTTCAGACCATAAAATGATAAAATGGGAGTTGTTTAATTTTAAATTGCAAAAAAATTGTAGAATAAATATTAGCTAAATATTTTAGAATTCTTTAAGAGAGCAACATCCTGTGCCCAATTATCCGTTGCATACTTTTAGGCAATATGTATTGTTTCCTGCCATTTGACGTACTATTTGCGTAACTGCAATTCTCAAGTGGACAATGAAGCAATAAACTTACTAGTGTCTAATGGAAGCTAAATTCGCAGTTCTTGCTAAGACGCTCGAAAGCTTACATGTTTGCTTGCCTGATGGTTTACCAGCATCAGAATCTTAATACGGCATTTTGAAGAGTCACAACAATCAATCATTTCCCGACGCAACAAACGAATGGTTGATCATCATCCAACTTCTGGTGGAAAGGTCACACCACACCATCTCCACTTTTTCAGCTGAAGGTCACGCCTGTGCTGCACCTAATATATTTACAAACTTATAAGAGGGATAGTCTCCCCGTACCACCTACAATTTTTCTTACTAATTTTACCACCGCACTCGTTTAAGAGCCAAACGGTCCTAATAATGCTTTCAAGGATAACATCTATTAACATCTTTCCCTACTCTTAAATATCCTCTTTCTTCTAGCACCCAAACTTAGACAGAAATTAATAACTGCGTATGAGCCAGGTCGAGGCTTGTAATGAGGATACCAAATGGAGATGATTGTCGTCAGAACGTATGCAGTTTACGTTTTGGCGTTATGTATTAAGCTGTTCCAGGTGACATAATCTACGAACCTTGACTGCATCAGTTTTGGGTGACTCTCATGTTGTATTTGACTGGAAATTTTATTCGCACTACGCCAACCATTGGAAGAGAGAGAGCTTAGTTGTCCATTAACAGCCAATTAACCGATCAGGACATCGGTACCATAATACATAATTAAGAGAGCACTAAGCACTGTGACTCCTCCCTCTTCTGCCCCATGGAACATGCTTTTGATTTACGCTTCTTTTCGTTTTTTACTACATATATATTTTTCTCTTTAGAATAAATAGCATATAATAATACACAGGGTTATACATTTTGCGGTTTCAAAACTAAACTTTAATAAAATTCATTTAAAATAATTTTTTCATGAAATTCCTTTTTTAGAATAAAGTTTGAACATTAACATTATACCTATGTATTGAAACACTACACTTTTGAAATGAATACCTCGCGAATTTTCGCAAGCTTCGATACGTTTTAGGTAATTGTTGACCTCTTTTTGGCACATATTGGGCGGTATCTCAGCGATGACTTGAGGAATGTTGTTTTTCAAGTACCCAAGAGTTAAAGATTTCAAAGAGTTCACCATGTAGGTATAAGTCCTAGTGCAAAGAACGTCATAATGTTCCACAAGAATGTCCCAGCTCTTGAGAACATGGAGAAAAATGTACATTGGAGTCTTCGGCTACACTTTCACTCATATATTTGAGATGGAATGTATAAAACGTTGCTGCATAAGCCATGCATGTAACCGCTCTTAAAGATTGAAACTTGGCCCGCCTTGAATCATTTAAGAAGGCTTTTAACAATTGTAACGCGTTGAGCGAGTGCTAAGCGATACCTTTTTATAAGCATAGTAATCTTCTATATATACATATCAAAAGCTTTGTCCGGAATGACTGAAGGATCAACCCAAAGCCTAAACCATTGATCGTAGAGATGTGAAACTTAGAGAGGATTTTCATGGACGTGAACCTTGAACCGATCTATTCGAAAAAATCTAAAATTTTTGAAATCATTCGATATTTGTGAAATTTGGTATTTATGTAGGTAGCTCTTTGGCGAAATTGCAATTGGAAACACTTTTTCTTCCGGGAAGTGGACTTTGGGCCGATCTCCGAAAAATCGAATTTGTTTTTAAATCGTTCGATTTCAATGAAATTTGGTATATAGATTGCTCTTTGCCTAAATTGGCATTGAAAACATTTTTTCTGCCGGGAAGTAAACTTGGGACCAATTTATTCGAAAAAAATCGATATCATTTGGTACTTCGGGACTCTGGTTAAGTGGCCGATCTATTCGAAAAAATCGAAATTTTAAATCGTTGGATTTTCTTGAAATTTGGTACTTAAGTAGCTTTTTGTCGAAATTGCCAGTGGAAACACTTTTTCTTCCCGAAAGTGGGTCTGGCATTGATTTATGCGTGTTTTTTTTAAATAACGGTAAATCTGAAAAACAATTTCCCCCCGGTTATGTGGATATAGCGTAGCATTTAAACTAATCCCTTCCTATTCTTAGCCGAATTACGTGTTTTGTTTAAAATGTCTCCATTTTTTAAACTGATCATTAATTGCAATCCAGATTTGATGTGGATTGGTCTCGTTCGATATCAGCTTTTTTTTCTTTGACAGGTGACAGGTGCATGGGACTGCATTTGCATGCATATGTATGCATGTACTGGGTTAAACGATTCGTGTGCAATAATAATTATTCTTAATAACTTCAATTTATCGAACTAGTTTACTCAGTTGCTTAATAATTTCTTAATAACTAATAGCTTTTAGATTTTATCGCTTGCTGGAAGTAGCCAACAGATTTAAAACTGTTTTGCTGTGACAAACTTTTGACATTTTAATTAACTTTTCCGCGTTAGCAAGTACATAAGGTGACCATCCACACCTTCGAAGCCGGCGGCGAGCCATGCAGCTGCGAAATGAAAATCTGTGCAAGCTACAAATCACAATGCATAATTACTGCTCAAACTAAAGCTGGGCTAACTGTCTCTGAATTATCCGCGGCTGCTCGCTCAAGAGAAATGACACTGGCATCTGTTAGGCTAACTCACAAGTACTGCACACTCTAGGTATATACTCGCAGAAAAAAATAAAGAAAAAACAGAAATACATAATAGACACTGCTATTAAGATAGAGAGAGAGAGAGAAAGATAGTGGAGTGTGAGAGTAGGAAAAAGTGGTTAGGAAGAGCTTACTTTAGTTTGTGCCACCATTAAATCAAATTACTCCACCACAGCCATGCAAATCATAGCATCATTAAATATTTCACTTTCTTGCCATTGCAATTTACTTTGGACTTATGTTTTTTTTAATGAGCTAAAAATCCTTTTAACGTCTTCTCTCCAACGGTGTGTCCTCCTTTTATGCACTCGCACTCGCCCTCGCACTTGTATCTGCTGCGCCAACTGGACTATCACATTATCCTGTTAACTACAGTTCCCGCACCGCCACCGCTACCTTCGCTGGTACCGAAAGCACCACCACCACCGCCACCACCATTGGGCGCTTCTGGCGAGAAACGCGATCTAACTGAAACACAAAAGGCCGCCTTAGAAAAACTTAAGTAAGTTGAGTAAATTTGCTTGTGGCATTACTTATTTGCATAAATTATGACTTAATTGTGAAAAATAACCCACTGCATAAATTGAATTATTCATTATGTATGCATCGCATAGGACACGACCGCGCAGGCGTCCTGATTGGTCAGAGATGATGAAGGAGGTGGAATCTGGCAGGAAATTGCGACATGTGGTGTGCAACGACAGGTGAGCGAAAGTATGGTAGAGGCCAATGGAAGAAGCTTCGACTAAATAAAATAAGTAGTAATTAGACTACTTTTCCTTTATTAGGTTTCTCGACATTAATTTTCATAATTACGTGTCTGATATGAGCTGTTTTCATTAATAAATATTTATTTGACAGATCTCAACCGATTCTTACATGCAAATCGATGACAAAAGTGGATAACAAGTTCATCTACGAAACGGAGAAGGATAATTCACATAATAAACTACTAAAACAAATTCAAGGTGGCATCAAATTGAAACCCACACAAACGAACGATCGTAGTAAACCATTCATTGGCGGTTTGAGGAAATTCCGCAAACAAATGACCATTGAAGAACAAATACAGAAGTCCCAATCAAAGATTAACTTACTAGCCGAGGTAAAAATATACATTTAAGCTTCTTTTTACCACCAGGTGACCAATGGATTTTCTTTCATATTTAGGCTGCAACCGCTGCTGTTGGTGCTGCTGTTGGTGCTGCCGTTGGTTCTACGGGCGCCGGCGATCCAGCAGCGATTACGAATAGTATTGTGGCTGCACTGTCGATAGATGACCCCAGCGGCGATGAGCTCGATGACATCGATAAAATTCGCGACGATTTACAGAGTACGAAACAAATGCTGGCACTCGAGCTGCGCAATCGCGAGGCGCAGGATCGTGAAAATAAAAAATTATTGGCACAAATAGCTACGCTAGAAGCGGAGCTGGAACGTGAAAAATCTCGTGAGAAGAATCTTGAGTATGGTTCACGTATTATTGTAGCCACAATGGAGCCTTCTACGGCCAGTGAAGAGGCGTATTTAAACTCACTTAAGCAAGAAGCGGACGATGCGCGCAAGACAGCTAAAGATTTAGAGAAGAAATATCTTGACACTGGCGAATTACTGGATCAGGCTAAGAGTGAGATAGAAGAGCAAAAGCGTACGATACAAATGATGGAGCGTAAACTAGCACAGGCGTTACAGGTGAGTTTAGTTTAGTTATGGCGGTAGTTGCAGAATTAAAAAGTAAAATAATATAGCTTTATATATAGCATTTATTTAATATCGCATAATTATAAACACATATATGGTATTGCTTTTGTTACATACATAATTTAGTGCTCTAAGGCTTCAATGAGTTCTAACACTTGCTAGCTTTTATTTTTTTAATTGCTATTTATTAACAAAAATGCGTATTGAAATAACGCTTAAAGGGTGAAGCTACTAGCATACCTTGTCCTATATGCGCTAAAAGGCAAGAAACGAAATATTTTTACTCACATGAAGACCCAGATGATGAGGAGTCATACTATGCAAACTATACTAATGGCTATACTAACAGCAAGGTAACTCTCTAAAGCAGCTTAAATGTTCATGTGGTTGTAAGAGGACTATAAACTAAAGTATTATATTTATAGGGAGGTGGATCATTGAATGGCTCCCGACGTCCAAGCGATGTACACGGTGGACGTGACAGTTCACCTGATCTAGATTTAGAGATGAGCGAGAGTGATCCTGATGAACCAGAAGAAAAGAAGGCTGAACGCCGTGATAGACGATTAGGAAAGGAAGTGAAAGTTTTGCGTAGTAAATTAACAAAGATAAAGGTTAAACGAGAAGCGGCGAAAAAGGAAAAGTTGGCACTCAAGCAAGCCATGAAGAAGAATCACGTCATACTGAAGTATTTGCAAAAAAAAACAAAAACAATACGTACACTTTGTTAATATACATATATGATTTTAAAATTTCAGAGACGAGAAAAAGAAGTTTAAAAAGCTAGAAAAGGAAGTACAGAAAATGGCTGCTTCAATGAAGGACGAAGAGAATGAGGACTCTGATGAAGAAAAGGTAATACATATAAATTAAAATTTAATACATTTATTGAATACTCAATAATTATGTTAAAAATGCAGGAGGATGAAGCTGAGGAGGAGGAAGAAGCGGAAGAGTCCGAGGAAGAGGAAGAGGAGTCGGAGGAATCCGAATCGGAAGAGAGTGAAGCAGAAACAGAAAGCGAATCTGAGGCAGAAGTAACAATTAAATAATTTTAATACGTTAAGCATATATTTTAAAACAAATAAATTTAACTCACAGGATGCTAGCAATGCAGATAAGAAAAGTAATCTGGATCCTCGTGTTAAGAAGCATGAAAGTCGCTTAACAGCTTTGAAGAAATGCAATGTACTATTACAGGCCAATGTGGACAATCTGCAAGACGAGATTACTCAAGTTCGCGCAAAAGCAGCGAATCTACAAGCAGAGCTGGACGCAGTATTGGCCGATTTGGGCTTCTAAATTATGTGGCAAGTGTGGATGTGATGGCAAAGGATCAACGCTATGCGCGAAATAAATTGTATTTTGCATATTGTATTGCGGTATTTATAGCTATTATTGCGAATAACTAGGAATTTTTCTAATAAAACTACACTTACCTTATCAAACGCACTTGGCTCTTTATTAAATTGGGTGCTTTATTATTAAATGAATGCTTAATGTAAACAGGAGAATTAATATCCTTTTCACTTTCCCCGATATTAAACTACGCACAAACAATAATGGAAATATAATCACACAGTTGCTATAGAATAATCTTAAACCTTTTTATATATTTGGGGATCACAAATGATATTATAATTTGTTTAGTTTCTGTATTTGTGGTATAAAATAATTTTCAGACAATTTTTGTTTTGAACTTTTAGTTTGAAAATGAAATGATAATGGCACTCAAACTGCTGTGGTTGCTATGCAAACAGCTGATGGTGAAGAGTTGCAAATGAGCAGGGTTGCTTTGAGTAGTAGTAGTATTTTTTTTTTAACTTGTAGTTCAAGTAAGTGATAATGTGTTTTTAGCTAAGTTGCGGTAAATTAACAGCGTAATGGTTTATTTCAATATCATTTATTTGTAATATAATTTGTTTAAAGAGTAAGACTATTCGTATCAATAGAAAAATCTATTTCAATATCGGGTATAACAAAAAGTTCTTTTACTTGGCAGTTTTGGAAAATATTTTCATTTAATTCACCCAAAGATGTTAGGTCAGTAGATCAACAGTTATATATATTATTTAAGAATTTGTGCTTAAATTTATTTGATTCGTAAATTAGTTGCAGACCTCGTCTTCAACCACCAAATAAAAATGATCCGAAAATATAATAGACTAGCAATTGGTCTTCCACTCCGTGAAGCATCTTTTACATCAAAATTACCAAAATTGCGCATGATTGACTGTAACAGTATCAGAACCATAAACGTTTTTTTTTCCGTCGCCTGGTTTGAGTTTTCGTCCTTATCGAAGGGAAATTGTAAAGTATAGCGTATTTTCAAATAAAATTGAATCAACCAATCACAAAACAGGTAGAAAAGTTTTTTTTTTAGCACCAAACATCATCTTTCTAACACTATCTAGCGGACCGGACTTACCATATAAATACAACGCGAGATACAGATAAATAACGCCATCAATTGGCAAAATAATGGATTTATTTTTACTACACCTAATATAATCGCAATCCACGAATTTCGTTTCATATTTAGAATCTTGCGTTTGAATATTTCAAAAAGTTTTTTTTGAAAAATTGACAGCAAGTTGAAAATCGAATTATTTACATAAATTATAGCAATATGAAGCCTAAAATGTGATAACTATTTTTTAAAATACGAAGCCACAGTGCTAATTAAAAAAACTAAATTCAGACATCAGTTGTTTTTGCTAGCCGTTTGGCATTAAATAAAGTTATGATGATTTGAAATTACCAATAATTTTTCGAAACAAATCGTTTTTTGAAAATACTTTCACTGAGACTTTGATTTAGATGACCTGACTTTTGATTAAAAATTTTTGGCCTGAATGCAAATATTTTTTCTAATAAAATCGCTGCGTAAATGATCCAAAGTAAAGCCACGAACATTCAAAACAAAATTTTCCGTCAAAATTTTTTGATTGATATTACGTTCAATTTTTGTATAATGTTCAGTCAAATCGATATTTTGGAATTTATATATTTTATTGATTTGTTAAAAAAAAAATATTATAATAATAATCGCATACCTTTCTTCGTATACATTCTCTGAAAAACCGGTTTTTAATTCACAATATTTTACATCTCCATAGGAAACACAGTTAAGGATGCGGAAGTCGTACAAAGTTTGTGTTGTATTGCTGATTATATTACCTAGTACATTATAAAAAATTTTATAAAATTATTGGTGAATGAAAACAGTGTAGTGCTCTCTTCCTAGCTGCGAAATTAATTATTTTAAGAGCATAGACAGTTTCTGTGTGAAAATACAAATCTTCAGTGGACAATGGCAAGGAAATCGATTTTTCCAACCACACCAACACAGTTTTGTTAAACATAACCAGGTGGGGTAGCAAGTGATGTTACTCTGTATATCGCCTTAGTTGGTATACATTCCAAGCTCAATCCAGATATTTTGTGAAAACAATACGGATATAATGTGTCTTTATAACTGCGTCATCATTGGAGTCCATCGAATTTACATATAGCCTACTAGACGAAAATTACATTGAATTATCAAAAAAACAACGATGCCAGAAAATTTGGAGCTCCATCAGTTCGTCGATGGTATTCGTCATAGCGAAACCTCACACAAGCTACTCACACGGTTTAAAGCGACGCTTAATTGTCCGTACTTAGGTATAATATTAGCTACGCTCTCCTCGCTTTTCTTCTCGCTATGTTCAGTTATAGTTAAAGGACTAGTGGATATTAATCCAATGGAGCTCGCTTCATTTCGGTGAGTAGAAAAGTGTGTTTTATGAAAACGTTTAATTTATTGTGATGACGTTTGCTTGAACGTTCAACAGCTTTGTGGGCGTTTTGCTGCCTGCTATACCCATTGTCATCTACAATCGCCAACCGGTGTTTCCAGAGGGCAAACGTGTAATCCTACTGCTACGATGCTTTTTGGGTACCACTGGTTTAATGCTAAGCTTCTATGCATTTCGTCATATGCCACTCGCCGATGCAAGTGTTATAATATTTTCGACGCCAGTATTTGTCGCCATTTTCGCAAGAGTCTTTCTCAAGGAGCAGTGTAGTCTCTTTAATATTGTGACTATCGTACTGACTCTGGTCGGTGTGGTCTTAATAACACGACCACCTTTAGTTTTTGGCGATGCCGCGCCTTCGATGGAGACTGAACGTTTTTCTGGGAAAACCTACGATATTTGGGGTCCGGTTGCTGCCATCTCATCGACATTATTCGGTGCCAATGTATACATATTGCTGCGAGCTCTCAAAGGTCTGCATTTCTCAGTTATAATGACGAACTTTGGTGCCTTTGCACTTGTCTATACATTCATTGTGTGTCGTTCGATTGGCGCTTTATGTTGGCCAGCATGTGGCCATGATCGATGGCTTGTTGTAGTACTCGGTATATTCAGCTTTTTAGGACAAATATTACTCACACTATCGCTGCAAATGGAGCAAGCCGGTCCAGTAGCTATTGCACGGTGTGCAGATATTGTCTTCGCATTTATATGGCAAATATTGTTCTTCGGCGAAACTCCCACTGGTTTCTCGCTTTTGGGAGCACTACTAGTGGTAAGCTCAGTTATATTGACAGCTCTGAAAAAATGGGCAATGTCACTGCCTCGTGAATCTACCGCTAGAAAACGTCTCCGTTATTTATTACTGGATTAAAACTAAACTCAACAGACTTTATCATAAATTATTCGAATATACGACGTTAATAATGGAAGCGCATTGTGGTTTCTCTCATAGGATGATAATTATAGTATCGCATCTCCGTAAATAAAATATTCAACATAAATATTAAGAAGTAATAACGAATCAAACCAAGACACTAAACCAAAAAATTACCATTACATTATATTTATGTAATTCAAATGAGGCTGGCATTTAAATACATACATACTTAGACAAATACGTAATAAGTAAAACCAAAAAATGTGTTTAAAAAATAATTAATTTAAATAATGCGTAATTACTCTATTTAATATACTTAATGTAGAAAAAGGCATATAAATGTATAAGTACATACAAATCGCTAATTGAATATAAAAAAGCCCTCATATTTAGATTTAAAAGAAAGTCTTAAGTATAAATATATACTGTAATTAGAACTTTTGGCTTTAAAAGTAAATAAAGACATTTGCTTTTGAGCTGCTGCTTTAAATTTATATATATGTATGTATATAAAAATACCTTTCCGAGCTTTTCCGTGTTCAATTAACGAATTGTATGTATGCAAGTGTGTAAAAATATTGTAACTCCTGTAATTTATTTAATAGTTATAAAATTCCATGAAAAATGTCCAATATCTTTCATGGAATTCATATTTTGTTGAGTGTTTAAGTGGAGGATTTATAAATTAATAAAAAACTTTGTTGATAAATAAATGTTAGTCTAGATTCATGCTAAATAAATTAATATTTTAATTTTATTCACATTCTTTATCATTTCGACTACAAAATCTATAAAAGGTTTGTAGAATTGTTGTACATTTTGTTAATTGTTATTATGATTTATTTTTATAAGAAATAAAAAATTTAATTAAAACTACTTAGATAAATCAATTTAATGCTTAAATGTTTTTAATTTTCCGACTTAAATTCCTAAAGTTATAAACTGCTAAGTGACACTAAAGGATTGCTTTTATCCAGTGGCTTTCAAATATTGCGAACTTTCAAAAGTAAGGTGGTGTCATCAACGTACAAGACACAGCTCCTCTTGAGAGCCGTTGTACTTGCTCGCCTGGAAGTTTGAACTTTAGGAATTATTTTATGTCCAATCAAATCCATAAAATAATTTTGGGTGCATAACTGCTCGGAAGGAAAGACATTTTTCTTTTTCATCAAAATAAACGATGCTTTGACTTGAAATAATTTGGTGATATTTGAAAATAGTTGAATTGCAACAAAATTTTCCGCTGAAAGCAGTCAAAGCTCACAAACCTGTCGAAAACGTAGAAAAATGAACCTTATGTCTTCATTTCAACAAAACAACCACCTCTGAACATATGCAATGTACCTTTTCATTCGATAAAAGAAAATCGTAGAAATACCTCAAGTAAACGAACACACCTAACTTGCCTCGAATTGTCAAAACTGATAAATGATAAGACAATTTGCCTTGTGTTATTCATTTGCTGTACGGAAAACTTAAAAATACTCAAAATTATACATTCTATAAAATTGCCATGTCTGATTTACAAAAACGCGTTCAAATTACTGCCAAATCTGCGTTATTGGCTACTGCCGGCATTGGGTTGCTGTGTGTTGTGGTGCGTCAAAGAGCACGTTTGCTATCGCTATTTCGCAACTATAGAAATCCACTTGGCAGAAAGCAAATAACCGTTATTGAAACGCTAGACGAATGTCAAAAGGTTTTGGATACATTAAAGCGGTAAAAACTATTAGATTTTTTGTATAAAATTTTTGACTGTTTTACACAAAAAATATGTACATCTTTCAGACACTGTCACGAATATAAAGTGCTAGGTTTTGATTGTGAGTGGGTGACAGTAGGTGGCAAACGGCGTCCTGTAGCGTTACTTCAGTTATCATCACAAAAAGGTCTTTGTGCACTTTTTCGACTATGCCATTTAAAGCAAATTCCAAAAGATCTTCGTGATATACTCGAAGACGACAAAGTTATTAAAGTGGGAGTTGCACCACAGGATGATGCGTACAAACTGTCTTTCGATTATGGCGTTGGAGTAGCAAGTACATTAGACTTGAGATGTTTGGCTGCGCTTGTGGATGAAAAACCAGAGGGTTTAGCAAA
This sequence comes from Ceratitis rosa, assembly GCA_037013455.1. Taxonomy (NCBI): domain Eukaryota; kingdom Metazoa; phylum Arthropoda; class Insecta; order Diptera; family Tephritidae; genus Ceratitis; species Ceratitis rosa. The sequence continues at coordinate 792,780 of JAWMAG010000105.1, read as the reverse complement.
AATGGCAAAGTCATTGCTAAATGTGGAATTGGATAAAAACTGGCGTCTATCGTGCTCGGATTGGGAAGCTAATGTTCTGCGAGAAAAACAATTGGAATATGCAGCCAACGATTCCTTAGTGGCAGTAAAAATATTTGAAAAACTTGTAAATAAATTGGAGCAAAAGTAAGTTCACAAAAATTTTGTAGTAATACATTTGTACATATGTATGTACACGTATACATTATAAAACAATTTAATCCACCCTAGGCCCTTTTGGAATATGACTGGATTAAATATGTCAAAAATTCAAGAGCGTTTAGAACCTCTTTATGATATTCGCTTTAAAGAGGGAATGTCAACTAATTTCAAGGCGGCCGGGAAAGTAAAAGGTCTTACATCTGCGGGAAAGAAGGCAAAACAAAAGCCCATGCAAACACGCAGCATAAGCACACGATCAAAGGCCTTGTATGATAATTGCAATTTGCAAGCACCGGATGGTGAGCTGCTTTGCACAATTGATGCCAAAAAAGCACAGTGGTATGTAGATCAGGGTTTGGGGGAAATCATAACGCAGACTCCGTTAACAGTTCGTTTAAATTTCGAACCTGCGGGACGTGCAGTCGGTGAAGCAGGACGATACTATCAGACACCAAAGGAGAACCGATGTGTGGTTTGTGGTCGGAAAGATCCACTGTCTCGCAAAAATGTTGTGCCTCGTGAATACAGAAAACACTTTCCAGGTAAAAAAAATAAAAAAAATATTTTTCACAAAGAAAAATTTTTCAGAGTTGTGAAGTGGGTTTTGCTAACATTTTTGTTTTGCCAGTAAAGTAGTTTCGCACAAATCAATGGCATGTCATTGGATATTTTAGTGTAGTAATGCATTAATGTACCTCACAACTCTGTCACATACACGTACATGCTTCCGTACTAATTCAAGACAATAATCCAGCCAAAACAAACCTGACATGAATTTATGTACATATTTTAATTTTAGTTGTTATGAAATCACACACGTCTCATGATGTGCTCCTACTATGCCCAAAATGTCATCAGCTTAGTAACATTTGTGACCTAAAATTGCGTATGAAATTAGCGAAACAATGCGATGCACCATTTTCCAATGCAGAGGCGTCCGTGAAATATATTGAATTACCTGAGCTTAAGTATTTACAAAAATTGTTCTTTTAAACAATTTTCACATACATTTCTCACAATAATAATAGGCAAGTAAAATCGGCTGCACGTGCTTTATCGCAAAATCAAAATGAAATACCTGCCGAGCGTCGTGAAGAACTAATGCAAATTTTAGTAAATTACTTCAAGCAAAAAGAGTTACCAAAGAGGTTAATTGAGGAAGCAGCTAATATTAATACAACGTAATAATGCGATACAAATACGCTGTTCAAGTGAAATGTGATAAATGTATTTTTTTTTCTTCTCTTAGCCGGAGCAATGAAAATTATTGCCTTCATGGTGAGAAAGTTGTAAATATGTTTCAACTTGAATTTGGTGGTCTCTGCGAATTGGAAAAGTTGTGGCGACAACATTTCCTGGTTACTATGAAGCCTAAATATCTACCAGAACTGTGGAATATCAATCACAATGCCAACAGGTATTTCAACAATATTAAAAACTATTAACAAACGAAAGAAAGTGTGAAAAAATTCAACAATTTTTTTTATAGATTGGGAATAAGAGCAAAAGAAGGACATATTAGCAACGAAAATTTGATCGTTGCAGGTTTGGAATTTTATAATTAGCTTGATACTAAAGTGTGGATATATTTTAGCAATATTTAAAAAAACGTTTGTATTTATTTCTCATAACTAAACTAAAATACCTGGTGCTCAAAGTTATTGCATATGCCCTCTTTTATTTCAATATTTTTATCTAAGCTTTTTTAAATTTTTCAAATAATTTTATAAAAACGACACTGACTGCCTTATGTATAGCGTTGCACTTAGCAGTTATATTAATAGGATAATGTATAAATCACAATTTCTACTTATATGTATTCGTATTAGTGAAGAGGATTTTACAAAACAAATTGGCGATATGAGCGGCGACTTGGAAACAATTTAAATTGTGTGAAGTAATTATAAAAGCAAGTATATGAAATGTATGCTTTTGTAGTGTGAATTAATAATAAATAATTAAGAATATATAATCAATGGCATTTAAATACTTTGAATAGCTTTATGTTAGGTATGTATAAAGTCAAACTCAGCACTGCCTCTTATATGTACAAATCGTAATTTTTTTTTCTTAATTTTATAGACTTGTACTTCCTCACTGCCACGCTTAATAAAAGTTTTTATAGTATCCTTTCTACTAGATGAATTCGATACCCTCGTATTTCAAATCAGTTTCGATGCGCTGCTCTGCCAATATGGTGTGACCTTCAATATCAAACGCCGTTATGAATGTGGACGTTTTGCCGTCTAATTCTTCGGTTTTAATAGCGATTATTATTTTATCATCGGTATGTGGTATGAATTTGAAACTAGAGAATCCGTGTGTAGGTGTCGAGTTTAAGGGATCTAGAATAACAGTATTGACATTTGTAAAACGCTCATCTGCCGATATGAGCAAGTTACAGCCCATATGCTCATCACGTGTCTCATTGTATCTGGAAATGTAATGGATAGATTTAATGATGTAAAGAACTCTCATATTTAATTATTATTACTTTTCTCTTGAACACCGTCGTGGAAGGAAGTACCATCTCTTTTGAAAAGATGACCAAACAGCCGTCTCGTGTATCATATAACCCGGCCAAGTTATCTGCATTGCTTCTTGTCGTAAATATTTAAAATTGTATGACCAGTTCAACGAACGCTTTTCACCGTTAGGAGATATAACCTTAACGTACATTGGATTTTCGTTTTCGAATTCACCAGCACTCGTCGTCCATTCTTTGCCCATCGAACCAACGTATAATTGTTGATCTTTTACTGTTGCCCACTCTGCTTTGAAGCCTTTCGCGCTGTGACCATTACCATCAAGTAATATAATCCATGGTATTGGTTTATCATTTGTAATATCATATACTAAACCAGTTCTATCATCAAAACTTAATAATTTTCCATTAAACGTGACGAGTTCTGAAAGTTCCATGCCACGACCTTTTAAAGAAAAACCCGATTCCAGTACCACCGGTTCACCACTGTCCCATTTTATACTTATTTCAGGTTTCGACCTACGATATGTCAAATATCCTTTTTTTAAATGGCTCTGCCATACAGTACTGCCATCCTTTTTTACCACTTTCGAGTTCGTGTCCAGATCGGCTACTATGGCAATTCGATATGTTATATCGTTGGCATGCCCTATAATTGGTGGTGTGAGTGGATATTTAGCTTTGTAGATTGAAGCATCTCCATTATAGGGCAGGTTAGTAGCGGAATTACTGTGTTGTGTAGAGCTACTATAGCTTCTCACCCAGGCCGCATCTGAAGAGGACTGCGAGCCCGCGCGTACGTAAACGAAAAGGAAGCAAAGTACAATTGCACATATGACAAGTAGGGCAAAGTGATAATTAAAACGTAGGGTACGATTACCAATTCTGTAGGTGGGTGGCGTACGTAGCGCTGAACGCCAATCGCGTGTGTACATAACGGACCGAGAATGAGTTGTGTTTGAGTGTTGTGTTGTGCGCGGGGTGCTTTCGAGTTGACGAAACTCGTAAGAGTTATTATGGATTGGCGTGGCCGTGCTGTATGAATATGTGCTATCAGTACGTCCTTGGAAACTCATTTGGGCGCTCTACTTTACTTTTCCCACAAATTTACTTCGGAAATATCCGTGTTACGCTATCCCAAAAGAGATATCCATCATTTATGCTATTTGAACAAACTAAATTAACATGACAGAGTGTTGATTATTCCAGCTTATGTGGCAGCGAAGTTTGACACAATAATATTTAGTTTTGTTGATGCTGATGTGGCGGAAAATATACTGTGAATATTTGTAAACTATGTGTGTGTTAAACAGATTTACGGCACTTATTTATTAATTTCTCTAATGAACTTTTGATGTCAGCTAAGTAAATAAAAATATACCAAGAGAATTGGCAAATGGTTTACTTTAAAAATTAATAAACAGCTGCTTGGTATTCAGATTGGCTGCCAAACTGTCGTAATTTTGAGTTGTTTTTTGATATCTCGAAAATATTTGATCTTATGGCAACGCCGTGTAAAAGAAAAGTTACCACAGCTTACTGTGATGCCGTTACTCACGATGGTACCTTAGAATCAAGCAGACATGTGTATTTTTCTAGAAAACTGATTCAGCTGATTGCTCATTGCAATAAAAGGTTACCTGTACAACCTTTTATAATTACCCGTAGTTTAACGATTTTCGCTAAATATGCTTTGATGATTTGCCAAATCCTTCGAGTTCCATCACTGGATTGTTAAAAAACATTATGTGCTTTATTTACTATGTTTTGCACTACATTGATGTTGTTACTACCGAGTACTATATTCAACTAAACATGGCAGCAAAGCGCGCTTCGTTCTTTTATAGCCCAATATTGCTCGGATACATGCTTTGGAAGACTCTGTTTAAACGTTCTTGACAACGAAGATTCATTACACGTGCTCTGAAACATGCTATAGTTGTCGATTCCACTCCTCCATGTGATATTCGTATTGGTATAAATTTTATATGATTAACATATTTCATTTGGGATTAATTTTTTAAACAAGTGAGTGCTGAAATCGTAATTAATTGTTTATTACAGTATAGTTCAGCAAAAATTCTATTGGCGTTTATAATATTTGAACTTTTAAATTATAAAACTTCTTGACGAAAAATTTGTTTAAAAATCTACGTCGATAACTTAAGATTACATATCTCTCTTCAGTCTAGTGGACGGCTGGGAGGTATGTAAAACGGCTAGTTGGGATATATTCCTAAAATAAAAACTGAAATTTAAAAAATTCTGGCAGCTTCGAGATACCGATTGGAATTTCGAATAACGTTGTTCGAAATTTTGACAATTGTTTTGACATATTTCTTTTCAAGTTTTCTCTCGTAGCAAAAACAACACGTGTGTACGCAATAATTAAATTTGTTGAATTTCTTTACGATTTTGTCAAGATTCAGCAAAAATGCGTATAGAAACGTGTTACTTTTGCTCTAGCAAAATTTACCCTGGACACGGGATACAATTTGTGCGAAATGATTGTAAAGTAAGTCTTCTCAGGTTATTGTTTTTGTTTTGAGCACATCACATTGCGTTTTGCCAACGAGTTAACCCTCGCTAATTCTAAAATTTTATAATAAACAATCGTTATGTATATATGAATTTATCTTTGCAGATATTCAGATTTTGTCGAAGCAAATGTCATAGAGCGTTCAAACGGAAGAAGAACCCACGCAAAGTGCGCTGGACCAAAGCCTGCCGTAAGGCAGCAGGTAAAGAGCTTGCGATTGACCCCAGCTTTGAATTCGAGAAGCGCCGTAATGTACCAGTTAAATACAGCCGTGAAGCTTGGCAGAAGACACTCGACGCCATTAAGAAAGTAACTGAAATTAAGGAACGTCGCCAGGATAACTTTGTAATGCAACGTTTGCGTAAGGGACGAGAAGTGGAAATACAGATGGACGTTAAGGATGTGCAACGCAATATTTCATTAATTCGTTCACCTGCCGCTGGTCTTAAAGAGCGTCGCGCCAAGGAGGAAGAGCAAGAGGCTGCACTTATGGATGAAGATCTTGCCGAAGAAGAAATCAGTTATGTTGATGCACGCGAATTGGAAAAGAAATTGGAAGAAGGCGCAACTATGGAGGATATTGAGATGATGAAAGTTTAAATTAGGGGGTTCTGAACGTTGAGGGGGTCTAGTTATAAGTTCTACTTTACAAATGGATTTTTAAAGAATGTTTTTATTTATAAAAAGCTTATGACACAAAAAAGTGATTTTATTTTTGACACCAATTACCATAGGTCTTGCGTTTTTTATGCAATCTTAGTTAATCCATACAATTGAGAAATTACTTTTCACAATGAACAATACATTCACTTCACCCCTTAATGGCACGTCATAGTGACACAGTCTCTATGTCACCACCGACCTGGTAAAGAAAGCGAAATGCTGTAATTGGATTATAACAATTTCCCCCTCTTAACTACTTTGCATATCCAGCGGTCCTCATAGTCATTGTCTTTATACTTGGTGTATTTTCTGTTAGTTATCATGTAGAATTTGGTGGGAATAGAAAAATAAAATGCATTTTCAGCGTATGTATAGAAAATGTGTTGTTTTTACGCAAATATTTCTATTAATTATTATTTATACATTTGTTTAAAGAAATATTATCACTTGGTGCTATTGTTATTGCCTTATTGGCATTTTTGTGGTTTGTATTTGTACCGTTATTTGGTGAAAGTACACCGAATGAGCTCACTCCACAAGCAGGCTACGCTTTCGATTATGTAGTGGGTGAGTGTTGGAACACAGTTCTTGTGGCCGAGCATGAAAGTGAGGAAAATACTTTAAATTCATTTTAGTTGGTGCTGGTACTGCTGGCTCGGTGGTGGCATCGTTGCTCACCAAGCATAGTCCTAGCTCATCAGTGCTGCTCATTGAAGCTGGTGACTCTTTTGGTGTGCTTAGTAAAATTCCTTTACTGACAACCTTTCAGCAAAAAGGACTCAACGATTGGGGATTTCTATCCGAGCCACAAGTTTATTCCTCACGTGGCCTTGGAGAACAGGTAACGAGTCAAATTGAATTCTTGAATGTTTAACATTTTTCTTGTACGTTATAGCGTCAGTACTTGCCACGAGGTAAGGGGCTAGGTGGTTCCTCTATGTTAAATTACATGCTTCATTTCGATGGCGAACCGCGTGATTTTGAAAGATGGGCAACCAGACATAATCTTAGCGATTGGCGTTGGAAGGATATACGACCATTTCTTACCGCCGTTCGCACACAAACTCATTCATTGCTCGAAATATCATCGGACTATTCGAAAATAACAGAGGCTCTACACAAAACGAGAAAAGAATTTTCGAAAAGAAATTGGCGATTTCGTCGTGCCAGATATACTATTAAAAATGGACTCCGTTACAATGTATACCATCAGTTCTTGCAGCCGGCTTTGAAACGACGAAATCTTTACACACTAACCAACGCCTATCTAAAACGTTTGAATCTTGAATATATTGACGAGGAAAGGAGTGAGGTCAAAACTATTTTAGTGGGCGTAATGGACACGAAAAACCGCGAAGAATATGTATTTAGTGTGGATGTGCGTTGTGAGATAATACTTAGCGCAGGCGCTTACCAATCACCACAGATACTGTTGGCTTCCGGTATTGGTGATGCATCGCTTTTTGAAGAACTAGACATAAGACAGCAGCTGCAGCTACCATTGGTCGGGGAAAACCTACATGATCATCTAAATTTGCCACTTTTCGTGTCTATCGACACTGTGGGTCCAACATTGAATCAACGCGCTCTACTCAATCCAATACAAATTTTGAATTATTTGCTTAACGGCTACGGACATTTAGGTAATTTTGGTGTTCTGGGCCACATTGACTCCAGCTATGAGGATAGTTTTGGTTTGACTTTTTTCGGCGTTGGCGCTGTGGACGAAAGTGCTTTAATGTCAATTTCCAACTTCAATCGAGAATATTTCCGTGCGCTGTTTCCACGTTATCACAATAGCACACAGGAGGGATTTGTACTGATATCAACGTGTCTTCAGCCTAAATCTCGTGGCACTGTTAGCATTGGTGTGCCGAACACCCGCTGGAAACCGATTATAGACCCGAATTATTTGCGTGAAGCCAGCGATGTAGACTGCACAATCCGCGCTATACGTGCCGCAGTCGAGGTTGTGAGTTCCGAAAGTTTTGCCGCACTACATCCGCGCATACACTGGCCGAAAATTCCAGAATGTAAAAAGTATGGCCCAACTGAGAGAGATTTCGTCGTTAATATGCCTAACGACAGGTATTTGGAGTGCGTATTAAGGTAGGTGAGACACCAGTGGGGTAGAATGAAAGAAAGATAATATATTTATTTTGCTTCCCCTAACAGATACGTTGGTCTGGGTTCACATCATCCGGGTGGGACTTGTGTCATGGGTACAGCTGCGAACAACAGCGTCGTGAATTCACAATTCAAGTGGGTCTCGCAATTATAAATTAAATATTTTAAGTAATAATTTTTTTCTCTTCATAATTTTGTTATAAAATCTTACTTTAGGGTGCATGGCGTGGATAATCTACGTATAATAGATGCAAGTGTCTTACCGACACCGATTTCTGGAAATCCGAACTCGGTTATTATTGGTATGGCCATTCGAGGAGCTACGATGATATTGCAGAGGGAAAAATTAAAAAAGAAAAAATAATAAAACAAATGTAAATGGAAGTGTATATACGTAGATACTTTAGGGTGATTCAAAGGACAGCTAAAAATTACCAAAAAATTTTTTTTTCAAAAAATTTCTAACAAAAATTACGAAATTTAGCCCTTAAAAATGTATTTTTTTTTTTAAATTATTATTCAATGCGTGAGAAAAGAAGAGCCGCCCTAATAGCTTATAGCTTTTGAATATTGTAGAAAAAATTGTAGACATAAATGTGTGTGTTAAAAAAGAAAAAACAATAAACAATAAAACCCTGCATTAATGTGGGATTAATTGAAAAATTCTAATTTGTAGTCTATTTGTTAGAAACATGCACTCGTATATATGTATGTAAGTAAGTACATATGTATACGAATTAAGAGCGAAAATGGCAATACGCATACATACATACAATTTTCAAGTTCATTGTCAACGACAATCATTGCATTGGGTGCATCGATTTATATATGTGCATACATACATATAGGTATATGTCCGCAGTAGCCGAGTGGTTAGCATTGCGTACAGACATTTGGAAGGCTCGGGCTCATATCCCGGTACCACCAACATCCACCCGGTTGCCCCTCGGTAGGGAATGTCCACCCCTCCGAGTGTATTTCGGACCTGAAATAGAGGCTCCTCGTTAAAAAACCATCAGCCGTTCGGAGGCGGCTTAGTATAAACTGTTGGAAAAACATCAAGACGCAAAACCACAAATTGGAGGAGGAGCTCGGCCGAAAATCGCTTCAGCGGTTACAAAGAGTCAATTATATAAATATATATACATACATATATATGGTATGTATGTATGCAAGGCTTCGCTGTGCTCAGAAAGATTAAACAAGGGGAGTCCTTTCCATTTCCCACCCTCTTCACAACAGCTGAACGAAGGGGTACAGGCACGAATTTGATGTGAAAGTCGATGGCGTACAACCCAAAGTTACGCGGAGTCACATTCACTACACATATAACTGCAATTGCTAGAAAACTCCAGAGCCGTAAGAAAATCCTCAAAGTGTGACCTGAAAACACCTGGGGAAAAGATCAAGAAACGTTGTTGGCAACTTATAAGGCACCGATCTGTGTGCTTGGGACTGACGAGACGCAGTTAAAGAAGGTACAAGCCTGCCAAAACACCATTCTCACGACGGTGACTGAAAATCTTCTGTATTCGTCAAAGCATCACTTGCACAACGAAGCATCTATGCTGCGAGTTAAGCAGCATAATGTTTTGCTGTGCAAGCAACTTCTGGTGGAATGCGAACCACCACCCAGACACAGAAGAAAAGGAGTACTTCACCTAAAGGACTACATTCAGCACCACCTACAACAACAACCACAGAACCGGACGGCGTACATACAAGCTCTAACTTCATGAACTCTCTCCCTGTTGCGAACGAGGAACTCGAGCTGCCTCAAGAGTCTCGCATAATACTGTCCAAACTTAGTTCTGGATATTTGTCCAACCTGACCATAAGCGGGTTTGACGAACCGCTACAACAACAAAAACAATAACAACAAAACACTTCGCTGTGGCACGTCTCGGAGAGAAGAGCAGCCTTCTTATTAATCAAAGCAAAGGCCACCTATGTACCGTATTTCAAGTAAATTGAACCATAAATAAAATTTTTTGTGGAATAGGTCAGTCCCTGGTTCACTTCTTGGAGAGAAGAGTACTCTTTCTGTTAGTCTAAGCAAAAAGCCACCAATGCTCAATCAATCTATTTGAATGCAATCGTAGCCTATTAATCAAAATCACTTTGCAATATCTATGAAAAAAAAAATATATATTTTACTCACCTTGAGGTGGAAGGATGAAGTTCAAGTAAATACATTGAAAAAACTTTCATTTATTCAAGAAACAAATTTATTACTTAAACAAATCTCTACAAATTAGAATCAATCAACAAATTAACGTTGCGCGCACACGTTTTGCAACAACAACAAGGTGAGTTGTTGTCTGTTTAAAATAACATAAGGATGGCGCAATACTGAATTGAACAGGAAAAATAAAAAAATTCGATGGTGAAAAATACAAAAACTGATGCCAACGCCCAACCGACTGCGCAAAGTTGTTTACCAAAAATTAATCGTTTTTCTTTTAGACCACTTTTTCTACAAAAACCACCTCTTTGCAAAAACCCTTAAAACCCAGTCATCTATCCTCCCTTTCCCTCTGTTTCAAACCAGTCGTAGCAGCTTGTATCCTGGGCCTCCCGTTATATGAGCTCGATGACTTGACTTAGACTAATCTCGTCTAACACTAAGCGGGGTTGGAGAACCGCTACAACAATAATAACAACAAGGAAACTGTGGAAGGGCAATTAAAGCTTCTTACATACAGCTGGTACGATGAGGATTGACGAGCTAGAGACGAGAAATAAATTGTCTATTCGGCAACATTGCGATCGACCACAACACGTGCAGATAATGAAATAGATACCGATGTTCAAAGAAAGAAGAAAGATTTACTGGATCCTAGCAGTCATAAGGGGCGACTAAAATCCAAAACTTCCCGCGACAGTCAGGTCTTTATATCGGAGCGACCCGGGTTTTTATCCGGCTAAGGACTGTCACTACCACAACATTCCCAAAAACTACTTTATTGAATATTTTTCTAGCTACAACAACAACAATCACCCTTACCGAAAGTTACCAGGTCGGAACATACTCACTTAGGAGCCGAGCAGGCATCTAGTGAGCGCTGATCAGAGCCGAGTCTATGGAGAGAACACTTCTTCAGCCTGTTGATTGGCAGTGAAAGTGCAATACCCACAAAAGAACGAAGTTCGAACTGACAAGGTGAGTATATGAACTTCTTAACAGAATGAGATCGATCGCCGATTATAACTTTGTTGCCTGCTAACTGCGGCTAGGTCGCCGAAAAAGTTATAACCCTTGGCCGGATAAAACTACGGTGCCTAGAACAGTTGTCGTGAGAGATTTGTATTCGTGTGCCCTCATAGGCCAACTCATCTAATACCCCTCTTCCTCTGAATAGAAGCCCGTTTCCTGGACCTACCGTTAGATGACCACAATGACCGCTACAACAACAACAATAACATTTGAAGTTAGTAAGTGTGCTCTCTGTCCAATCCATATGAATTGTAAACAAGTCTCTGTACAACAAACATTAATTGGATAAATACAAAATGGTCCAGACGACCAAAGGTGGTTGACAAACAAATTGAATTTAAAGTGATGGCCTTATTTATAGAACAAGGTGTGTACAATGGAATATGGCAATGAACTAATGAAATGCGGTCGGTCACATTAGCAGGTAATGAGTCACTTAGAGCGGGTTGATTGTTGCTTTAGCTGTTTAGCTGATTTTGAAATTGCGCTCGGAGTGGACTAGGTATTCATTATTATGATTTGTTCAAGTCAACATATGAGGATTTCTCTCAAGCGCCTTTAGAACGACAAGACAGTTATTTTTTCCTTTTCGACGTTTGGCGCGAATTGGAAACCCGAAGTCGTTCTCTGCTGAACTTTCCAAAGGGAGTCTATCTGATTGAGTGCCTTAAACCAACCTGGCAACACGACTTAAACACCGTAGCCGCTGTCTAGTGACTCGTTGAATTATGCAAATATCTCTGTACGAGTATATCTTGTATTGGATGAGTGCATAAGTTCGTGCCCGATTTCAAGTGCAAACTAAAATTGAAATTTTTTGAAGAAAGCGCTTTTATTAATCAATTATGTATTCGCCATCATGTTCGGCAATCCACTCCCAACGTTCAACCAATTTACGGATGCCTGATTCATAGAAATCGCGCGGTTTCTCGTTGAAAAAGGTGTCAAGGTGGTTTTTGACGTCTTCCACATTTTTAAATTTTTTTCCATTCAAATTGTTCTGCAGCGATCGAAACAAATGATAATCAGAAGGTGCAATGTCGGGTGAATATGGGGGATGCGGCATGATTTCCCAATTCATCTCCTTCAGTTTGGCCAGGGTCGGTTTTGCAACATGTGGCCTGGCGTTGTCATGATGGAAAAGAACTCCTTTGCGATTGGCCAAAATCGGACGTTTTTCATCAATTTCTTTCTTCAATTCGACCAATTGCTGACAATACTTGTTGGCAGTGATCGTTTCTCCAGCTGGCAAGAGCATAAAATAGGTCACGCCTCGGATATCCCACCAAATGCACAGCAGTACCTTCATCGGATGCAATCCACCTTTCGACATCGGTTCCGCCCCTTCGTGTGCCTGTTCCCATGTTCTTTTGCGTTGAACATTGTTGTACAGGACCAATTTTTCATCACCAGTCACGAGCCGATCCAAAAAAGGTTCGTTTTTGATCCGTCGAAGCAAAGAAATTGCTGTTGACATACGGTCCACTTTGTTCTTTTCATTCAACTGATGTGGCACCCATGTATAGAGCTTCAAAGTGTACCCAACCTTTTTTAAACGACGAAACGCAGTTGATTTGTTGACATTCAATTCACTGGCAACCGTCGAAATACGTGAGTTATTCGCAACTAAAGTCCTTAGAACATTGTCATCAAGCTCAGAAGGCCGTCCACTGCGAGGTTGATCTTCGAGGTTAAAATCTCCAGAACGAAATTTCGCGAACCATTTCTTTACTGTGCGGAGTGCTGGAGCACGGTCCAAATAAACTTCGCGAATATCTTTAGTTGCAGCGCCCACTCTTTTTCCTTTGCGGAATTCGTATAACATAATATGACGCATATGATCTTTTCCGTTGTTCATCTTCCATGCGTCTTTTCACTAAGCAACTCAAATCAAAATGAAGTTATTTTATGCTTGATTTACAGTTCGGACTGTCACCTTTCCAACGATATATAATATGTATATATTTCTTTCACGAGCGCCACTCTCAAACGATTCGTACGGCATCCAGCGGAATCGGGCACGAACTTATGCACTCATCTCGCTGTTTTATTGTCTACCGTATTCGATGTTACCATAATGCAGGAATAATTTTATAGACTTTTTGAGCTGTCGGCCCGTTTCCCGTTCACTTACTTACTTTTGGCCTGCCTATCTTTCAAGCTTCTCGACGTCGAACCTTCCATGAGTTTGTGGACGAGCACTCTTTGCTGTGCATTAACTTAGCTGGGACAAGATAGTGCTTCGCATCGATATTTGGAGGTCAGAGCGCAAGCACACCTTATAAGATATTCGATTTGGTTACGAGCTCTAACATCCGAAGACACTTATGTAGCTAGATGAATTCTCTGGTACTACAGACAACCATATTTCGGGAATCGACGAGGTCGATCTGTTGTGTCGGAAATAATTCTTTTGGCATCCTGTGCGTTAATGCCGCCAAGCCTACGGCTGCGTAAAAATTACCATATGAGGAATTGAGGATATTTGGCATTCCAACCCATAATCACTTCGCATATTTTTTGAACCACCCCGACGCACTTAAACACCGTTAAACTCATGAATAAAATTTTAGTATCTCATAGTTTATTTATAAACATACATACTCGTACATACCTCCATACGTCATACTTTCGTGGGTCAACTCATTTGAGAATTGCACCCATTCAATGGCGCGATTAGTTAGATATTGTGTGAGTTGGCGCCCCCCAAACACAACAAATACGAATATGCCTTTGTTGTAGTGAGCATAGAATTTTTTTTTATTCAAATTTAGCTCGTAATATGTCAATGCAGAAGGGATTTATACAAAGTGATGCTTAAATGATGGAGAATCCGCGCTTGGAAATCTCAGTTCGCGTTAAAATTTCGAAAGGTGCAGACAAATGCGGATTAGCGCGCTCGGACTTGAAGTATGAAGTGATAAAGTGTATTGATGTGGCAACCCAAAGTTGAAGTGTATTTTAATTAAACAAATAAAAATATATAAAACTAAAAAAAAATATCTTTACTGAGTCGAACTACATCGAATAGAAAATTATAGGAAATTCGCCGGAAATCGAAATGACCGACATTGAAGAGATTATCGCAAAGCTGCAACGCTTCTCTTGGCCAGATTATGGCGTCTTCATTGCCATGTTTGTCATCTGCATTATGATCGGCATTTATTTTGGCTTCCTGAATCGCAGCCTCTCGGAGGCTGACTACCTCATGGGTGGCCGAAATATGCTCGTATTGCCCATTGCACTATCGCTCGTGGCGAGTTTCATTTCCGGCATCACTTTACTCGGTCTACCGACGGAGGTCTACTCGTATGGCATACAATATTTGTATGTTTCCTTGGGTGTTATAGCCATGGGCGTCGTAATGGGCGTATTTTATCTGCCCGTCTTTCATCAGCTGAACATCACATCGACTTACGAGGTGAGCCTGAGTTCTTTTGAACGCATTGTGATTATTAGACAAGTTTTGTTTGTGTGGGTCTGAGCGCTGTGTTGCAGCCTGTGTGTGTGTAGAGCGACAAATCCAATTCAATTAAACTATTTAATGTACATAATTTAATTTGGTTTTGGGTGAGTGTGTGTATGTTTGTGGATGTACATATATCTCCTTTGTAGGAAATAGTTAAATGTCCGTAAAAAAGCACAAACAAACAATTGCATGAGTATGTATGTATGTGACTGCGAACATTAATTGAACTTTTGTCGTTTTATGAATGAAAATCAAAAAAGTTGGGAGTAAATATATATTTAAAAGAGCTGCGTGTAGCACGTGTGCTTTTACTTTTATACACAACAGTCGAACTGCCACTTCAGTGGGCCACGAAAAATTCACGCTTTAATTTAAAAGAAAAAGATGAGTAGACGTTCCATTACCCGACTATGACGAGATTCGAAACCGGCTGAACTATTCAGATACGACAGTGAAGAGCTGAGAAAGTGCATGCATCAGTACCTTTGTAGAATATGGTCGAACGAGAGCATGTCGAACGATTGGAACCTAAGAGTGCTCTGCCCAATGAACAAACTACAGTGGGATAAGCCCACTTAATATCGCATACACGTATAAGGTTCTATTGAGCGTATTGTGTGAAAGACTAAAGCCCACCGCCAAAAAACTGATCGGACATTTTCAGAGGCGCGTGAACTATTGGAAAAGACCCGTGAAAAGGGGATCGACATACGCCACATCTTTGTTGATTTCAAAGCAGCCTGCGACAGCATGAAAAGGAGCTGCCTCTACACAATTATGTCTGAATTTGTTATCGCCGCAAAACTTATACGGCTGTGTACACTGATTTTAAGCTACACCAAAAGGACATTTCCGAGGCGTTTGATACCAAACGAGGTTTCAGAGACGGTGATTAATGCTGGAGGAAATGATACGAGGTGCATAGCTGAATTGAGAAAGTACAATCTTCTATAAAAGTGTACAGCTACTGTCGTACGCCGATGATATTGACATTTTGGCCTCCACAATCGCGCCGTGAGTTCTGATTTCTCCAAGCTGGGCAAGGAAACGAAGCGTATGGATCTGGTAGTGAACGAGGGCAAAACGAAATATCTATCAAACAAACAGTCATAGCATTAGCGACGTGACTTTGAAATCGTAAATAACTTCGTCTATCTTGGAACCAGTATTAACACCAACAATATTGTCAGCCTATAAATCCGTCCTGCTATCTAATACAGAGCCGTGGACGATGCCAAAAACCAATGAATCGTAAGGTTTATAGTCACATACGAGTTGGTAGCGGCGAATATGGCAACATTGACATAGTTCAGCGAACCAGAAGACAGCAGCTACGCTGGCTAGGTCATGTAGTTGGGATGAATAAGAATACACCAGCTTTGAAAATTTTCGATGCAGACGATGGAAATTTGGCTCGGAGCGCAGTCCTGTAGAAACCACACATGAAACGGACACTTGAGTTTCTTCCTCCGCTGTGCCGGTTCTACACTTCGCCGATTCTACCTTATCTAGATCTTGGAAATGATATCTTAGGTAGATGACTGTTACTAAACATGCAAGAACACAAAGTTCTGTTCTGTCTTTTCATTACCTTCGACATTCGTGTAACCTGGGACCCAAGTGATATTCGCACTGATATCCCGCCCGATCTCACACACTTGGGCTATGTTTTGAGACATCTAATTGCCTTAATTGCCGTTTAATTGGCTACAAGATATCTGATAGGTGATAAAGGAATAACTTATTTGGTGCCTTCAATAACGACCACAGAAGCTACCTTGGTTATTGGGGTGGTTACAGAAGAACCCTGTTACTGTGATTGCCTCGCGTTTGTTCTTATCAGTATAGATGTTTATATCCTGTAGTTCGCACGCTCTGACCCTTATTTATATCGATTAACCAGCCTTGTTACTACTATTTTAAAAAAATATATATTTTTCAGTATCTAGAAATTCGTTTCGATCGTCGTCTACGCATGTACGGATCCGTAATGTTTGCAGTCATGAATGTAAGTCAACTCAAATATTTTCGTAAAACCGTAACAAGTATTTATATTTGTAGGTCGCTTATCTGCCAATAGTGATCTATGTGCCCGCCTTGGCCTTCAATCAGGTAACAGGAGTTGCAGTACACACGATCACACCGATTGTGTGTATTATCTGCATTTTCTATACGAGTTTGGTGAGCTACACCGGGGCTTTGATTTTATTCTTTAGTTATGGTGAAAATTAATCTCGGTTTTTATGCAGGGCGGCATCAGGGCAGTCGTCTGGACGGATGTTGTGCAAACAGTGTCCATGGTGGGCGCGCTCATTCTGGTAGCCGTCAAGGGTAGTCATGGTATTGGTGGCGCTGGTGTTGTGCTGCGAAATGCTTGGGAAACCGATCGCATTGAGGGCCCGGAGTGAGTAAATAGATGAAGATTTGTATTTATAGTAAACTTATGGTAAATACTTCTTCTCCTCCAAAGTTTGAGCATCAATCCGACCGTGCGTCATACGCTTTGGTCTCAGTTAATCGGCGGCGTGGTCTATTGGACCCAGACCAATGCCGTGTCACAGAACATGATACAGCGTTACTTAGCATTGCCAACTTTGCGTGCCGCTCGCATTGCGCTAAGTATATTTTGCCTTGGCGTATTGACCATGATGGCACTTTGCGGTTACAATGGTCTGTTAATTTACGCCACGTACAAAAACTGTGATCCGCTTACGACAAAGGTGTGAGATCGCAAAACTGCTGATTATATGGATAAAACAATAACTGTTGAGTTTATTTCTTCACAGCTAGCCAAAGCACGTGATCAATTGTTGCCGCTTTTTGTGATGGACACACTGGGTGATTATCCCGGTCTGACAGGTCTTTTCATCGCTGGAGTCTTTAGCGCGGCATTGAGTTCACTTTCCACTTGTTTGAACTCGATGTCCGCGGTGGTTTTGGAGGATTTTGTTAAACCTTTTGTGAAGCGACCGTTGTCCGAGTCGGCAATAAATTGGATTATGAGATCGGTGGTGGTGGGCATGGGCGTGTTGTGCGTCTGTCTGGTTTATGTAGTCGAACACATGGGCACGGTGTTGCAGTTGACTATGAGTCTGGAGGCCATCACCAATGGGCCGCTCTTTGGTATCTTCACAATTGGTATTTTCATGCCCTGGATTAGCGGTAATGTAAGTTGAAATATGAAATTTTTTTTTAATGAGTATTCATTCACCACTGTCTTTATTTAATACGCAGGGTGCTTTAACTGGTGGCGTTCTGGGTGTTATTGCCATGTCCTGGATAAGTCTGAAGGCTCAATGGGCTATAGCTTCTGGTGCTATCAAGTACCAGACAAAACACATCACAGTTGACCATTGCGATTACCGATTTGATCATACGAGTATGCCGCTGAGCGCAGCCAATATGACAGAGCTCAATGCGGCAGCAAAGTAAGTTTATGTGCATATAGTACTTAGGATGAAGTGTAAAAAGGTCATACCCCGACGATATTATCCTAACAGCGACAGGCAAATGCCTTAAACATAATAGGAAGCTGGTACAGGGTATGTGGCCTAGATGTCAATCCAGCGAAAACCCAAATGATTCTTTTCACGAGCAGATATAAACCATTTCTTTATATTATAAACCACCTAAGGTAGAAGGCAAGGAAATCAAACCGAAGTCAAATATCTCGGTATAATCTTAGATAGCAAGCTGAAGGAGGGCAGAGAAACTGCGGAAAGGTCGAATAAAGCTATCACAGCACTCTACGGATGCAAAGGATGGTGCCTAAAACATTTTATTGTTCACTGAGTTTATACAGCGGTACTAAGGCCCATTCTATTCTACGGGGTCACTGTCTGGTGGCTTGCACTCGAAACACCAACATTTCGGAGCAAACTGGACAGGGTTCAGCTATTCTCATTATGGGAGCTCTACCGTGTACTCCATTAAAAGCATTGGAAACTCTTCCAAAATTTTCTTCCCCTTTATCTGTAAGGCAAACTGATAGTAAATATTGAACTAGCAAATTTCTCTCCGACCCCAATATTTAGGGTAATCCGAAGTACTGCTAATCTATTTCAAATACACCTCCCACACAGTTGCTTCTTGAGGCTAAGAATTTGTTAAGACCACATTAGACACACCCCACTAATTCGTCGCGACTGTTCAAAGTGACGATAAGCAGCACCAAAAAGGTTCATCAGACTTCGGCATCTCCTTGCCGTTCGGTACAAAACGGGCCTTCAGATAAGGTGAGCTCTTTAACCTAAAGCTAGAGAAAATAATAAGAGCTGCAGAATTAAATAGAGAATGTATAACCTATTATGAGAAGCAAGTCTTCAAGATCTCCTGCTATCAAACACTCGGCGTATCCGCGACTTGGCTCACGGCACTTTTGGCAGTCATAACTTTGAAATCGTAAACGATCAATGTCTATCTTGGAATACTATGAAAAAAAAAAAATTGAACAAAAACTAACCCCTACACGTCTTCCGTCATTCCCGTCTTGCCATATGGTGCTCGGGTGGTGTCGACTTTCGATGAGTGAACTATAGAAGTCTCCGAGCGAAAGGTTATCCGAAAGTTGCGGTCGCAATAGCCGAGCAGATTCGTTTCAGTGGTTACAAAGTGCCAATTATACCATAGAACTTGAGCTATAAGAGATATACGACGGCATTGACACAGTCCAGCGAGTTAGCCGACAAAAAGGAAAAATCATTTTTGTCAGAGCCTTTTTACGATTCATCAACAATATGTGCAAAAATTTTTCAAATCTTAACTAAATGTCTTTATTATTTTCTTCTGCTTTACAGCGAAATATTTCCATTATATCGCATTTCCTACATGTGGTTCACTTGCTTGGGTGCTTCGATCACAATTTTTATTGCTATTCTGTATTCGAGCATAGCCGGAGGTCACAATCCCAAAAAGGTGGATGCATCCCTGCTCTCACCTTGCATAAGAAAATTTGTACAAAATAAAGAAGGAAATCTTAGTGTGACCGTAAGTCTAATTAATTTATTTTGTTTTTATTTAATAATGAAATGTTGGTTCTCTTCCAGAAGAAATATTCGCCCAATGTGCCAGTGATGGCGAGGATTGCTGTTGACGAAGTTGCACTTTAGAGCTGTTAAGAAATTTAGCGTAATTGTAAGGAGAAAAAAATAATTCAAAGAACTTTTATAAATTATGATTTAAAATATATGTATATAATTTATTTATATTTCTGGAAATGAAACATCACAAAGTAGGTTAGAATTCTTGGAACTATCAAACATCAAACAAAATCGGTTAAAAATGGACATTTGTGAGATTTAAAAATCTGGCACATTACAAGCCAAAGCTGGGAGAGATCGTACTACAGTCGAAACTAAGCGTCAAGTACTTGGGAATCCTGTTGGACTGCAAAATTTTGTGGAGGCCCAAAGTGGAGGAGCGAGTAGTGGGGGCAGCAATACCCCATTTTGCCGAGTGCCGAGTGGTTAGCATTGCGTACTGACATTCCGAAGGCTCGGGTTCAAATCCCGGTGCCATCAACATCCAAAAGTTATGGAAAATTAATTTAAATAAAAAAAATTAAGTTAAATTTTCTAATTGTGGTCGCCCCTCGGCAGGGAATGTCGTTTCTAGATCCAAGCTTATACCACTCGTTTTACTAATTACAAACTTATCATGGACCTTTGTCAATATTTTATACACCTTGAAGGGATTTAAAAGTTCTAGTTATTTTCGGAACACACCTCGTAGATAACGCAAAGCTAACTGAGTTCATACTTGCCTTCAAACGAGGTCAACAGTTGTTAGCGAGGAGGAACGTAATATGCAATAGGTTGATCTTATTTGGCGAGAAAAAGCTGAAGGATTTGCAAAGAGAACAGAAATATTCACGGAGGGCTTAATAAAAATAATTTAAAATAATTTTTTTCAAGAAATTATTTTTTTTTTATTAAAAAGTGCGAACCTTGACATTATTTGCGAAACACTACACCATTCAAATGACTGCTTCGCGAATTTCTGGAAACTTCGATCGAATTGAGGTAATTTTTGGCACATATTGGGCGGTATCTCAGTCATAACTTGACGAATGTTGATTTTGCGCAGTCCCAAGTTGTGTTCTTCGAACGCAAAACGAAAAAAATCAGTTATTATACGACCACAATGCTCCGTCTCGCCTATGTCGTTATCAAAGAAGTAAGATCCAATCATACCTCCGGGCCAAAGAGCGCATATTAAGTTTCGTCTGGGTGTAATGGTCTCTCTTCAATTATTTGAGGATTCTCGAAAACCCAAATGCGAAAATTTTACTTATTTAAGTATGCCACGAGTGAGAGATGTGCCTCGTCGCTAAAAAAAATTTTGTTCGAAAAATCGTCGTCCAGTTCTTAATGTTCAAGTACCCAATTGACTTATGTATGGCGTTGTGAATACTCAGTTCTCTTCAGTTGTTCAGTGAGCTGGAGTATAAGACCAAGTGTAAAATCCGCCCTAATGTGCCATAATATAGACATATATATACGGGTTTTCGACTATAATTTCACCTACAGTAGCTACGATGATGCACAAGTCTTTCAATATCTGTAGCCGATCCAGTCTTTTTAACTTTCTTTAAAACTTTACCCAATTGCTTGAGTAGTTGAACGATTATGTGCACCATAATATCTTTTTAAAGCACGAAACCTGATCACGGTTGAATCACATTTGTTGTAGGTTTTATTTAATTTTAACACGTTATGCGGTTGTTAAGTGATTCATTTTCATAAATGCCTGACTTTTAACTAAAACGAAACATGTTTGGTTTCACACTTCAGTTTGACAGATTTCAAAATGCAGGGTTGTACTTCTGAAGCTACGCAATCGATAACCGTATATACATTAAAACAAATAAAATGCACAAATCCGATAAACCTTATCGGCTTTATATCGATAATTTTCTATCGATTCACATAACATAGCTCTCATCTCAAACTCCGTGAACACCCACCCACGACTGTGTGGACTAAATGAAAATGTGAATTTCTATAAAATAATTATCCATCAAATCAAGCGAAATTGAATGTAAATTTTAAGTGTTTAATAATGGAATATGTACATAGATATTTTCATATACTCGTATTTACATGCCAGAATAAAGCGTTTGGCAATCAAATAAATTATATGCTGTCCTACAACAACAAACCGGCAATCAGTTAGTCAACTAGTGGCTGCGCATAATTTCATTTCATTGCCAGTAAATATTTTCCTCAATTGCTTAAGTGCCACAGTGAAGTTAAGTTTTCTACTGGAGGGCGATTTGATGAGGTGTGGGTGTTGACACTTTACTCAGACATAATCTTCAACTTGCTGCCACTGTAATGTGTTGCAACATGCATCAATGCCATCAAAGGCAACAACGGCAACAACAACAACCGCTTAACACCTTCTAACAACATGTATTTGTAATTAAAGATATTTGTTGTAAAAGAAATAACCAAAAAAAAAAAAACAATTTTTTTTCTTTCAGCATTGACAACAAAAACATGTGTCAGCCGCTGATATGCCCTTAGTGACGTCAGTGACGCTTGACACTATTTTGACTGAAGCATTTGCTGCACTCATACATACATACATACGTAAATGCATATAAACTTGTACTAAAAATATTGCGTCTGCTGCTGTCAGCCGTTGTGGCAGGTCGTCATTATGGCGCTGCATATATTTACATACATACATACATACGTTATAATTAAGCGTAAACGCAAACTTGATTGACATTTACACCTTATATTGAATATTTGATATTTTCATAAATTACAGGGTGGAAAAAAAATGAAATGAATACTCGGATATACATAGGTATTTATGTATACCTATAGTTTGCATACTTTTGTTAATGTTTCTTTTCGAAAAAAAAATTAGTTAAAAAAAAAATAAAAATAAAATATGCTGAAAAATATTTTCTATATATACACATTAATTTAGTAAATTTTTTAATAATTTCTTACATAAGTTAATCTATTACATATGTACATATGTACAAATATGTATGAGAAAAATAGAAAAGAGCTGTAATTTGTAAAACTTACTTCCTGGTTGCTTTAATGTTGTAATGTTGTAAGTATGTAAACCAATTTAAAAGTAATAAAGAGCAGTGGGATAGCTGAAGAATAAACAATTTTTCAATTTGCTTATGTTGTTTGCGTTTTTCGTTGAAAATTCCGCATATTCTTCTTCTTCATTGCCTTAGTCAGCGCTTACTCGATTATAGCGCGCCATCTTCACTCTTTGCACTGTTTGGCGTCAGTTCGAAATACCAAGTGAAAACAGGTCGCACTCCATCAGATGCTTTCAGGAGGTTTTCCTCTTCCACTGCTACCACAAGCGGTTACTCCAACGAATACTGAATTGATCAGAAGAAAAGCTGTAGTCTTTCATCATGACAACGCCAGACCACATACACCTTTGATGTCCAAGCAAAAATTTACGAAGTTTGGTTGGGAAGTTTTGATGAACTCACTTTGTAGCCCGTAGCTTGCAATACAGTTGCCTACCATATGTTTCGGTCTCAGCAAAACTCTCTTGACTGTAAATAGATGAATGACCGAAGAGCCGCTAAAAGTCCTTTGGCAAAGTTCCTCGCCGATACACCACAGATGCAATTATGAAAAATAGCAACGTTGAAGCGATTTTCGGCTGAGCTCCTCCTCCAGTTTGTGGTGTGCGTCTTGTTGTTTTTCTAACAAATGCATGGGCCTAAAGTTTATTCTGAGTCGTCTTCGAACGGCTGATGGTTTTTTATGAGGAGCCTTTATTTCATGTCAGAACTACTCTCGGAGGGCTTGACATTCTCTACCGGAGGCGACCGCAATTACAAAATTTAACTTAACTTTTTATTTAAATTAATTTTCTATAACTTTTGGATGTTAATCGTACCAGGCCTTCCGAATGGCAGCCCGCATTGCTAACCACTCGGCTACCGCCGAACCGTCATTTTTTTTAATTAATTTATTTTTGTAGAGAAAACGAAATAAAACCCGGAGTAGAAAATCTGCATGAGAAAAGTTGGTCCTTCGTGAAATGGGTTACGAAGAGATGAATTTTATTTCGATTTGTTTTTGTGACGTAATTATTAGATTTTAATTGATTTATTTCTGTGACGTTAGTGCACATACTCGTACATATGAATGTACGTATGTATGTTACCACAATTTTAATATTTATTTATTACTTTCAAGCAAATCAGTTAGCAATTGCAAAAACAATTTGAAATTCTCCAGCACCATTTCAGCAATTATGTCCCAACGGACACATCGATCAAGCCAAACAAGTTGCCAAATTCGTTTCGGTCGAATTGGGTGTAGTATGACCTGCTGACTTTGGGACAAGTATGAAGCTACTACCGCTCAGCTGGCAACACTGTTATGCTGTGCTTTTTTTTGTCACTGAAGTGTGATGTTGCAATTATCCGAAGATAAGTAATTTTTTATGGCAATTTATTTAGAACTCTGCTTTTGTTGTTATTGTATTTTTTTATTGTGCTAACAAGGCTTTTAAACAATCTTGCAGTTATTATCAACGAATTACATTTGCAATTACAATTTACAAATTTTAGCTCGCGCGCTTTTCAAATGATAGGGTGGCATTTAAATTAGGGTTGCTGTTTATACTTCACACTCAAAACTACTAGTCGCAAACACAGTTCCGAGCACACACACACTCATGCTCATGTGTTGATGATGAGTGTGAAAAAATTCTAAAAAAAACTTAATGGTTTGATAATGGTGTCAGTTGGCCTTGCGGTGCTAACCAGAGTAATCATTTATATCTATGAGGTTGGCAGTAAAATTTGTTCCGCAGGCAGTTTATTTGAAATAAAATTATAATATATATGTGTGTATGCTAGAGAGATTGTGTAAAAAATATGTGACTGCGTTTTTAGAATATTTAGCATTAAATTAAAAATTATTTATAATATGCCTAAACTAAGATTTTTGTAACCAAATATTTTAGTATGCTTCTTTTATAATTTATAAAATTAATAAGCTATTAATTTAATACAGTATTTTGGTTGGCCATTCTTCCGGAAATATTTTACGAGTTAGAGCAATTAATTTTTTAAATAATTTTTATCGCTCAGCTGTATTAATTAATTTTATAAATTTAATTATTTTTCCGCAAATAATGAAAATAATTAACTAATTATTTAAATTTCCACGCAACTGAGCAGATAAGGTTAAAGAAGCTGCTATTTTTTATGTAATTTCATCGACAAATTATTTATTCAATTTAATAATTATTCCTAAACGATTTATCTTATGTTCGTTTGTAAAGATCCTCAAATCTTCAAAAGTTACCGACTAGTAACTATACGAAAAAATTGTGTTTATGATTCGATTTACTTGAAATTCCGTACAAAAGATAATATTTTCCTTAGATTAACAGGAAGACTACTCTTCTATGCTTGAAATGAACCAGGGACTGACCTATTCCGAAAATTGTATTTTTTTCTTGTCTGCTCCTGGAGGGTCTGGCTGATTCTGGCAACAAAATGATCAAGCGATTTTCGCCCAAGCTCCTCCTCCAATCTGTGGTTTTACGTCTTCATGTTTTTCCAACAAATGGAGGGAACTACAGTTTATACTAAGCCGCCTCCGAAAAGCTGATGGTTTTTTTAGGAGGAGCCTTTATTTCATGTCCGAAATACACTCGGAGGGGTGGACATTCCCTGCCGAGGGGCGACCGCAATTAGAAAATTTAACTTAATTTTTTATTTAAATTAATTTTCCATAACTTTTGGATGTAGGTGGCACCGAGATTTGAACCCGAGCCTTCCGAATGTCAGTACGCAACTGCGGTCACCCCTCGACAGGGAATGTCAAGCCCTCCGAGTGAAGTTCTTTTAAGATGAAGTAAGAAGTTTCTCATAAAAATCCATCGGCCGTCGGGAGGCGGTTCACTGCCACAAACAAAGATGTCTACGATCACAATCATACCTACTATTCAGTCTGACATTGAAAGCGAATCCGTCAAATATAAATATTGACAGATGGAGTAGTAAATTATTGCAGAATTTTCGAATTATTTGGAATTGGCGGAGATCCCATATTATATTTTAAATTTGAAAATCGGTCCATTAAAATGCTACATAATATTAATCAGCCAAAACTCTGCAATGACTCACGGCTTGCAGTCAACAAATTACAGTGGTATACAATTGAAACAACAATTCTGATCGGAACTTTCAAAGGTTAAGACGTCTTTGTTCATAGAGAGGACTTATCTCTCAGTCCAAAGTAGCACCGATTCACCAATGCGATGATTGTTTGGTCGATGACAGGAGTTATTTCGTCTTGTCCTCGTTAATTACCAGATCCATACGTTTTGCTTTCTTATCCAGTCCGAAAAAAGCAAAACTCACTGTTGCACATTCTTATAGGAGATTGTACCATGTCTATTTAGCTCTAGATCTTTGATCTTTCACACAAAACTCTTGATATGCGATACTGAGGATACTTATCCTACGATAATTAGCCCAGACTGTTGGATCTCCAATAGTTTCATTTGCAGCTGTACGTGGGAAGCTTGATATGCCATCCTACTGTTTTTTTATACTGAGTTGTTGCAGTCTCATTGTGATTGTAGCTTTTACCCTGTAATTGTTGACAGGCTGCACAGAGGTACATATGTGCTTATCTTTGCGGCTACAAGATAGTGATCCGAGTCGATTTTGGGTTCTCGGAGTGTACGCACATCAAGAAAACTGGAGATACATATGTCGTTACAACACAATTGATCTATTTATGAGTTTTTCGACCCGAAGACAGCTAATTAGCTTGATTTTTTCGCACTTGAAACTAGTATTAGAGATAACCATACATCGAGCACCGGCGAAGTCGAACATTCTCAACCCGTTAGGAGACTTTTCGTCTCGGAAGGCATGATTTTTCGGCCGTCAGCAAAATTTTCACATGCTTGGTCAAAATAACGATTCTCTTCCGTCGGGGCGTGGGCGCTAATCAGCGATATGTTAAAAGACTTCAATTTGATGTGGACTATGGCGAGACTTTCTTCCAGGACTCGGCTACAGAGCTTCTCTTCCACCACCAATCCGACACTAAATTGGCGCTCCTTTATATGACCGCTGAAGTGAATAGCCCAAGGTCTCGTCTCCAATCTTGGTCCTAGTCCTTCCATTGCACTTCTTGGACGGCGCTGACGCTGGCTTTAATCTTAATAAAACAATCTTTATTCAGAGAGAGAGTATCGAGTTTATTTTTGATAATTTTTGAATAAATTTAAGACAATTAAATAAATTTAATATTTTTAAAATTTTTATTTTTTACTTTTAAAATAATTTATTGAATTTAATTATTACGAGATCAATAAATAATGTTTTGTTTCAACAAGACTTAAAATAAATTTCAAAAGTGTTTTTTAGTTTTAATTTTTAAATTATTTATTGTTAATTAAATTCTATGGGTTTCTGTGTGAATGGGTGCATATACGTACATACATATGTACTCATAAGCACAATTGTTTTTCATGTAATGCTATTTTATCCACTGTGCCGAGAATGTCGTCCACTCTATACATATACCTATATGCATATGTATATTCTACTTATTTCCATAATTCGATTTTTCTTGTGTATTTGTGTAAATTCTTTTTCACAAAGCGCATACAAAGTTGATAATGTTCGTAATCTCATCTATTATTGCTGTGGCAAAAAAGTGTATGACTTTGATCATGAAACTAATAATCGCTATATATACATACGTATACATATATGCAAATGCAAAATTATTATTGTTATTGCCATTTTGGGTCACTCAAATTTAATGCGCCAAGTTGCCGGTCTTTAATTCCAGCGGCGGCTGCAAAATCAGACTCACATATGTATGTATGTACATAGAAGAAAATGCAACAATATTTCACACATACATACATACATACAAAACATTCTTGTAAAATGTTTACAAATGTTTTTGTTATTTTTTTTTTGTTTTTATATAAAAACTAGTACCATATAAGATGAGACTGTGAATAATTGAGTGGAGGCTTGAAGATGCGAAGCTAATCAAAGCACTCACAAACATACATACCATATGTACATATGCACTTACATACATTTATTTGTACACTTTTAAATATTTATAAAGCTCAAAATAGCACACCCTCCGCACTCGCATTTGAAGAGACCAAAGTTGGAAGGCAAACCGCTTGCCAGTGGAACACTACTGCACGCGTGTGCAGAACATTTACTGCTGCCAGGGGGCACAGTTGTGTTTGTGTTTGTGTTTGAGTGTGTGTGTGTGTTAGTGACATCCAAACGTCGCTCTTCGCTAGTCCACTGCGCGACTGTCTTTTGTTTTGACGATACGTGCTTAGGTGCGCCAATGTAGCGTTGGAAGACCCCTGAAACCGCTGAAACCGCATTGAGCTGCAGCCAACATCGCAATGAAGGTCGATTTTCATGTGATTCGCTAGTGTAACGTTTTGTTGTAGTTGTTGTTGTAGAGTTATGTTGTAGTTTGAATGTTCTAAGTCAACCAAAAATTTTGTGTTACCCGAGTTTATTCTTTCTGCTCGAAGTCGATGACTTCACCTCTGATGCCATTGCACTTGATTACACTTAAGTGGATCACTTTGTGGCACAAATAAACATTAATAAATACATATATTTACTAGTATGTTTGTAAGTTACTGCATCTGTGCACTCTAATGTAATAGAATCGGCCACCTTTATTTCGTTTGCTTGTGTTAGATTTGTTAAAGATATCGAGTAGCTTTAGGCAAATTTCATTTGCAACTTCATATTTGATTTTGGAAAAATAGAACCGTCTGCACTGAAAGATGTCAACAATTTTTTGACTGTAAACCATTTAGTAAATTAGTTTCTTCTTTTCGCAGCTTGGAGCAAATTGAAAATACCAAGTACAGCCAGAGGTTTTTTGCCTTGCCCTCATTCACTACCAGACCCATATCCTGTGCTTCCTTATTAAGTCTGGAGATAGCAGAACTCCCGGCTCGGTTGTTGAGGGCAACAATGTCAATATCATCGGCGTACGCCAGCAGCTGTACACTCTTATAGAATATTGTACCTTCTCTATTCAGCTCTGCAGCTCTTATTTTTTTCTCCAGCATTACATTAAAGAAGACAGTGTGGAGGCAGCTGACAAAGGCTGCTTTAGAATCACCCAAGAGGTGGGTTGCATCGTTTCTCCTTTCTCGGGTCTTTTCCAAAATTTTATGACAGATAAGATGCAATCAGACAATGCGCTCGATGGTAGCATAGAGAAAATTATAGAAAAACTGAAGCTATACGTGCAGTGCAACGTGAAAGGGAACCTTATGCCCACTCCTTACTTAGCAAGGAAGAATTGGCTGAAAGTAAGGTCATTATTGATATTGTAGTTGTCCATATCTGTACTGATGGGTCCGAACGCGAGACAGGCCAAGTTATCTACAGTTCTGCCTTCCAAGCAAAGATTGTAGGCGTTACTGAAGGCCCCAAACCACTGTAACAGGGAATCTATCAGATTTCTTGTCCACAACCAAGCGGCATATAAGGCAATTTAATGTGTCAGAACAAAGTCAAAGTGTGTGAGAACACTTCAAAGAGGCAATAAACAGACAATCACATAGTGAATATCACATGGATGCCAGGTTGCATGACTAGAAGATATTAAAAATGCGCATGAGCTGGCTCGCGCTACCCCCACTGGCAATGCTGACACCATCGACTGTCTCAAGTCTTTCAGCGCATTCAAATATTGTTTAAATAAGTGGAACCTAGGGGAATACTTAAAATTCTGTATCAGTTACAATACATCGCATATCATTTAACATAATTAACACAGAGATTTCGAATGCTCGATGGTAGAGTAATTTTTGAGAAGAGTTGCCAACTGTTTGAACTAGTAGTTAAATTTAATAATATTGAGGTAATTGTACTAGAGAGAAATTTCTACACTTGCAGTGGAAACTTTTTTTTAAAGGGATATTATGTTTTTGTAATTTTAAATACAATCAAAATGTTAAGATGCTACCGTTACTAATAATTTTACAATATGGGTATCAAGTGGAAGATATTGAAGAAAGCCCTGATGAGAATTTATTTTTGAAAAAGTGGAAACCTATAAGAAACTTAAAAAGTTTGAAAAATTTAAAAGAAAATATTGATTTCACAAATTAAATATAAAAATATGGGCATCGAAATAGATTTTAAAAGAGTGTTACAACCTCTTTAAAGATTTTAGTGCAGATGACTTAAGCAATTTGTGAGGAAAACATGCTTCCGATTGTCTTTATCAGATGTTTAAAAAATTTAATTTATGACTAGGTGAAGGACTGAAAAATGGATATCAAAAATTCAAAAACTGAATTAAATGCTTGGATTAAATGGATCATGAAAAATCAAAAATCGTTCGAGCATACCTGATGGAGATTTCCGATTTTGGCCTGTTCAACCATATCCGAATTTTGACCGAATATTCCTTAACAAAAAAAAACAAAACTTATGAAATAAAACAAATGATTGAAATGTAAACATAAAAAATTCTGACATTTTTCACTTTTTCATTACTTATTTTGTTGTATCGCTAGTATGTTATTTAATCCCCTCTGTATGCTTTTTTGCACTAATTAGATCAATTTTGATCTATTTTCCATGTATGGAACTGATATTTTTAAGGCGGTGATGCCCTTCGAACTGTCAATTGTCCGATTATGCTTCAGGTTGATACTGGTTCATCTGATTTCATCATCAAAAGTAGTAGTTTTTGCAAACTAGTCTATCACTAGTCTACTGACCTCCACTTTGTATAATAGTTTTTCTCACAGTGCATAGCACTGCACGAAGTGTGCGACTGTTTACTTCCTACTCTTGCTAATGGTAAGATTACCTACCGCAAACCAAATTTCTAACACAATTTAAACGACATTAAATGTGAATTAAAAGTAATATTGTAAGATACAACTGATAATGCCACAACGTTGAAGGTTATAAGGCAAATTAACAGCAACAAGAAGACAACACTCGATTATTCTAAAGCCAAAAAATATAGTTAATTTTTAATTTTTATTGTTTTTATTGTTATTTAACCGCAGAGATCTTTGTATTGCTGATAAACTAACAAATGGGTGCAGATGTACAGGGTTGATGGGCAAACACGTGACAGTAGCGGAAAATGGGCGCATAAACAAGTTACAGCAGAACACTAGATAGAACTTATGGTAAATATCGAATGCCGATGTGTAACATGGAAGGTGGGAAATTTAATACAGTACATCATATTAATTTTGAAAACCTTATAAGTGCAAAAAAGTGGCAATAGAATTAGCAGAGTTTTAATAATTGGACAGTAGAATCGTTTAAAAATTAAAAAAAAAAAATATTTCAAAAATAAAGTTAATTACAAATTTAGTTTGCTCGGGGCAAGCTGCACGCGTTTATATGCTCGTTTGTAGTCATAGATTTCTTATCTATTAATGCTTTACTATTATTTACAATACATATACTGGAATACTACCAGGAAGTACACAGTTTTAATTTATTTTAAATTATTTAATAAATTTATTTAGTTTTTTTCTTTTAATGAAATAAAAATTCCTTAGGTGATTGTACTCGTATCCACTAATTTAAAGTAAATTGGCAGGCTGTTATGTTATACATACGAGGGGATTAACAAAAGTTCGGTCAGTTGGTGACTTTCATTTTGTTTTTGTTAAGTCTAAAAATACCAAGTCCTTTGCAATTACTTTATTAGTTTTCCTTTCAAATTTGGAAAGATGGAGCCGAGAAAACGCAAGATAGCTGAGGATGGGTCAGACGAAATTCCACCACCAACGCAAACCGAAATTCGCCATGTGATTCTCTTCGGGGTTCGGCGTAACTTACTGCCAATACAAATATTCAGTGAATGTAAAGTTGCATATGGAACAATCGCATAATTTTTAGAGACTATTTCTGAGTGGTTCAGCAGATTCCAGACCAGACATTTTTCTGTAGAAGACGTGCTCCGAGAAGGTCGACCAAAATCTTCCACTGATCACGTCACTGTAGCTCTGGTGTCCAAAATTGAAGAAGACCCACGATTGCTAATGAATTGGGCTTGAATACCATGGCTGTATCGTGAGTACTAAGTAATCATCTGTGATACACGAAGAAATCTGCTCGATGGGTACCACGAATTTTAAATGAGGCCCAAAAAGAGGATCGAGTGCATTTTGGATATAGCAACTTGTGATTGCTGATTATTTCCAAAAATTAAAAAAAAATTAAAAAGGAAAGATCTTTAATAGCAACGAGGAGATAATTACTGTTTTCCCAAGTGGATCTATGGGCTTAAGAAATGCTTAGAAATCAAATGTGATTATATAGAGGAATTTTTTTTCTGGTCAACTTACCGAACTTTTTTTAATTCCCTCGTAGATCTATTAGGCCTTTACGTGATGGTCAGGAACGCCACGACACTAAACCTTGCGAGTTATTCCCTTGTTCTCTGAACTGAAGAATCCTGTATGTCGCAGTAGAGTTAAGTACAAGGCCAACCAAAGCCAAGCTCTTCCTCCATTTTAACGTTTTTCTAATAAATGAAGAGACCTAAAGTTTATATTAAGCTGCCTCGGAACGGCCGATGGTTTTTAAGAGAATATTTTATTGCATGCCAGAAATACAATCGGAGAGCTTGACATTCCCTGCCGAGGAGCGACTGCAATTAAAAAAATTTAATTAATTTTCTATGAGCTCTGCGAGTTGGTCGGAGCAAGACTTGTATCCTGGCCTTCCAAGTGGCAGTACGCAATACTTACCACTCGGTTATGGCGGCTGCACTACATCACTGTTAGTAATGTCTATTTTACAAACCTGAGCAGAAATCCGTCGCTACCTCCTAAGCAGCTTTTATATCAAAGCATGCTGGTTAGCAGCCGTGGTTACTATGGCGTAGTGCCATTTGGGAAGCCAGTTTTCAAACCCTGTTACGACCAACATCCAAAAGTTATAGAAAATTAAGTTAAATTTTCTAATTGCGGGTGAAGACTCGAACGCTGGTCTTTCGAATTGCGGGCGCCAATGGAGCTTGTTATCCAGAACTGTTTTTATTATTTAATATTTCGAAAAATTGGCAAAAGTATAATATTATATGTATGTATGCATGTTTGTACCTTTGTTTTTGTTTTCATAATAAAATATTTCCAATGTGTTACGACCTTTTGGCGCAGCCATTGTTGTTGTTGTTGGTCTACCATCAACCATGCCTGTTGATCTCGTGATTTAACTCCATCACAAGTGACACACTGCTTCCAGATGATATTTACTGTTAAGTGTTATGCTTGAATTGGAGCAGCGCGAGTGAGAAAGAGTAAAAAAAAGACTTTAAAAAAATACTTTAAAAATGTAAACAAATAAATATTAAATAAAAGCAACTAAAACAAAAACCACAAGGTCAACAGAGAGACGTAAAATAAGCAACTGCTTTGAAACACACGAGTATATTCGTATATACGTATAAGTTTGTATATAATATATTTCATATGCATACTCGTATATATGGTATGTAAAAACGCATGCCGGCGCATGTTGAAGTTCACCACATACATATATCTAGGCACATATGATTTTGCTATTGACCTTACTCTAACTGTCCGTGAGTGTCAAAATCAAAGTAAACATAATTGCGTCAGGAGTTAACGCTGCCACATCCGCAACCGCGAACCGCGAACCGCAACAATGAGCAGTGGCTTTGCGAAGATGACACTGAAATGTTGTTGTATACACACACACACACATATATATATATATATATATATATTTACTATTTATGTATTAAATCTTTAGCTGAAACATGCATAAATCGTGGGCGCCGCAAAGCGTAAAAGCTGCGGCGATCCAATGGTGTACACTTGTAAATTATTTGCCCAATACAACAGTTATAACTGACCACTTTGCACTGTAAAAGCAATTCCATTGTCCCGCATTCACTTGTGCACTCACTGCTCTTCTGCACGTTCTTGTTCTCGTTCATCGCCGGGAGTGGTGTACAAGCATAGTGAGACTCACGCGCTCCGCTTGTTGTGCCGTGTAGTTGGCGTCGACAAAGGTCATAATAATAAATTTAATTTAACATTACTTTTGTTTTTTATTTTGAACAAATATTTTATTGTCAACTTGCAACATGGAAATCCAAACGGCGCAGCGCATGAATAATGTGAAATCTAATTCACTAGGGAGTGCGATGAAAAATCAAAAACCAAAGCAAGAGATAAGCAACATTCAAGTAGGCTTGGATTAAACGTGAATTTCGATTTGAAGTTTTTTTTTGCAGCGTTGGCTTTATAAGGGTAATTAGGTTAATACCGAGTAAAGCCATTGAATATGGAAGAAGAGAGTTTTTAGATTTATATCAAATAATGAATAATGAAAACAATGGAAAGCTTAATTTGTAAACATAAATGTTATCAATAGCGGAGGTAGCAATAGTGAAATGTGGAATAGTGCCATGACGAAGCTATATTTATTGCCTTTTATTTAGAAATTATAGAGCAAATTAAGAAATTATAAAATTTCCCAATTAAGTATGACTAATATTTGGTGAAAGCTTATCGCGTACATTCGGCTGATAGCACGTAGGAAACAAGTTCATACAAATGCCCAAGCATGACCTAGTGATGAAATTTTAAAAATCCATATATACATATTTTCAAAAACAAAAAAAATTTGAAGTGAAAATTTTCGCCTGGAAAACTTTTAAAGCTGAAGTATTCGTATCCATCCGGGACCACATGACCTAGCTAGTGTACCTGATGTCTCTTCATTCGCTGAACTACGTCAATGTCGCCGTATAACTCGTACAGTTCATCGTTTCATCGTCTGCGGTATTTGCCGTTGCCAACACGCAAATGACCACAAATTTTACCCACAACTTTCCTCTCGAAGACTCCTAGAGCTGACTTATCGCATATTGCCATATAGTAGGGCGGGTATGATGAGAAATTTGTAGAGTTTGGACTTTACTTTTCAATTGCCTACTCAGTTCAAAGTAGCACCTGCAGGCAAGAGTGATTCTGCGTTGGATTTAAAGGCTGACGTTATTATTGCTGGTCCCTAGATATACGAAATTATCTACGATCTCGAAGTTATGACTGTCAACAGTGACATGGAAGCCAAGTTGTGAATGCGATGACTGTTTGTGTGATGACAGGAGATATTTCGTCTTGCCCTCGTTCACTACCAGACCCATATCATTTGTTTCCTTTTCCAGTCTGGAGGTATCAGAACTCACGCTCGATTATTGAGGCCAATAATGCCAATATCATCAGCGTATAATACTGGCAGCTGTAAAGTCTTATAGAAGATCGTACTTTCTCTACTCAGCTCTTCAGCTCTAGTAATAAGTTAAACAAGTCACAGGATAAGGAATCACCCTGTCTGAAACCTCCTTTGGTATCGAACGGCTCGGAAAGGTCCTTCCCGATCTTGACGGAGCTTTTAGTGCTGCTTAAGGTCTGTTTACACAGCCGTATAAGTTTTGCGGCGATACCAAATTCAGGCATAGAGGCAGCTCCTTTTCTGTCTGTCTGCTGTCGAAGGCTGCTTTAAAATCGACGAAAAGGTGGTGTGTGTCGATCCTCTTTTCATGGGTCCTTTTCAAGATTTGACGCATGGTGAATATCTGGTCAATGGCAGACTTGCCAGGTCTAAAGCCGCACTAATAAGGTCCAATCAGTTTGTTGACGGTGGGCTTTAGCCTTTAACGCAGACTGGATTGGACAGAGCACACTTAAATTCCAATCGCCGGGCATGCTTTCGTCCGACCATATTCTGCAAAGTAGCTGATGCATGTACGTTGTCAGCTCTTCATAGCCATGTTTGAATAGTTCTGCCAGTAGGCCGTCAGCTTCAGCCACTTTGTTGTACTTTAAGCGGACGATTGTTATTCGAACTTCTTCATGGTCAGGTAATGGAATGTCTTTTCCTTCGTCGTCGATTGTGGTTCCGGGTTCACCATCTCCGGGTACTCCGGTATTGAAAACTTCTGTAAGTCATCGTACTTTCTCATAGAATTTTCGAGCATTACCTCTGTCGGCCAGCTTCTCAAGCTTCTCAAGTCCGAGCCGATGTTGGGACCTCGGAGTATACGCACGTCAAAAACACTGGTGATATCTTCCGTCTATCACAACATGATCAATTTGGTTTTGTATTTTTCGATCAGGGGACAGTCAAGTAGCTTGATATATTTTTTTGTGCTGGAATCTAGTGCCAAGCACGACTTTCACATCGTATTTGGGGCGGCGCTTATTAAAGGCATCTTTGGCCAAATCGTCCTTTTCTGCCATCGGAGCGTGGGCGCAAATGAACGATATGTTGGAAAACTTCGCTTCGATGCGGATTGTGGTGAGACGCTCATCCACCGGGGTAAATGCCAGTACTCGACGGCGGAGTCTCTCACAAGAACCTACTCACTTTTGTCCTTGTCCCGTTTATCGCACTTCGCGTTGTGTGATTGAGTGTTTAACTAAAACAAAACATGTTGGATTTGACAAATATCAAAATACAGCCATGTGCTTTTGAAACCCCAAAATGGCTAGCTCTATATTTATTTTTGCTTGTTAATATTGAATAAATTAATTGATACCGAGTTTACCACTATTTATGAGGCTTTAGCTTGTCACTATTGTGTTTCGCAATTAAGTCCGTGGTGAGTAATCCAATCAATTTCCAATTACGCCCACAAATTCATAAATTAACTTCGCAGCAATTCAATTAAATTGCGAGTTTTATTTGCATTGATTTAAATTGAAATATATGCTTATATACATACCTATACTATGTACACGTATTTACAAATGTGATGGTGAAGCGCTACATATTTATATCCATGTATGCAAGTGAAGATATGCTCTAGTCAAACTAGATTTATTATACATATATATATATATATATATATATAGAGTGGACAATTCTTGTAAGTATCGACGCTTTTTTAAAGTGACTTTCAATAAACATTTTCATAAATCAACGTTTAAGTCACACAGCCTCGTCTTGAAAATTATTCCAGCGTGCCACAGTGGCGAGCATCTGCCACAGTTACTTTTAAGTACATGTGTATGTACACACACATAGGTACATGCAGCGTGGTAATAATCAATGAATGTCATCATTAATTCGGCATTGTAAATTAATACGAGTGCTTTAATAAAAATAAAAATAAAAATAAAAAAAAAATAAATAAAAATAAAAATAAAATAAAATAAAATATTCCTCGCATTTAAAAAAAAACTCTTCTTTTTTGATAATTTAAATCATTGTCTTCCACAGATCATCGCTGGCACTGACCTTCGCCACTTTTGAAATGAAATAATAAAATTTTGACATATCGGAAATTCTTCACAGGCGCATCACAATACAATATAGGTATATCTAAATCAAATTGTGTGAATCATTTATTTATTGCATACAGATGCTGTTTTTTGTATAAAAATCCCTAATAAGGTGAACACAGAACTGTCAATCACATTTCTTGTGGTAAGTAAAAAACCGAAGTCAATAACTTGGCGATGAAGTTCGTTGCTTAAGTCTTTCGTTTGATTGCACTTAACAACAAGAGAAACAACATAACGAGCCAAAGTGTGCAGCATTACTTAATTGTGTGAAATAATATAAGTTTATTTGTTGTTTTGTGGTGAAAATCACCTTGAAACTGTTATTAAATCATACTCGCACAGGCGCATGCAATATTAAATGCGTTCTACCAAATAATTTAGACTTGATTAATGCATATACATATAAATACATATAGGTATATATAGACAAGCTCAAGTTTTATGCTCATCTTTGCCGCTGCAAATCAATGCATCGTCGATTCACTTTAATGGCTGGATGCATTTTGCTCCCCTTTGTCGTGTGATTGCCTTTGTACGCATAATTTGCTAATGAGTTCATTATACTAGAAGAAATCGAAATTAAATTCGTGTTTTTCCTCCTATTATTATGCCCTTTTTATTTTCATCCATTTAACTGCATTCTTTTTCGTTCTATAAACAAACTTGCTGCTGATTTTATTTTGTGTTTTCCGTTAGCGTAATTATTTCGAATCCGCTTGTGTGTAGTAGTGGCTTTAAACAAACATTACCTTGTTAAGAGTCGGCGGTGTTTGAAATAGCCGGCAAAGATATGTGTATGACCGTGAGAAAATATACACATTTTGAACAAATTTATATGTATATACCTATGGTACATACCATACTTATATATATACAAAAAATAAGGAAACATAAATTTGTAACACAATATAAATATTATTAAAAAAATATATAAAGAGTGCTTTTTTTTGGAGATGTAGTTTTCAAGATCCCTTACGTCATTGATCCACCACCAAAAATTTTCTTCTCTAAAGTGATTGTTTCGTTGGCTGTATATTTTTGAAGAAATAAAAAATATTTGCTCATAGAGCACACAAAACAGTGACTATTTGAGGATGTCACGACGTCTCAACGATGGCTAGTGTATCAGCACCATCATCAATATGCGACAATTTTGTTTATTAACGTGCCCATTCTATCAAAAGTGAGCTTGATCGTCAATGAAAAGTTTCCCTTGTGGAAATCGGCATCGGTGGCCCATTCACCGAACGTGCAACACGCTTGATGTTCGTTCGGCTTCGATTCCTGCACTTGCAAGATTTTGTAAGCTTACAAACCAAGATACTTCTTGAAAATCTTACATAAAATGGATGGGCATAGCTCCAATTGTTGCACGCGATGGGGGATGCACTCATTCGGGCCTTCTTCGATACAGTGCTCTGTTACTGAGGATGCGTATAATCCATTAGAGTAAACATGGTATAAAATTGTTCCATGGTTGTGCGAATTACCAACTCTGCTGGACCATTGAGTCGACCGAAATTAGGGCGCAGCACGCGCGGCGTCGCGTGAGCCGAACCATAATTTTTGGTAATAAATATGTACGATTTGTAAACGTTGTTCAGGAGTAAGTCTATTTATTATGAAATAGCAAATATTGTAAAACAGCGTATAAATCTAGTAACAGCTATTAAAAGGCCAAGTATGAAAAAAGTGTTGTCTTACTAAAAACCACACGTCTAAAAAAACACATAAGGGGGGTTTAACAAAAGTTCGAAGTTGACCAGAAAAAAAATTCTGTTTGTATTTATTAGTAAACTTTATCCAAACTGTTTTCCGACAAATTTTTGAAAACTTTTGGTAAGCACTCTTCGGTGTACCATTTTGCAGCTACCATCTGACCCTTTCCCATTGGAAAAGCAGCTAATATTTTAGATCGGGTGAAGTAAACTATCATCCCTACTTTTTCTGCTGATTTTTGTTGCTTAGATTTTACTGGTGGGTTTGCTCCTGTTGGGCTCCATACCATGAACTGCTGTTTGGTTTCTGGATCGTACTTCTATAACCAAGGTTAATCACCAGTAATGACTTTACTAAAGTTGTTAGACTGATCATTTTCGAATTTGTTTAGGAAAAGTAGAGAAAAATGCACTCGAGCTTCTTTTCGGGTCTCATTTCGGGTATCCCCGATGATTACTTAGTATTCACGATACAGGCATGGTATTCAAGCAATCATTCTTGTGTCAATTTTGGACTTCACTAGAGCTACAGTGACGTCATCAGTGGAAGATTTTGGTCGGCCTTCTCGGGGTTCGTCCTTTACGGAAAAATGTCCGGTCAAGAATTTTCGGAACCACTTAGAAATATAATCTGTAAACGGTGCAATCGTTTCATATGACATTTTGGCATTCACAGAATATTTGTATTGGCTGTAAATTACGCCAAACCCGAAGAGAATCACGTGGCGAATTTCTGTTTGCGTTGGTGGTGGAATTTCGTCTGACTCATCCTCAGCTATCTTGCGTTTTCTCGGCTCCATTTTAGTCGATCATTCTAAAATTTTGAAAGATAGACCATAAAGTAATTGCAAAGGTTTTGGTATTTTTAGATTTAACAAAAACAAATTGAAAGTCACCGACTGATCGAACTTTTGTTAATCCTCTCGTATGTCATTGTCGCCTATGTGTCAGTTAAGTTTTGCACTCACCAGCAAGGCTGAAAGCAGATAACACGAGGAGATCGCAGTTCCATTGTGGGCTAGGGGCTCAAGAACTTACCCAGGGTAAGGCATGCCTGTTGTAAGTGCAACTAAAATTCCCTAATTCCTCCGACCGTCGGGTTTTTATATCAGCATGACACGGATTTGGCACTCCCGCAAAAGCGATTTTGGGAAATACTCTCGCAGCTACAAAAACAAAAACTGAAAATCGCGCTTAATATAACCAGAAAGATCTTGCCACTTTTGATTTATTTTTAACATATTAGTTTGCTGCCTAAAGAATCTTTAAACTTTTAACATAAGATCTCATTAGAAGTATGAACCTTCATTAAATCTCGCAATAGTTATGCATTTTAATATTATTTAAGTCAAATATCTACAAATACATATACAAATATATGCATAGTGATGTGCAACATATTTGCCCTTGAATTTAAAAGCGCATTGAAATTGAAATTAAAATATTTCAAGTCGAAAATAAATATTACACTCAGGCAAAAAAAAAAAAAAAAAACACAAACCAAAAAACACACTCAAGTAGTAAACAAATATTTGTTAAAAAGAAATGCAAGTATGTGTTACAAATTTAAATTAACGACATGCCATCGGCGCTACGCTTCATCGACTTGCTGTCAATACAAAATGTGTATACGTCGCTGCTTCATCTGCTTCATCTGCTCCATCGCTTGAAGACAAATAAAAACACCGCTTGCAGAGCATCCTAATGAGTATCTGAATGCTTGAGTATGCGTAAGAGCAACCATAGTGCCACAGAGATGCGCACAATTACCGAAACGGGCGAGTTAACAACACAAGAAGCCATAAAAATCAAATTAACGGCAATATTGAAAAATGAAAAATTTGATTTGAAGTGTTAAATCATTTCAACTGTAACTCTAACCATTGAGGTTCGTCAATGTGATGACTTGCGATTTGCGGAATTTCATAAAGAAGCTAACACGAAAAAGTCATATTGAAAATGGTTTAGCCTAAAGTTTTGAAAAGCCAAGAAAATAACTTTAGAGGCTCTGTCTTATTATATTAAAAAATATTAATAGACTTTCAGTGGCTACTTTGCGAAAAGCAATAAGGTGTTGA
This sequence comes from Ceratitis rosa, assembly GCA_037013455.1. Taxonomy (NCBI): domain Eukaryota; kingdom Metazoa; phylum Arthropoda; class Insecta; order Diptera; family Tephritidae; genus Ceratitis; species Ceratitis rosa. The sequence continues at coordinate 751,960 of JAWMAG010000105.1, read as the reverse complement.
TCGCTAAGAGCATAGCCTAAATGTAGTTAAGAGGCTTTTTCTTAATTCACCAGCCCAAGCTAAATGATCTTCAAACTATGCCTCGTGGATCGAAGACTTTAGATAAGGTATCGTCTCTGTCACTAAACACATTTTTAATGATTGGGCAAGGTAATTGAAGGAGCTAAATGCTTTGGCGGCCGCGGTAGCCGAGTGGTTAGCATTGCGTCCTGCCATTCGGAAGGCTCGGGTTCATATCCCGGTGCCACCAACATCCAAAAGTTATGGAAAATTAATTTAAATAAAAAATTAAATTAAATTTTCTAATTGCGGTTGCCCCTCGGCAGGGAATGTCCATCCCTCCGAGTGTATTTCGGACATGAAATAAAGCTCCTCGTAAAAAAAACCGTCAGCCGTTCGGAGGCGGCTTAGTATAAACTGTAGGTCCCTCCATTTGTTGGAAAAACATCAAGACGCAAAACCACAAATTGGAGGAGGAGCTCGGCCGAAAATCGCTTCACCGGTTACAAAGCGCCAATTATATAAATGCTTTGGAGGTTTGTCGTTAAAACTGAAAAGGCACAAAAAGTTAAAAGAGAATCTTAAACAATAGTCAAGACACACAATATTGAAAAGAGAGCACTACTTTTGACAGTGAGCTACATTTTCCGCACCGTGAGCAACCTTTTCAAAAGATGTGACGAGCAGCCCCACCGGAGCCTAGGATTATGGCATTAAGAGAATGATGGAATGATGAACTGAAGTTGTTTTTTGAGTTTCCCTATTTGCTCTCGAGAGGTGCATTTATAATCACTTGTCCACTCATAATTTTACAAAGGGTACCAAAGCCTATTGAATTAACTTAAACGAGAACTAATGAATATCTGGGTATTAACTTTGTAAAAATTAAAGCTGCCGTTATCAATATCAAAGTTCTAATTGAGCTGATGTAAAAGATTCAAGAAAGGCCTAAAGTACGTAAGGGAAAACTCACTGGGAGCTAAGCCGAGCCCTCGCAACCCGCGCGCTAACTTGCCACATCTCTTCCGTACGACTGCCTTACGCGCCTGACTCAACTAGTTACCTTTGGCAATGAACCTAATAATAAAAAATTGTGATATTTTTACCAATAATGAGTCCCCAATTAGTATTTTCAGTAACGAGATGATGCATCAACTCATCGCGAAAAAATCAGCAGCCCTTCGTATGCTGCAATCAACTTCCCATAATTTATTTGTTGCAATTAATGGGGTGTAATGGGGTGTAACTATGTTCCTGGGTATACAGTTACAGTCTCAGGGCTACACTAAATTCCCACTCCTGCCTCCTCGTCACCCACCGTCGAAACGTGAGCAACCTTGTGCGAGAAACGAACCCAACCCATGTTGAGTCTTGGGTTACGGCTAAAAGAGAGGAAATTTCAGTGGAGCCACTCCGACTTATTCCGTTTAGGGGTTCGCTGATGTCTAAATCCAGCGTCTGTTCACCAGATGTGCGACTACGAGCGTGCGTCGGTCTTGAAGCAAGCGGCTCGCTATATAAATGTGTTAAAAAAATTAAACTTACTCGCCTAGCGAGGTTGTGCGCTGGGTTTGGGACCCGCCACTTAGAAACCAGCTCCAATGAAAAATTTAACAATGACTCGGATGACAGACCTCACTTTTTAAGGACCATGATTTAAGGGCATGCACATGGAATATGCAGTTCCTTAATTAGGAAGATGCCGCTGCTCAGTTGACGGTTGACTTCGCCGCTATCCAAGAACTGCAATGGATAGGAAAAGGACGGAGACAGAGTAGGTTCTCCGAGTGTTTAGTGGCTCATAGTGGCTCTGCCTTAAAGCGAAGTTCTTCATTTATGCCCACGCTACGATGGCAAAAAAAGGACGAACGATCAAAGATGCTTTTAGAGAGCGCCTGAAGCTTACTGTGAGCTCTCATACACCCACGATGTCAAAATTGTGCTTAGCGACTTTAACGCCAAGGTATCTTCTGCATAACTATTGGAAAACTCCAAGCTGATAAGGTGCACAATTGGAGTCTGACTTAACAAGTAAGTGTGCTGATCACGAATCCAACATCAGCCTAGAATAAGAACTCAAGTTACATATGTACATATATATTATATAATTTGCCCTTTGTAACCAATAAAGCGATTTTCGGACGAACTCTTCCTCCAATTTGTGGTATTCGTTCTATTTGTTTTTCCAATAAATTACTGCCGGGTAACTTAAATTTCCTATCATTCAGCAGCAATGAACATAGAAAATTTACTAACTTTATTTCAAAAAGATAAACACAAAAACGTTTACGATAAAATCATTGTCAAAGTTCGACATTTCAAAAAAGAAAATAAACAATTAATTTACGTGAAGTGCTGTCCCGATTTTGATTAAAAGCTAGAAAATTTTTATAAAAAAAAAAAATTGCCAATTAGTAAACAAATTTTATATTTATATTTTATAATACTTTTTCATAAGTATTCATTAAAACAAAAGAAAAGACACCCAAAAATGGATCTCACAAACTCCACAAAGCGCAACTCGCAGCGAAATCGGCTGTCGCAAACGCGTTCGGTGAGCATTGACGATGATGACAACGTGAGCAACAATTCGCTGAGCTCCTTCAACATCTTGCTTGCGGCCGCCTCCGACACCGAATCGCAGTCGCCAGTCAGCGTGCGTGACATGATTAAACGTTATGACACTGTCGCCAAATTGGGCACCAAAGGTGGCGTACGTGGCCTGCAACAGCAGCAATACAGTTTGCCAGCCATGAAGTCGGCTTATTTCGGTGTGAACAAATTCGGCACTCACACATCGGCCCATCGTTACCCAACGCGTCATTATGCGACACAAAGACCGGAAGAGGACAAAGGTAGACAATCGAAGCAAACAAATCACAATACTGGCAATCGGTGCAATAAAAACAAAAGCAACTGTAAACTAAACGAAAACGGTGATTATGGAAAAAAGGAGAGAGCGGGTGAGACGGAGGAGGATTCCTGTTTCGTGCGGCCACGTCACATCTCTTTGAGTGAAGGTGAAAATGTTTATGTTGCCGATCACACCAGGCGCACCTCAAGGTGAGAGATAGCATTTGAAGTCAAGTTGAGATTGAACGTTTTTTTAACATTCGTTTTTTATGAAAAAAAGCTCGCCAGCTCGGTCTTTGCCTGAAGTGTCGCGTAGTTTTCAAGAAACGATTTGTTCGGAAGCTACTGATGTCGTTGAGGAGGCGAATTTGCAACCAATGGAGACTTCGTATCAGAGTAAAACGACAATTGCCAAAACGGCAGGTGGTGAGTGAAATCAAAGAAAATTTTGTGAAACCCGAAACTATATTCTCTCTCACAAGAAATAAGGGTTTTTTGATAATTAAATTGGCATCGCTTGTGTTGGAGTGGTCAGCATTTGGAGATTAAGTCTTTTGTTAGAAACGAAAATGGAGCCTTTATTTCCTGTCAAAAATACACTCGGAGGGGTTGACATTCCTTGCCGAGGAGTGGCCGCAATTTAATAATTTTCTATGAGTTTGGATGTTGGTGGAACCACGGCTCAAACCCTGGACTTCAGAATGCTGTACGGTAGTATGTTACCCTCTCGGCTACCGCGGCTCCGAATTAATGATTGAAAAATTCAGGTTTCCTGAGAGCAGAATTTGACTTCAATTCATTTGGATAGCAGAGAGCAGAGAGGATCGTGCAATTAAATGTTGCTTTAAAGTCGATGAAGAGGTGAGGGACCTTTTCTCATGAGTCTCTTCCAAAATTCATTGCCTTATACACATTACGTTCTATATAATCACATTTCCTATATACTTTTTCTTCTTCTTTACTGGCGTAGACATCCCTTACGCGGTTATAACCGAATGTATAACATTGTGTCATTCATTTCTTCTTTTTGCTGTTTGGCACCAATTGGAGATACCAAGTACAACCAGGCCCTTCCCTACCTTGTCTTTCCAACGGAGTGGAGGTCTTCCCCTACCTCTGCTCCCAGGGGCGGGTACTGCATCGAAAGCTTTCAAAGCTGGAGTATTCTTTTCCATCCGGACCACATGACCTAGCCAGCGCAGCCTCTGTATCTCGATTCGCTGAGCTAAGTCAATGTCACCATAAAACTTATTGAAGGAACTGTGCGGCAGCACTTAGTTGGGTTATACCGAAGAGCATAATCAGCCCCACTCAATGGCTTAAGTGTGCCTGTCCGCGCTTAGCTTCTCAAATTCTCGGAAGTGTACCTGGAAATTGACTTGACTTTTCTTTCGGAAAGTGGACCTGAGACTGATTTATGCGAAAATATCCAACTTATTTTTAAGAAGTTTCTTATGTCGGGAACACTTTTTACCGGAAAGTGGTCCTGGAATCGGTTCGACGGTTCCGTTTTGCTATATATATGGAACATAGATGGTTCTTTGCCTTTGACAATGCATGAATAAATTTTTTTTTTGGAGCGAAGCTATCCGATATGTTTGAAATTCGACAGATAGAAAGCTCCCGAACCGAATAAAAATTTTATTGGTACCATCTTAAAATTTCATGCGGACGAAGTCGCTAGTAAACTCTAGTTATAACTTGGTGTACCATCTGTTGCCATAGCATTTGAAACTTTAATATTTCCACCATTTTTTTTTTTTGCCATTACTGGACTTACCTATTAGTGGCTTGTTCGACGCGTCATGTTAGTCTAACACTAACACTGATATAAGGAGCAGAAAACATGTTCTATGGTGATTATGAGTTTTGGTTCAAAATCATCATGAGCGAAGAAGCTCATTTGACACTGAATGGCGCGGTTAATAAGCAAAACTGCCGCTTTTGGGTTGTCGGAAATCCTTGTGAGATATTCCAGGAGCATCTCCATGATCAAAAAGTGATCTTTTGGTGTGGATAGAGACCGAGGCTGGCAAGGTTGGTACTATGGAGCGATGCTGCGTGACTTTATGTTTCCAGAAACGATTGGAAATGGCATGGCTCACTTCTGGGTCCAACAAGACGGAGCCACAGCATACACTAGCAGCGATACAATGACGCTACTCCGCACGATGCTCGACTGATGTACCATAGCAAAAAACAGCAATTTCGACTGGTCGCCGCGCTCATCCGATTTGACGCCGCCGGACTTCTTTTTGTGTGGAGTATTTGAAGATTAAAATTTACACCAACGGAGCTCTTCACAAGCCCTGCCGAGGGGTGACCGCCAATTAAATACCATATTGTCTTAGTACATATATTGAGGCATTTAAAGCTCATGTAAAATTTGCCAAAATTCTCTTTTCAGGTGTGCGCATTATAATCGACATCTTCTTCGATCAAGAACACCAGCCCATGTCGCCTACGGATGTTGTGGGCAGTCGTGTCGAGACAGATATACCACAAAGTCGTATACTCAGCGAGTTTCAGCAACAAGCGGCAAATTCTCAACTAAACTAACACAAAACTAAAAGGAAAGAGAAATTTTGTAAAGGTGAAGTGAGCTCCAGCAGGCAAAGTCTTATCTCGATGGTTGTAATATATTAAACACAAACACATTTCATACACGTTTGGATTGGTTGGACTGTTGTGGGAGTCTAAATTAAATAATATTCTGATTTTGACAAACATACATATATATGTATATGTATATGTGCATAAATATTTTAAATCATCAGAGATTTTATGTTTTGAATTTCACTTTGAATTTAATTCCTAACAAGTTTTTAATTAATTTCTTTATTATATGGATCGAACTTGGCTATTTTGTATTTTTGCAAATATTCTTTCGAAAATATACATACATATAAATTGTTTGAAATTGTTATATGCCCAAGAAATTGAAGAAAAATAAAAAATTGCAAAGCTGAGCTATTAAATTTACTAAAAACACGTTAATTTAAATAGTTTGATTTTTGAAGAAAACTTCAAACACTAATCAATCGAAACTAGTTTGGCTGGCACGATTTAATAACTTTTTATGAGAACAGCAAAACTCTTGCTAAAACCAATACTTAACAGCAGAAGCAGATAACATGCTTGACGTGGTTGGTGGCTACCGCTCAGCCAGTCTGTCATTCTATTGTTTGTTGCATTAACAGTACATATATTCTGTGTTCTGCCGACTTCATTGCCTTAGCACGCGTAGTTATGAAGTTGTTAATGATATTGACCTAACACGCCCCCGCATGACCAGAGCTCACCTTTGCTGCTATTAGGCTTACATATATACACCGTTTTCAACTTTTAGGCAAGCCAAGAGTTTGTTAGCGCAAAAGTGTTTTCGCATTTCAGCCGTATGTACAAAAGGAATATTTTTTGCACTTTTGTTTCGTTTCTATTTTCGCTGCAAGCACTTTTCACTTTCCCATATGGATCTAAAAACGAAATTTCGTGACATCGCGGCCCAGTAACTCAGTGTTGCATGCACCTTCATACATTTCACCACCTTTACATATATGCTTGTTTTTTCCTGGTTGACGTAAATGTGCCTGATCGTGATGTGGACTTGATTTGATATTGTATAAAAAACCTAATTATTGGGAAACACTTTGTTTTAGGATAGCGCAAATCAACAGTGGAATAGTACTTCTCTTTATATGCTATATATGTACCTATATACTCGTATTATATGTAGCTCCCGAGATAACCGAGCTCTGCTGGCTGCGAGTAGAAAGAAATTTTAAGAAAAATGTAAAAATTTTTGCTCAAAATATTCGAAAAAACTCGAATGGCTCGAGATCGTGCGAAGAGTAAAGAACGATTGCCCGAGTATTCGTTGCCCAAATGATCGAGTTGCTCGAAAGTGTTCGAACAAAATCTTGAGCTCTATTTCATATAATATATTTTTCATTTATTTCGTATGCCCTGTTGTGTGCAGAAAATACCGGGAATTTGTTTATATGTGAAATTTATTCTTTCTCTCTCTCTCTCTCTCTCTCTCTCTCTCCTTCTCTCCTTCTCTCGCTCTCTCTCTCTCTCTCCCCCTCTATCGCTCCATTCGATTTCCACTCCTGCTCTCTGAGAACACTCATCAACTACTCGGTGTAACGGAACTGTGAAAAGGCAAGCTCTCTTCGTACAGCTGCAAACGAAACTATTGTCTTTAGAAAAGGTCGAAAATAACAGCTGGTACGAAGAGGATTCTCGCGCCGCAGTAGAGAGAAACAGGCTGCTTATCTTGGAACGTTGCGATCGACCGCTACACATGCCTATAGATGCCGAGAGATTAAAGAGGCTAACAAGAAGACGCTTTTCGGACAAAACTAAAATGAGGCCGTGGCGCGTTACAAAAGATTTCAAGAGCGGGGCAAATTCTTGTGCTACCCAGAGAGGTAATCTAGTGAGTCATGCCCAGAGTATACTGAATTTATGGATTGAACACTTTTCAAGCCTGCTGAAGGACAGTGAAAACGGAATACCAGAAGATGGCGAAACCGAAGTTAGAACAGCAATTGCCCGGTTAAAGAACAACAAAGTGGCTGCGTCCGTTGGTTTACCGGTTGATCTATTTGAACATAGCGGTGAAGAGCTGTCAAGGTACATGCATCAGCTTATTTGCAAAAGATGGTCAGAGGAAATCATGACAGACGATTGGAACCTAAGTATGCTCTGCATATCCACAAAAAGGAGGACCCACAGTCTGCGGAAATTACCGTGGGCCTCCTTAATGGGCCTGGTAGCGAGCGAGGAAGAGACGAAATATCTCCTGTAATCAAATAAACAGTTATCCCATTCGCTACTCGGCTGTCACATTACTGTTGACAGTCATAACTTCGTGGCGGCACATAATTTCGTCTATCTAGGGTTCTGCATTAACACCAATAATAAAGTCAGTCTTGAAATTAAACGCAGAATCACTCTTTGCCAACGGATGCTACTTTGAACTGAGTGGCAATTGAAGAGTAAATTCATTTATTGATGAACAAAAACAAAACTCTATACGTCATTCATCGTTCCCGTCCTGCTGTGTGGTACGGAGGCATAGACGGAGGCATCTGATGAGTCGGTGTTAGGACTTTTCGGAAGAAAAGATTTGTGTAAGATATATGGTCCTCTACGTGTTGGGAACGGCAAATACCGCAGCCAATAAAATTATAAGTTATGTGCGTTATGCGGTGACATCGATACAATTCGTTGAATCAAGAGACAACGGCTACGTGGGCTAGGATGGATAAGAATGACTCCAGCTTTGAAGCTGGTGGAAGCAGAAGAAGAGGAAGACCTCCATTCCGTTGGAAAAACCAAGTAGAGATGGAGCTGGCTGTACTTGATATTTCCAAGTGGCGACAAACAGCGAGAAGAAGGAATAAGAGCAAGCTACTGATAACTCGGCCATAATCGCGTGAGCGGTATTTACGTGAGTAAAGAAGAAAAAGAAGAAGAAGAAGTTTGCGTACAAAGCGAGACGGACGTACACGGCTAAATCAAGTCCACTCTTTGATTATATCGTTATAAATTTTGTCTGATCTTCTTCTCTTTTGTGCTGCTGGTATACAAATTCTCAGAGTATTAAAAATGAATAAAAAACAGAAGTCAACTAATTCACATTCCGTTCTACCACAGCGGCATCGTATACTCTGCCACTCATATTCACGCAGCTTCTGTTGACCCATATTCGGTTGCATGAATGATAAAAAAAAAAAAATTATCTTACCATTGATTTGCCACGACACATTTCTAATCACTCACTTCGTTTTCCTTCGAGGCTCATAAATCTTTCCCCCATTGCGAAACGTTAACTGCAATCGCTCGTACGATCAGCAACGCCAAAGTGTGGGCAAGTAATTCATTATCGGAGCGCCGGCAAATTTATTTAAATTATATATTTAGCAGCAGCTATTTGAGCGAGTAATTTATGGTTGAGGCAAATGTGGATTTGAAGAGCACGAGTTTCGGCTCAATTTTGTCCAATTTTTCTTTCCAATTCCCAGTAGCAAATATTTGAAGATGTACAAAGCACATACAATATGCACATATCTATGTATGTATGGCTGCATGTTTTTATGCTTTTGTTTTTTTTTCCTTGGTTATTTGCATAATTTTTGATGCTTTGGGTGTATAAACAACGAGATTTCTTAGTGAATTTGCTAATGGTTGGAGGGAGGTAATAGAAGAAGGAGAAGAAGAAGAAGAAGAAGAAGTGAAACTAAAGTTTGACTCGTTTTAAGATTTGTTTTGTTTTTTTCTATTTAATATGTTTATTTTTTTGGGAAAACAAACAATTTAATGAGCTGCACACAAATTAACGCAATTGTATTTTTGTTGTTGCTTTTATTGTTACTGTTATATTTGCTTTTACCATTTGACATGCCAAAATACAAAATACAAACCAACTGAGAACCGTAACGAAATGTGAAGCAAACAAACTGCCCAACATGACACGAATGTAACAACAAGTAGTATTCAAAAGCAAAAAAATAAAAAAAAAAAACATTACAAAAACAAAAAAAAGCACACTTAAAGCAAAAAAATAACTATAACAATATTTGTTTCATTGTTGCAATTGGATAAACGTTGAAAGAAATACCCACAATGCAACACCCACCGCGCTCGTCAGCCACCATCGTTTCGCCCTGTTACTTGATGTGCCACAGAAAATTTGATTGGACCACATCTTTCGTTTAGTCACTCCACTGCCACTTCTTTTGACCTGCTTTAAATACTCACGAAACTAATTTAATGCATCACCAACATTTCGTTGTCCCTAACATTTCATTTGTGTGTGTGTGTGTGTGCAGCAGCAGCAGTGCACAGCCGCCAGTTGAAGCCATCAACAAATAATTCCAGCAGCTGCTTTGCTGCTTTGCGCCAACTTCCATTTGAGTTGCTACAGTCGGTGGCAGAAGGGACTGAGGTCGGTGCCAGCGATTGCAATAGAGTCTTGTAGCTGCCAGCGATGTGATACACGATGATGTTCCCTTTAGTGGCGCTTATTTCTTTTTTCCTTCCACTTCTGCCCGTCGCCACTGCTGTGATGCTGTGTAGTGCGTTTGCGCAACGAAAACGCCGTTGTCAATGTACTCGCACACAGTGGGGCAACGGCATGAAAAAAAAACGATAATTCAGTAATAACTGGAAACAAGTACTGTTTTCGTTCAAACTGTTACGAACTGTTATATATAATTGACGCTTTATAACGGCTGAAACGATTTTCGGTGGAGCTCCTTCTCCAATTTGTGGTTTTGCGTCTTGATGTTTTTCCAACAAATGGAGGGACCTACAGCTTATACTAAGCCGCCTCCGAACGGCTGATGGCTTTTTAATGAGGAGCCTTAATTTCATGTCCGAAATACACTGGGAGGGATGGACATTCCCTGCGGAAGACTACTCTTCTCTTTTCTAGGATGCTCCTGGACTGCCTTATTATGCTGATTCTGGCAACGACTCGATCACAAAATAGCATTGCTGAACCCTGAAGTTGCTACTGCGATTTCAATCCACTGAAACTGCGATGTGTAATATTTCCAAAGTAACTGTTTAAAAAAGCTTCCAAAACGAAGTACTCTCCAAATGGGATTCTAAAAAGACAGAAATTTTAAATAAGCAAGCCAAAGAGTAGGGTACCTTTTGTATGGACATCTGTGGAAGTTTGGAAGACTTTTGCTAATTGTTGTTATACCATAAATTCCCCACTATTAGCGCAATGCCAATCAACCATTTCGACTCTCTGACTCTCATCTCATTAGATGAATAACCTTAATGTCGGCTATCTTCAAACACTTTTCTACCGAATTTTTCCATCAGAGTGTAGGTCTTCCTATTCCTCTGCATCCACCAGCAGATACTGCTGGAGCGGACAATGTGACCTAACCTGCGTGGCCGCTGTCTCTTTATTCGCTGAATTATTTCAATGTCAGCTCTGATATATTCGCGGGTGCCCATCAGCAGAGAACCATAAATCTTCAGATAAACCTTTATCTCGAAGATTCCCAAAGCCGGCTCATAATGTCTCGTCTTGTAATCTAACGCAGAATCACTCTTGCAACCTGTACAGATTATAATAAGGGACTCAGTATGCAATTGAAAAGAAAATTACTCTCTCAACTCTACAAGTCACTCTTCATTCTCGTCCACCTACATATATGATGCAGAAGCTTGGATGAAGTCGATATCCGAAGAGTCTGCAATAAAAGTATTCAAGACGAAATATTTTTTTATCTTTAAGCACTAGCGACAGCGAATACTGTACAATGGAACGTTGAGATGCATGAGATATACTACGATGTTTTGAAATAGACCATACCATGAAGCCAACTTTGAAAGTACTCGCTGGTAGATGTAGACGAAGACCTCCACATTCAACAGAGTGGAAGGACTTGGCCTGGTGTATTCTATTGGCATGGAACTGATAAAGAGGAAATAGACCAATCGCTTTTGTTGACTCTGCTATCATCGCGGTGCGTAGGACAAGTAAAAAGAATATATAAATATTATATATAAAAACTATATATATAGGCCCACTGTGTAGTATCAGCTGTGCATGCGCCTCCATCGCGCTATACTCTCTACGTATGTGCATGTATGAGTTGGGCAAAGCATGAAAGTGTTTCATATTAACTACATTTCCATGCAGCTCAAGTTTTAAACGCTACTTCGGCTGCTATGCTCGTAGTTAGTTTGCCTCATTTCCTTTCGCTTTGGTGGGTCACAAATATTTTTTTCATACCACATTGCATTATTCGTACGTATGCTGTGCTGTGTGTGTATGTGTCTTTGCATGTTCGAACTGTAATCATATTTAATGCATTTGGTAATCTAATTTGAATGACTCCGCCGCTCTAAAGTAATAACGGTAGCAAAATTTCAATTGCATGAGTTGCAATAAAATCGATTTTTATTTTGTTCCCTTCTTCTTTTCGGCGGCACAAATTTGGAAATCAATTTAAATTTTTATTTACAAAAATATTTATTGTTACAACTTCATTGTCGAACAATTTTCATAGATTATTTTCCAGTGAATTTAGGAAATAATTTGCAAAAAAAAAATTGGTTAGGAGCTCATTAAAAAAGTACGTGCATATAATTTTGAATAATAGATTCTTCTTCTTCTTAATGGGAGTAGGTACCGCTTACACAATTAAAGCCTAATAAAAATTAGGGCGCCATTCGGTTCTTCTCTTCGCTGTTTGACACCAATTGGCAATTTCAGGTGAAACCAGGTTGCTCTACATGATTCTTGCAACATAATGCAGGTCTTCTCGCTTCTCTGCTTCCACCGTACTCGCTGCAACAAATACTTGCAAAACTGGAGTGCTTTCATCCATTCGGACGACATGACCTAGCCAGCGTAGCCGCTGTCTCTTCATTCGCTGAACTATATGAATATCTTCGTATAACTCGTACAGCTCATCGTTTAATAGTCTACAGTATTCGCCGTTCCCAACTCGTCGGAAATCATAAATCGTTTGCAAAACTCTGAGGGCCGCTTCATTGGATGTTGACACCATCCACGTTTTTGCACCATATATAGAGTTTGGTTTTCGTACCTCGTCTACTCAGTCGAAAGTAGCACCTGTTGGCAAGAGTTATCTTGCGTTGGATTTCACGGTTGACATTATTATTGGCGTGGTCCCTAGACATACGAAATTATCTACAACCTCGAAGTTATGACGATCAGCAAGAAAGAGGGAGCCAAGCCGTAAATGCGCCGACTGCTTGTTTGATGACAGGAGATATATCATCTTGCCCTCGTCAAAAATGCATCAGCCAAATCGGGTAATACGGGTATCTAGTATCTATGACGATTCTCTACCTACCCGGTAGAAAAAAAAGAAAAAAAAAAACAAACATTGGTACTAAAAATGATTGACATTGGTTTACTATATCCTATAGCCCCAACACATCTGATTTCTTCAGATTTGAGAATTTAATTCTAAAATGAAATACCATAAAGTTGATGTGATCATGAAGGGTATAAAAAATGCGGCATGGCCGAAGCTACCTCTTCTTTATTGTTTTTATTTATTTTAAATTTTTTTGTTAAAATTTTTTAAGCGAAATATATTGTTATAAATAATTATTTGTCAAAATTTGCATACAAGTTGTGATTTATGTCATTTTTTTCTTTCTTTTTCAAATAGAGACTATTCTTCTGCACGCGGTATAAGCCGGTTTTAAAAAGTGTCATTGTACAACATACAGATATAAATATAAACATTTGTACATACGTACATACATATAGTACATATATTTAATTTGATTATGCAGAACTTTAAAACAAACCAAAATATATTAGTTTTGAGAGTGGTAACTGCTTCTTTTGGTGGGGAAGCAAGAAAGGAAGTTCTCACACATTAATAGCAAAAAAAAAAAAATATGCAGTAATTAAAATAAATTTACAAATGTTTCCGAAATCAAAGACGAAATCAACAGAAAATGCAAAAAAAAGTTGTTCAGCCACTGGTTTTGCTGTAGCTCGAATTCGGCTTTGCTGCTACTAAAAGTGTTTGGCGATTGTATGCAAGCGACATGTATACCATTTTAAACTTGCATGACATAATTATAGATTTATATATGTATATATAATTTGCATTTGCTAATATTTATTTTTCTTATTTTTATTATTATTTTTTTCTCTTCTAAAAATCTCTTCATACTCACTTGTGGGCTTTTACGAATTGTTTACGTCAAAGTCTATTGAACTGCGCATATGGCAGGCCTATCACTTAAAATGCTGATAACGATTACAGTAGTCCGTGATCGATGTTACATAATCAACAATAATTAATAATTTGGAAAATTATTTATTTGAAAATAACAAACATAGAACGTACACACCTTGGCCAAGTTACAATTAAATATATGTGATGTTCATCGTATAATTTGCAATGCATGCATATATGTTTCTACAACAACAAAAATATTATTTGACAATTTCCAAATTTGTTAACTTTGTATACCATAAATATTACGTAGGCGTTGGAGGCAAAAGCAGAGTGTTGACATATTTGTTGATTGATTTGAGTGATTTGAGTGATTTCGAAATATTGATTTATAATAAAAACTTAAATACATTTGGGTATGATGTTTATACATTTTTCTGTTCATTTAAATTAAAAATAAATAAATAAATGTATTTGTTTAGTTGATTAAAAATTTTTAATTTTATTTGTAAAATTTTTTCATTTAAATTAAAACTTCATATAAACAAACAAAGTACTTAAATTCAGTTAAGAAATATTTTTGGAAAGTTGACCAGCATTTGAAAATGTTTGCAAAGAATTTACATATTTTAAGATTTTTAACGTTAGATCTCCATCAATATATGTATACATATGTATGTAATTGTTTCTAATATGCGAATAAAAGTTCCATACAAAAATCCAACAACCGTTTGGCGGCTGCTTAGAAGACACTGCAGATCCCTTCACTTGTTGTAAAACCACCTAGTCTCCTTCATCTTCTTCTTTACTGACATTGACACCGCTTACTTTATTATAGCCGCTTTGCCAACATTGCACCATTAATTTCTTCTTTTCGTTGTTTGACGCCAATTGGAAATACCAAGTACAGCCAGGTCCTTCTCTACCTGATCTTTCCAATGGAGTGCAGGTCTTCCTCTTCCTCTGCTTCCAGGTGCAGGTACTGCATCGAAAACTTTCAAAGCTGGAGTATTCTTATCCATTCGGAGCTCCTGACCTAGCCAGCGTAGTCGCTCTTTCTTGATTCGCTGAACTTTGTCAATGTCGCCGTATGTCTCATACAGCTCAATGCTACATTGGCTGCGGTATTCATCGTTACCAACTCGTCGGGGACCATAAATCTTACGCAAAACCTTTCTCTCGAAAATTTTCAGCGTCGCCTCATCAGATGTTGACATCGCCTATGCCTCCGCACAAAATAGCAGGACGGGACTGATAAGCGACTTCTAGAGTTTGGTCTCTGCTCGTCGAGAGAGGACTTTAATTTTCAATTGTCTACTCAGTCCAAAGTAGTAGTTGGTTTTCAATGCTGTCATTGCTGATGGTATTAATACTTGTTCCAAGATAGACGAAGTTATCTGCTACTTCAAAGTTATGACCGTCAACAGTGACGTGAGAGCGGAGTTTGATGACAGTAGATATTTCGTTTCGCACTCATTCACTACCAGACCTATTTTCTTCGCTTCTTTATCAAGTCTGAAGAAAGCAGAAGGCTTACTGTAACACGGTCTTCGACATACGTCAGTAGTTCTACACTCTCGTAAAAGATTGTGCCTTGTCTATTTAGCTCGGTAGCTCTTATTATTTTCCCCAGCATCAAATTGAAGAAATCGTATTTTAAAGAGTGACCCAGCCTGAAACCCGGCATGATACCGAACGGCTCGGAGAGATATTTCCCAATTCTGTCTGTGCTTTTGGTATTGTCCTGCTTTAAAGTCGATGAATGGGTGATGTGTATCGGTTCTTGTTTCACGCGTATTTTCCAAGATCCGATCCAGATGGTGATCATCTGGTCGATGGTAGACTTATCAGGTGTAAAGCCACACTGAGATCCAATCAGTTTGTTTGGTAGGCTTGTACCACGATAATTGGCGTAAACTGTGGGATCACCACTTTTGTGGATATGGCAGAACATACTTAGGTTCCAACTCTTTCCAACTCTTCACGTCCTTGTTGGAATTGCTCTGGGGATAGGCCATCAGCTCCAGCTGCTTTGTTGTTCTACAAACAGGCAATCGCTATTCGAATCTCGTCATAGCAAGGTAGTAGAACGTCGATTGGGGTTTTCGGGTTCACCATCTCCGGGTGTTTCATTTTCAATGCCATTTAGCAGGAGGAGAAGTGTTCCCTCCATAAATTCAGTAAACTCTGCGCTTGAGTCACTAGATCACTTCTCTGGATCCTACAAAAATTTGCTCCGGTCTTGAAACCTTCTGCAAGGCGTCGTATCTTTTCGTAGAATTTTCTAGCATTACTAATGCTTCTCGGCTTTCGTTATCTATCTCACTCGCACGTGTGCCGCTCCAATTAACTATGCCACTCGAGAAATTATTCAGTAAATTATTGATATATGAAGCTTAAGTATCTACATGCGCTTATCTATA
This sequence comes from Ceratitis rosa, assembly GCA_037013455.1. NCBI lineage: Eukaryota > Metazoa > Arthropoda > Insecta > Diptera > Tephritidae > Ceratitis > Ceratitis rosa. The sequence goes on along the minus strand of JAWMAG010000105.1, from coordinate 735,981 downwards.
TATGAATGTAAATATATGCCGTAAATCATCTTCAGTACAGTAGTCGAGTGAACAATAGCCCTGAAGTTAAAGTAATCAGCCAGCAAGGAGCTTTTCGTGGTGTGCCAAATGATATAAGAGTAGTGTAAAATATGATATTCAATAGCAAAATATAATATATTTTAATGTACATATTTACCTATGCTATATACATACATTTGGATGCCACACGCATTATAACTTTGGGTTAATTTGCTTTTCTCTCATTCAATTGCACGTGTGTGTTGTTTATTTTTTGGTCCATATGAACCAGCCACAAATATAATACAATGCAAAAGACATCCGCAACTCGAACAATGATCAATATAAATAAGAAAGAAAATAGAAAATAGACCAAGGAAGCAACCGAAAAGTAAAGTACGTGTATGTAAACCAAAAAAAAAAAGAAGAAAAGTATTAAATAAAAAAAAGAAATATTAACGTAAATAAATAAAATAAAATTAACGCAAGCATCAAACACACAAAGGCAGCTCAAAAATTGCAAATTACTTCAATATAATAACTACAACAACAATAACACAAATTTAGAAACAACAATGAATTATGGCTTGTTATAATTATTGGGCCGTTGGCAATGGATGAAAATAAAGAAATACTTTAATAACTTCAAAAGTTTTTTGCTGTAAAGCTACATACATACGTGTACATACTATATACAGGGATATCAATTTTCCGATCTCGAAAATAAACGTTAATAAAATCAATTTAAAATAATTTGAACCTTTTCATTATATGTGAAGCACTACATCATTCAAATGAGCGCCACACGAAGTTTCGTAAACAATTTTAACGGTTTATGCGGCGTATCAGCGATCCACTGCCATAAATGTCTGACTTTAGACTAAAACAAAACATGTTTTGGTTTGACAGTTAAGTTTGACAGATGTCAAAATACAACACTCCACTTTTGAAACCACGAAATGAATAACCCTATACAAACACACACACACACATATGTGCCCGTGGTTATTTGCACACACATCTATTGTTATTATTACATTTCACAGCATTATTTTAAGTATTTTCGATTTTCTACGTTTTTGCACATCCATCAAATGCGATTATTATTTATTGTTGTTGTTATTGTTTGTTGTGCGAATGTACGCGTATTTACACTATGTAAATACACCGTCACCATCAACATGAAATCGAGAGTGTTTAATCGCCATCGAAGGTGAAGTGCACACTCCAAGCCCATTGCTCCTACACGTACATACTGTTGCTGTTGTTGTTTTTGTTGCTTAAATGACTCTCGTAAATAGTCAATAATGTTGAGAAAGGTAATGTCACCATTCCATTTAAGCCACTGAAGAAGCAACACTTGTTTGGCAAATTATTTAATTATTGATACGTGTGTGTTTGTGTATGTACATTTTTGGTGTTATTGTTGCTATACCTAAATAATGACCAGCAACATGTTGCTAGAGCAAGTTGGTTGTGGTTTTCATTAGTGAAAACGTAAACGTAAAAGAAAATGAATATAAAATTTATATATGTATTTAAAGTGAGACAAGAAATGAAATGTAAGAAGTAAGGAAGTCTAAGTTCGGGTGGAACCGTACATCAGACGCTCGATTGATATTTATTTGATATTGATTTCAACTATGGATCTAACATAGAACGTTTGTTATATGAGCGGTAGGTTTATTTCTGGACCTATTTATGTCAGCCACGCTTGGTAGATCTTTAGTCCACATTAAAAGTATTTAGTATACCTATCAAGTTAGGTTGGGTTCTGTTGATGAATCCTTTAAAAATATTCGAACTTGTGTCAAGCGGAGGGTGGAAAGTAAAAAACACCCTTATGACGCCGTAATTGTTGTCCGATTGCGCCCAAGTTCAGTCCAGATTCTGCCTATGTCCATTGGTTTTAGAGATATACTTTTTGATGTAGAGAGAATGCCACATCCACCAGAGTTTTTGTACATCCCCCACATTTCAAATTTAGCTACTAAGTTATTGTGATTTTCGTACTTTTGCTTTTAGTAAAATTACTTTGATATGGGAGATGGGCATGAACTTGGTCCGACTTCAACCATTTGCAACAAAAACCGTACTTGTGTTCCAATGAATGTGTGAAAGAAGTTTCAAAAAAAAAATGTCTCAATCCTTATTTGGGTTATCGTTTTCACAGACAGACAGACGAATCGACGGCCGTATATAAAAATATGTTCCTAACATATGTACTATACAAAGCGGCCGCAATAGCCGAGTGCTAGCATTGCGTACCGTCACTCTGAAGACCAGCCTTGGGAAACGACAGAGCCTTACTTACACGTATTCTTATTAAGTTGGTTGAGTTTTCATATGTAATTATATTTAGGCCCATTTCTCAGTATACGGTAATATTTCTAATTTCTACTCTAGTGTCCACATTGTCCACCGTGAAAACTTGAGCAATACTTCTGTAAGATGTAAAAACCAACCTCTGTGTAGCCTTTGGTTGCATTTTCAATGAAGCCAGCAACGATTGACCAGAGGTGTGCTATATAAAAGGGTTCCAGACCACCCCACTTGGATACAAACTACAACTCAGTCGAACCAGCATTTTCACTTATAGGCTTTAAAGTTAATATTATCATAACTTCGAGGTTGTTCTTTGAAAACGACAACGCCGAGACGGTCACTGTCAATTTGTAGCTTCATGGTGGTATTGTGGTAACCGACTCTTTTGCCCGTTGGAACTTTTAGTTTTTATGAGGACATGAGGATACGCAAAACACCGTGCTTATGCGGATAAACACTAAACTTTTCAGCTCTTGGGAACCAACATCTGTCAAGTTATGACTGAGTTGCTCTCAAATTTGTGCCAGAAAGTGGTCGAAAATTACTTCGAACGAATTTAGGTGTGCAAAAATTTGAAAGGTGGTCATTTGAATGACGTAGTATTTCACATATAATGCCAGGGTTCGAACCGCAAAATGGGTAGCATTGTAGTTTCTGGAAATCTGCCTTAACACCGGCAATGATATATCTAACAGAAAGACTGCGCTCTGTAAAAGTGGTGTATTGACTTTGTTCCGAAGTAAGGAAGTACCATAAGAAGAAGAGATAGACGCAAGGTCTCCATGGGGTAGGGGTTCAAGAATTTTTCCGCGGTAAGGCATGTCTGTCGTAAGCGGCGACTAAAATTCAAAAGTTTCCGTGACTGTCGAGCCTTTATATCCGAACGATCCGGATTTTTATCCGACCAAGGACTGTCACTACCGCAACATTCCACTAAAACTACTTTGAGAACGGGTTCAACAACAAGAACAAGAACAGATAGACTCATCAAAATTTATGCTGATATGATCAGAATGATGAGCTGAGTTGATTTTGCAATGTTTGAAATGTATTTTTAGAACAAAACCATTATATTTGGGTGAAAAATTCGTCGGGAAAGCATCTGAGAACTTGAAATTTTACACACATAAATTGAAATATATATATGTATGTACATTGAAATTGAATAAGCTCATGGAAGTTATAAAGACTTCGACATGGCGGTATTTCTATCTTGTTTGTGTATTAATTTGCTTCAAAGTAAATCAAGTTTACCAAGTTCAGCACAGCATACACGTAGCTCAGCAACGAGTTCATTTTACCCCTGCCATATAAAAATTTCAAAGACAACCCGCCACTTTGAGTCTCCAATTATAAAAGAATATTTCCATTTACTACGAATACACCAAAACTCAGCATTAAGTCTCCCTAAATATTTAGTGAAGATGCTCCTCGCTCTCTAGCAACATCAAAGTCTCCACTGAACAATATTCAACTCACCCACACATACACAAAAACAAACTCAGCTGCGAAGCGCTTCTTTACGCTCATATTGTTGTTTGTTGCTCAGATTCTGCAACAATTGCAACTCCAGCCACTGTCACTTGCTGTTGCTGCTGCTGCTGCTGCCAACTTTGATGGTCTTACTGTTTTGTTTATGACCTGTTGTGCTATACAAATGCGCACTGCTATCACCAACACTACAGTTCATAGGTATTTGTTACTCCGGCTCCGGCTGCTGTTGCTGACTGTTTTCCAGTTTGTTGCTCACTTGTCGACCGCGACGACGACGACGACGATGAAAACAACGATATACTAGTATGCTATGCTCGCGGCATCTGCTTGAGCATCTTACGCTGCCTTCTGACCTAATGCAAGTAGATGTGTGAGTGTGTGTTGGTGTGGAAGATGGTGGCGGCACCTTGTGAATTTTTATGCCCAAATGTGCATGAATGAAATTTCAGTTCTTGACAAAACATCGAAACGAACGGTAGTGTGCTGCCAAATAGCTCGCTCGGTGCTCGCGAAAAAGTAGATAAATGAAATAAATAAAAGTAAATTAAATATATTTTCTATTAAAAAGCAATGTAGTGAGATTTTATTTTTGGAAACATTTTCTATTAAAAAGATTGTGAAACAATTGAAGTGTTTAAAATTCGTGGCAATTGAAATATTTATTTTAATTTTATATTTTTGAATCACAAATACTTTTAAAAAATATTTTTGAAAAAGAGTGCGCATTTTTTTCGTACTTTCAATATTCGTGCACTAGTGACCCAAATCGTCTTTATCGCCCTACTGCCATGTCAATCGCTGATACTGCATCGTCGCTCAATGAAACTTAGCACAGTGGGAAATATTTTGTTGATTTTGTGTAAAAAAAAACAAAAGGAAGAAAAATTTTTATGATTATTTTTTTTTTTGATTAATTTGAATTAAGTTGCGAAAATTTTGTTCACAAAGGGCAAACTAAAAACAAGAACTCATTCCAGTAAAGCGAAAGATTTTTGGAAGGTTTTCAAAAATATTATTTAAAAAATTTTAAGTAATATAAATTAGGTGAATTGAATTCTGAAACTATTTCTTTCTCTATGTAAAAAACAGATGAAACAAAAATTAAAAAATTTAAAAAAAATCATGACAGAATATTATGTCCCATGCGACAGAAATAAATTTTAATTTCAATAGAAACTTAAAAATAATGAGTTGGTAAAATCAAAACTTTTTCTAAGACAGAAATTCTAAATCTTGTATTGACCTGAGGCATTACTGCTTTCTACTTCTGTAGAAATTCCATTAAAGATATAAAATAAATTAAATTAAATTAAAACCCATTTGGAGATTATTTCATTTACGGCATTGATATTTACGTAGAGAATAAAAAGAATAAGAGGCATTTTGCCTTAAAATATGTACAATTTGTTTTTCATAATAAAAAAAAGATATATAATAAAAAATTATGTCCCGTGCGACAGAAATACATGTTAATTTCAATAAAAAACTCTAAATAGTTCGTTGTTTTTTCAAAGAGAGTACTTCTAAAACTCCTTTTGACCTGAAGCATTATTGCTTTCTACTTCCGGAGAAATTCCATTAAAGATATATATAAAAAATTAAATTAAATTAAATCGCATTTGGAAATAAAAAAATTCAAATATTGAAAAAAAAGTATGTCCCATGCTACTGTGTATAAACTTCAGTTTTACCAAATATTATAAATAATTTGTTGATAAAATCAAAATTTTTTGGAGACAAAAATTCTAAAACTCATATTGACCTGAAGCATTTTTGTTTTCTACTTCTCTCTGTGTCCCGTGCGAATATCAGATTTTCACTAGAAAAGAAAGTTACTCAAAATCAAACTCAGCAGGTGGTATAAGGGCAATAATCTGTAGTTCAAAATATACAGCAGTTTCAAAATTAATATAAGGACTGTCCCGTGCGACATGACAGGAGTAGCCATATATGTATGTATGCTTAAAATATTAGCGCGGCATTCTCTTTTATACAAATGTAAAAAATCTCCACTATCAGTTGGCTCTTCCAGTTATTTTACACAAAATCTCTTCAAAAATTGTCCACTGTTACCTGCGGTGTCAACGTGTGTGTGTGTGTGTGTTTGTGTGTGTATTTGTCTTACCCCAAAAATGGAAATGGATAAAATGAAAAATCACATTTTTGTGCAAATGCTAACAAGTTTTCCTTGGCAATAATGTTTTTGCAGCGCCCACAACAGAACACAACAACAACAACAGCAACAAACAAATATACAAGCAAGCGCAGTGCAACACTTTCCGTCTGTCCGCCAGTAAATTGGCAGACAAGAACGCTCCTCATTCGCTCATGTGATCGCATCTTCAACATTGCCAGCTCGTGCTGCTGCTGCTTTTGCTGCCGTCTATAACGACGCACGTCGCTCAGTTTGTTGCTGGTGGTGCAATGTCGTATGTTGCTGTTGTTGTTTTTGTAATAATTTTTAGTGTAATTTTCAGTTGCATTCTTGACATAAGCAGCATTGCCAAAGAAGTCGATTCGGCGACTTGAATTCGCTCGCTGTGATCTTTTGCTCTTTAGCCGCTTCGCGTGGCTCAACAACAATGGGAATGCTCGCGGTAGCGGCGGCGGCAGCAGCAACAGCAGCAGCGAAGATGCTAGTCACAAGACTACATTTTCAGCAATTTTTTTAAAAATTTTTTTTAAGAAATATTCGTGTGATAACCAAATTTGTTGACGAGTTTCATGAAACATTTTCTGTTCTTTTGCTTTCTTATTTCCTTTTCTCTAGTTGTCTCATAGTTTGCTTTAATTTTTATTTCAAAATTGAGTTTAAAAAGAGAGGTAAATTTATTAAAAAAAAAAATACTTTTAGGGTCAATGAGCTGCTATTAGCTACAGATAAACACCTTTTTTACTGATGAAAAATAAGAAATCTTTTTCAAATTTATTTTTAATTATTCTTTTGTCTCTTACGCTGTTTTTACGACACAAATAATGAATGTTTCATATGTATGACTGTGTGTTTCTGCGGGATTGGCTGTTTTGCCTGCACTATCATTTGTGAAATATGTTTTTTTTTTTTTAGAATTCGGAAAAACAATAGACCACGACGGTATATTCAAAAAAAAGTGCTGAATTATTTTTCGCGCGCGCGTAAATAATCTTATCTTTTTTTTCAAGGGAATGACTAAGAAAAAGTGTCGTAACTTGAGGTGAAACAACTTACTAAAAAAATTTTTTTTCAACGAAATTTTCAGAAACAATACATTAACGCTTCGAAAAGAAGCATATTTTGTAAGTAACGGACTATTTCAAAGTTTATTGGAAATTTTTGTAAAAAAAGGTGAGTCAGAATTTAATTGAATTGATTTAAATATATTATAGCTCTAGATAAGTGGGTATCGAGCAGTGCGAGCAGCATATAGAATACAGTATATAGAATTGATTTTTAAGTAAGTTAAATTGGTTTGATCCAAGAATCTAGTGCTAAACATTTTCCTCATTCCAAAGTAAACGTACAGGAAGTAGAGTGAAGGCTTTTGAATAATTGTTATTAAAAAAATATATATATATATATATATATATATACCTATACATTATTTTTAATATTATAATAATATTTATAAACAGTTTTTTTTTTAACCGAGAACAAAAAAATTTTTATGTACTAAATTTTAATGAAACCCCTTAAACACTTCACACAAAGAAAGAATGTATAAAAAATTTATTGTTTTTATATTAAAGGGTGGTTAAATTGTAAGGGCCGATGTTGAATGTTAACCACACCTAAACGCCAAGTTTTTTTCCGAATTTAATTTGACATTTCTCTATCAATTTATGTACTATTGTCTTAAGTTTATTTTCAAAATTATTTTCAACTTTTTAGTACAATATTCTTTAAAAGCGTGTTTTTTAGTTTTTTAAACTATATTTATTACTATAAAGTTCCAACACTGTCAGTACATTTTTACACACTTTGATACTCTTGAGGTGATTTTCAATCACTTTTTGAAACATATTGGGCGGTAACTTAGCCATAACTTGATGATTGTTTATTTTCTAGTGCTCAAGAGTCAAAGGTTTATCCGCATAAAGACGGGTTTTCACGAATCTCAGGAAAAAAGTCCAAAGATTTCAATTCGCACGATCGTCGCTGAAAAAAAATTTTGTTCGAAAAATCACCGTCAACTGCAAAATCCAAGTGCAAAATACGCCATTCTTTACTTCACTTTAAACTGGATCATTTCGGGGTTCCTTCTTCCTTTTTCAAGTTACATCTTGTGTTTCCCTAGGCGGTCACCTCGGCCCCTTACTCTTCCTTATATTCATCAAAGACCTTCCAAATGTGGTTCTACATTCTAGGACGGTATCAGGTTTTCGGTCACTGGTCTGTTGAATATTTCGCTTATCTTTCAGACGCGCACCTCGGTCGGTTGGAAAAGAGAAGAGTAACGCTCTTGAGAACGTCGAGAAATAGACATCTTTGGGTCAGCGGTTACACTTTCACTTATTATGAAGTGTAACGAGTAAAATGCTGATGCAAATGCGTTATAGTATTATCAGTAACCGATACAGTTTCTTCTAAATCTTTAAATTTTTACCAATTGCTTGAGTAATTGGACGTGTAAGTGCATCTTAATCTCAGCTTAAATCACGAAATGTAGCCACGTTTGAATCATCAGATTTTTGTTGTAGATTTTTACAATTTTAACGCATTATGCGATTGTTAAACGATGCATTTTCATAAGTGCCTGACTTTGAACTAAAACTAAACATATCTGGTTTGACAGTTAAGTTTGATAGATATAAAAATATAGCGCTGCACTTTTGAAATCATGAAATGTAACACCCTTTATAATAAATATTTATGTTATCGTATACAAATGCGCCCCTGCGGAGTATTAAATTTACAACACTCACAACAAATAATAATAAATGTTTGTTGGAAAAAATTCTTTTCGAATATAACAATAGCCAATTAATTTCAATATTATTGTCAATTCTGAATTGAACATAAGACTTTGTTTTTGTTTATATATACATATGTAATACTTACGAAAAGCTAGTCTTAAAATCTCAATTAATGCATAAACATATATACATACATTTGCCAAAATACAATTTAAACTCTCCAACATAATAAATGACGAAGCAAATTAAATGAAGAGCAATAATAATAATTTTACAGAAAACTTATTACAACTGCGCATAAATCTGCAACGGAATGGTAAATAATTTTTATTTTTAATATTTTTACTTCTTCAGTGAAATATATGTACGAATTGTACGAAGCCTGTGAATTTGACATTTTATGCTTTCCCAAGAAAGGTATTGAGTTGTTATTTTTTGATTGAAAAAGCAAATTGAAAACTGAGGTTTTCTTTTATTAAAAAGGGAAAACTCAAAATTGAGTTTTTTCTCATTATTATTTGGAGATGTATTTAAAAATTACATTTATGTAAAAAAAGGTTCTATAAAGAGGTGTAATATATGTATATAAATAAATGAATATATATATACAAATATAAACGAGACTTTATCCATAACTCGACAAGTACAAGACATATGGCCATACTTTTTGTTTGCTTAGGTTGGCAGGACTGTTATATGTTTACATGTCAAATTTGAGCGCGATGTGTCACATAGTTTGTTTTTTACGGCACTATAAACAAGTCAACCTCGAGTGTGTTTTTCGAATTTTACTATGGAAATTTAACGTTGAGCAAAGAGTTTGTTTGAAATTTTGTTATTCCAACGGAATAAGTGCGACGGACGCAATGAAAATGTTGCAGAAGGCATATGGGGAGTCTTGCCTATCACGTGCACGTATTTTTGATTGGTATAAATAGTTCAAGGACGGCCGTACATCGCTGGAGAACTTGCCCTATGATCGTCGTCCAGCAACGTCAATAAACGAAGAAAACGTCGAAAAAGTAAAGAAAATTGTGTTGGAAAATCGTCGTGTGACTGAAAGAGAAATAGCTAGTGAGCTTAACATATCAAATGGATCCGCTCATAGCATTATTCACGCTGTTTTGGCATGAGACGTGTGTCTGCTCGACTTGTTCCAAAATTGTTGAATTTTCTTCAAAAAGAGGAACGTAAAACTGTCGCCAAAGAAATGCTCACAATGAGGGATACGGACATCCAGCACATCATAACTGGTGACGAGACTTGGGTCTATGAATACGATGTTGAAACAGCCCAGCAATCATCTGAATGGCGCCTTCCAAATGAGCCGAAACCCAAAAAACCACGTCAAAGTCGATCGAAAATCAAAATTATGCTCACTGTTTTCTTTGATAGCCAAGGTGTTGTGCACTCGGAATTCCTTCCAGAAGGTCAATCCGTTAATGCTGAATATTATTTATCCGTTTTGAAGCGTTTGCGTGAGAATATTCGTCTCAAAAGGAAGGATTTGTGGGACAACAAGTCATGGTTTCTACATCATGATAATGCGCCAGCTCATACGTCTCGTCTTGTACGCGATTATTTGACCAAAAACAACGTAAATATTGTTCCGCAAGCACCGTATTCACCCGACATGGCACCGTGTGACTTTTTTCTTTTCCCTAAACTCAAATTGCCGCTTCGTGGAAAGCATTTTCAGTCGATTGAAGTCATAAAAGAGAATTCGAAGAAGGAACTGAAAGCCATACCTAAAGCGGCCTACCAGAAGTGTTATGAAGATTGGAAAAAAAGGTGGCATATATGTATCGCCTCTAATGATGACTATTTTGAAGGGGATAAAATAAATATTGAAAAATAATTAACCGTTTTTGTTTTATTGAGCCAGTCTCGTTTATATTTGAGGAGGTATATATATGTATATAATATTATAATAATATTTTTTATTTAATTTTCTTGTACTAATAATATTTATAATTATTTTATACATTTTATTTTTTTTTCTGGTTTAGTTTATATTATTTTAATTTTTTTTAGCATACATTATTTTAGTTTATTACATTTTAACTTATTTTATTTTAAATATTTTACTTTGCTTAATGTTTCATAACTTTTTATTTTACTTTGTTTTATTATATTTTACTTAACATAATTTAATTCAATTCAATTTAATTTTATTTTATATTGTACTTTTAATTTATTTTTACTTTCCTTTATTTTTAATTTTATTTTATAATATTTTGCATTATTATAATAATATAAATATGTATATATAAAGAAAAATTGTTATTAAATTCAGAAATAAAATTTCTCTCTTAATTTACTAGCGATTAAGTAATTTATTTTGCAATCACACATTTTGTATGTATGTATTTTGTATTTATATGATATATGCACGTATTTATTTACATAACCACACACCCTTCTGGTCATATAAGCATAATTTCAATTTAATCACTTCCGCAAAAAGCAAAAGTAATTATTTGAAAATTACACTTTTTGAAAATTAATAAAAAAAAAATCCAAAATTCGTTTTTTGTGAAATTTTAATGACATGCTGAATAAAAGCGTTCAACATAAATGATGAACGTGATGCATGGCACAATAAGCAGATTTCCACCCAAATGGCATCAAGCGAAATAGGACATAATAAGAAGCTTAACACGTTGGGGCGAAAAAATAATAATAATAATAATAAAATAAAATTAGGGTAAATAGAGTTGAATTTTTTATATACCTACAGTAGCAAAAATATAAAAGCAATATTTAATCAATTAAATTGTGTAATAATAATTAAGGTGCAACGTAACCACATAATCACTATTATACGAGCTGCTTTTTGTATTTTTGAATTTTTTATAATTTTTTATAATTTTTTTCTTTTTTGTACACAATAAATACAACAAAGCCAGACAATATTACAATAGAGATTTTTTTCTTATACCATCTCTCGAGTTCCTTGCCAATTTCATTTCAATTATTATGAATTTCATAACTTTTTTGACGCTGGCGTTGCCAACATACATACGTACATAGCTATTATTCTCAACACATTGTGAAGGGTCAAGAAACTAAGCGGGTGAAATAGCAAATAACTTAATTATTTTCACTAACATAAAATGAAAATTAGTAGAATAGTAAAAAAATAATAGCGGCGCTTGCGTCATCTCTTCATTTTTACAGTTTTAAAAGCGAAAGTCATTAGTAAGAAAATAAACGTAAATTTGTTAGTTTCTAATATTTCCACTTTATTTTCTACGCTTATCGTTTTTTCGCTTATATTTCGTATTTTCTGTCTTAAGTGGCGTACAAAAGTGTGCTGTAGGTGTCTGTACGGTTGTATTTGAAAGCTTGTCGGAGCCTTATGTATTTTATTTTTTATAATTTATGCACGTTTAAGTTTTTTTTTTTTTTTTGATAGAAATTGAACGCAGTTGAACTGCTGATCCAGTGACCTGGTTTGAAGATAAACAAGCGTCATGTGGTTGACGTAAGGAAATTGCTTTGAAATATTAAAAAAAAGTTTCATTTTGTAATTTTGAATTTTTCCTCTAATACTTTGTTATAAAATTTTAATGCACTCCATATTTTAATTTAGGTTGCTTTTAAATAAAGACATAAAATGTAAAATTTCTGTTTATAATAAAGTTGAATTGAGCATTCTGAGCACTTTAATAATTACATTTTTTTAATATCTTTGCACAAATGTTCAAAGTACGGCGAAACCTAATAATTCTTTGATATTTTTTTAATTGGAAAAAGGAAATCAAATGCAAATTTTAAGTCAACTAAATTAGAATGTACGTTTCTTGACTTCTTTAAATTAATCGTAATTTGCTTAGAGTTAGCAATAAAAATATGTGACATATTTTATACATTACAATAATTAAAAAAATTACCAATTTACAATAAATTGTAGATTTTAAATAAATATTCATTATAATTTATTTTTAATTTTCTTATTAACTTTCGAAAACCTTTATCTTTTACTTATTTATTTTTATTTTTCTTACTTTTTTGTTTTGATTTATTTTTCTTGTTATTTCTATCTCATTTATTTATTTCATTTCGTTTGATTTCATTTCATTTTATAATATTTTACTTTAGCTAATTTATTTATTTTTTTATTTTAGTTAATTTTATTTGAAATTCTTTTTAACTCATTTGACTTTTTTTAATTTAATTTTGTTGTACTAAAAATAGTTCAAATTTTTATATACATTTTACTTTATTTCTGTTACTATTATTTTATTTTGTTTTAGTTTATTTTTATTTTATTTTTTAATTTTTTATTTATTTTTATTTTATTTTACTTTTATTTATATTTTGCTTTAATTTATTTAATTTTATATTATTTCATTTTCTTTTAATATATTTTACTTTCTGTTTTTTTTATATTATTTAATTTAGTTTTAATTTAATATATTTTATTTTCCCTCATTTCGTTTTATTTGTTATTAATTTTACTTTATTTTCTTTTAATATATTTTATTTTCTCTTATTTTATTTAATATAATCTAGTATAATTTAATTTAGTTGAAATTTAGTTTAGTGTATTTTAATTTATTTAATTTTTTTATATTTTTTTTTTTTTTTGTATTTTATTTCATTTTATTTTATTCTATATTTTAAATTTATTTTTGTTTTACTTTATTTTGATTTATTTTATTTTATATTAGTTTATTTGATTTTATTTTGCTTTGTCTTTTACTTTGTTTTATTTTTTATTTGAATTGTAAAATATAATTCAATTAAATTTTATTTTAATTTTACTTATTTTTATTTATTTAAAGTAAAATATTTATTAAAATAAAATATGTGTTTCATTTAATTTTATTTTATTTATTTGATGTTAAATAATTTAGTCTACTTTTTATATTTAATTTATTTGTTTTGTATGATATAATATTATTTTATTTACCAAAATTTTTTATTCTTTTCCTTCACTTAATTATATTTTGTTTTGTTTGATATTTTAATTTTTAATTTTATTTAAAGATTTTTTTTACATTATTATATTTTATGTAATTTGTAAGTTTGATTGTTTTTATTTCATCTAGTTTAATGTTATTTTATTTTAAGTAGTTTTTGTCTACTTTTATTTTATTTTATTTATTTTTATTCATTTGATTTAATTGAAAGTAATTCTTTTTTGTTTAATAAATAGTTTAATTTAATATTATTTTATTTTATTTTACTCTATCTGAATTTACTTTATTAATATATTCTTAATAATTTGTACTAAATTGGTTCGGCTTAATTTTTTTTATTAATCTATTTTTATGTTTAAGTTAATTTTATTTAATTTAATTTTGTTAAATTTATGTAATATAATTTTTTATTATTTAGCTTAAGTAAATTAATTTAAGTTGATTTAATTTTGTTTGATTTATAAAATTTTATTTAAATTATTTTAGTTTTTATATTATTTTAGTTAACTTTTTATATTATTTTATTGAACATGATTTATTTAATTGTGTTTTATTGTAATTTTTAATTTTTATTTTATTTTATTTTGTTTCACTTTTTTAAGAAATTTTATATTTTTGCTTTTTTTTTTGGTTTTTATTTCATTTTATTTCATTTTCTTCCATTTTATTGTACTTTCTTTCATTCATTTGCATTTATATTTCTTTATTTGGTTTGTTTTAATTTTTATTATGTTTTTATTCTTAAAATTTTTTAGTTTTTTTAAATATTTCCTTCTTATTCTTTTATTACCATTAATAAATGCATGCTAAATTTAAAATTAATATTGAGGTTTTTAGAAATTTTAGAAGATTTTTTTTTTGTGAGATCAGCCTTAAACATTTTTTAAAAACATTTTCAGAAATATTAACTTCTGAAAATATTTAAATGGAACACTATGTACGTGAACAAAACATTATAGCACCCAAGCAAACTGAAGCAATATAGCTTTTGTCGTACAAAAATGTTGCAACACAAATTAAAAAAGAGTCTAAGATCAATATGCCGAAACAACTTCATTGTTACATAAAATTTATTTTGACTGCTACATACATATTTCTTATGCAAACAGTTTCATTTGTAATCATAAACATTTTGCTACTGATGATATTACCACCAAAAAGTTATAGGAATTGCAATGCAGCCATTTGTTATATTGCTTATTGCACATAAAACACTCGTGCAAATGCATTTAAAGGTAAAGAAGAGGGGAGTATTTATGTAACGCAATAGCGATAAAGCAATCAATATGAAAACTGAAAATTTAGTCACACTGTAGTTTGCCATGCAGCGCGCGCCTCATTAAAAGATATTCCGCAAACGTAAGACTTACACAATATTCGCGAAATATGCTCCCTAGTAATGCAACAACGCCATCTCATAGACCCTTAATGTACAGTTCAATATGTTATTTCCAAAAGTTATTTGCAAACATTTAATTTTTCTCTACATCATACTGCAGGGAGTTGCAATGACTCAACTACAATTACCCAAAACATTTAGAAAATTAACTAGGCTCATTAAAGAGAAAAAATTAATAAATAAATAAAAATAATAGAAAATTATAGTAAAATTAGTAATACTACACCAATATTAAAGAAAAAAATCTTTTAAAGTGATTTTCACATACAGTACAGCAAACACTCACCCATTACCTTATTGTTTAGCCGGGTGAGAATTTCAGAACAATCCACATACACACACACACAAACATTCTGGTTGCTGAACATGAGAAACAGTAGACTTAAGCAACAAACTTGTTTCGGAGTCTCATCACATTAACATACAAATGAGTGAATAAACTTGTGTGAAGACTTGTTGCAGTTGACAGTTATGTGTAGTTTAGTGCAAAAAAAACTCTACTAGCATAATGGTCAACAGTTGTGTATGCTGCATATATACACATATACATACATATGCTGAGAAGGTGTGGCGGTATTTTGTACAGTGTACCCACAAGCTGTAGAACGAAACTGAAAGCATGAAGGTGAAGTTGTTAGTATTGTAGCAAAGCATTTGGAAATTATTATTACTTTTTTGTTTTGCATTTAATCATATAATGAACAGTGGGGAACACAATTAGACGTATGCGACGTATTTTGCTCTACTAAGAATCGCTTAAAAGAACTCAAAAACTTAAAAAAGATTATTTTGAAACTCTGAAAATTTTGCTAAAAAGTTTCTTTAAAAAAATTATTAATTTTTTAGTTTCAAATAAACAAACTGAAAATTAAAAAATTTATAAAAATTTAATAATATTATTTTTGGGGTTTTATTTTATAACTCTGAATTTTGCTACAAATATTTTGTAAAAATTTGTGAATTTACTTATAAATTTAAATACAAATAAACCAAAAAAAAAAAAAAATGAAACAACTTTATTTTTGGAATTTTAAATCCAAATTCGAAATATTTAGCTACAAAGTTTTTTTTACAAAAATTTTTTAATAAAAATAAATAATTAATAAACCAAAAAATAAAAAAATTTATAAATTTTAAGAATTTTGTTTTGGGATTTTATTTTGTAACTCTGAATATTTAGCTAAAAATATTTTGTAAAAAATTAGTTTATTTAATTTTAAATTAAAATATAAATTAAAAATAAATAAAAAGAAAATCATAAAAATTGAAAAACTTTATTTTTGGGGTTTTAATTCCAAACTCGGAATATTTAGCTACAAAGTTTTTTCACAAAAATCGGTTTTTTTTTAATATAAATAAATAGTTAATAAACCAAAAAATTTATAAATTTTCAGAATTTTGTTTTGGGATTTTATTTTGTAACTCTGAATATTTAAATAAAAAATTATGTAATTTTTTTAATAATTTTTTTGTATTTTATATAAAATATAAAAATAAAAATTAAAAGAAAAATTTTAGTTCTTATTTGGCTAACGAGTGAAATATTTTTTGACACGTTTCTTTTTATAAATTTTTGAAAAAAAAATTATGCAAATTTTCAAAGTATAAATTTTTTTAAACGAATTTTATTTAATGGAAAATATTTGTTTAGCTACTCTTTACCGTAGTAATTTTAAAATGCATTTAAGGCCAGGTTTCTCTAATTTTTTTTTTAAATTTGAAAGTTTTTTTTTTCATGTAAAATGCTAGAAAATCTCTTAGAAATAATATAGAATTAGTCTCGAAGGTCTAAGTATAGAAGATAGAAGAGTAGAGCGCGCCAAGCGGTAAATCTAGCCGCTCGCGTACTTTAATCGCCGTTTTCTCGAAACCACATTTTTTCAACTGGGTGACACTGTTATTTACAGCCTATTGAAGTTATCAACAATAACTATATGGCATTTTACTCCTAAAATGTCTCTCTATGGCCGGAACTACAATCAAAAATATTCATTGTAATTTAAGAAATTTATAAATAATTAAAATTGTAAAAATGGTAAAAAATTAAAAAGTCCGCCTTTTTTTTTTGCGAAAATGTTTCATTGTAGTTCCGGCCATAGCCAATGTGATACAGCATAAGAAACCGTTTTCAGATTATTCGTTATACAATTATCGTGTCACTCACCAAAATAAGGGACGCATTTCAGCAGCAATTTTAAGAGCCGCCATTTAAAAAAAATTTTTTTCAATTAATATTTTTTATACGTCTACTTGCCTACAAAAAATTTGATTTATAGATATTATTTTTTTAAATAAATAAAATTTGTTTAAAAAAAAACACGGTTTTTTTGAAGGAGCCTGACCTTAGAAAAAGTTGACGTTAGCCCTGCCATTAAAAATTTGAATGAAAACTCTTTTTAAGTATTTAAAAATAATCACAAAGTATTTATTTTTACATGCCACTGTACTTTAATTACCACATAACGCATGGCTACTTAAGAATTGCAAAAAAAAAATCGAAAGATTAATTTGTGTATTACTCAACTGGAATCTGTCTAATTAATAGCACCCACATTTTTGTTGGCCGCTTGCTCCTCACAACCCGCCCTAATGAAAATAAATAACAGAAATTTACTGTGATTGCAGTGAGAAATGATCATCATCGTTACTGGTGCTGGCGGCAAATATGAGGAGGTGATGTAAGCTTGATTTTCACTTACAAATGTGGATTGCCAATGCAAAAGTAGAGCTAGAGTGTATGTACTTATACATACATATATACATATAAACATATAAACATATATACCAAGTGACTTGCTGGTTAGTACAGTAGAGATTATCTTTACTTTTTATTCTTTTTTTTTACAAGAGACTGACTTGAATTTATTGGTTTCACTGATTGCCGCATTCAAACCATTTCCCTTTCAGTATTTTGTGTATTTTTTAAATTTTCTTTTTGTATGTAACTAGTTTGAGTGCGCATGACTAAACGAAGTGCGCAGCCGAATCAAAGTCTCAGTGCTTTTGAAATACATTGCAGGGCTTTCAAGTTGAATAGCAGCCGCTAACATCTTCAAACCACAAAAGTCTGCCATTTGACCCCAAGTGCCAACAGACAATTCAGACATGAAAATTAAAAAAAAAAAATTAAAAAAAATTAAAAAACAAAAAACAGAAAAGCAGAAAAATAGCAAATGCAGTGAATCGTTTGTAAACCACAACGCTTTTTGTGTGGTGTAAATAAAATTGTTCAATTTTATTAGTCGCCTATAAACACTAACCTGCACACACACACACACACACACACATACACACGCTCAATACACTTATTTGCTGGTGTTCGTGATTTTCGGCGATTTGTTGCGGCCAATCTGGTGATTGAGTGTAAAATCCCACCAATTTGGGCGCACTGTCACATTTTAATGGCTGCATTTTGCTCTCAGTTTTAACACTTTGCGCCTCAAGCGCTTCACCTCTCCCCAACTCACATAGCCATCGAATGTCGTTATGTGTTGATTTCCTTTATATTGTTGAAGGTGTTTTTTATGTTGCCTGCACTTTAACCATTTGCAGCGAATTTGGCTGTCGATTATTGCCTAAATGGTTGACTTTTAATGCCAGTTCAATGGTAATTGTGTAAGATTAATAGCCAATGGCGAATGAAGATGCCAAATGTATCAGTGGACCTTTTCGTATGTGTTTGCATGTAACTTATTGTGCCGGATAAGGAAATGAATAAATTTGACAGACGTTTTTATTTGTAACTAATTACAAGATATTGTTGTTGAAAAAAAAATTGTAGCAAGAAATTTAAAATATTATTCTTGCTTTAAAATTGTATCTCATGTTTGGAATTTTGTTGTGAAACACTACACTGCAGAGCGTCTTATCTTTTTATTTTAGAGAGGAAATATTCGAAAGATACCAACAGTTTTGCAGACGGTATCCCTATATCATATTGTTTACTAACTTACATCGCATTCGGGGCAAACCAGAATTGCGTAGCAGTGCCGCTACGAACTAAAACCTTAACTCCATAATCATTAATTGTATTCGGCTCACGGACCTGCTGTTGGGCATTACATCGTGAGGTTAAGTTTAGCCAATGGATTACCAAAAATGTCTTTCTGTCATATATACATATATATATAATATATAATTGTAACCGCTTAAGCGATTTTCAGCCGAGTTCCTCCTCCAAATGGGGGACCTTCAGTTTATACTAAGCTGCCTTTGAACGGCTGATGGTTTTTTATGAAGAGCTTTATTTCATGTCAGAAATACAATCGGAGGGGTTGACATTCCCTGCCGAGGGGCGACCTCAATTAGAAAATTTAACTTAATTTTTTATTTAAATTAATTTTCTATAACTTTTTTGGATGTTAGTAAGACACAAGAATTTGAACCCGAACCTTACGAATGGCAGTACGGAATGCTAATCACTCGGCTATTGCGGCCGCCTTTCTGTCATGCCACAACTTCCGTCTAAGCTTTTGCAGAACTATTGTAGACCATATAAGATTCATTTTGATTATAGGTATACCGTTTAATTTTACCTAGCGTTACTCGATCCATATTGTCATTTTCTCTAAGTTGGCTCTCCCACATTTCCATATATCGGGCAGAGCGTTTTCTCCGCCATATTTGAAGAGATATTTTGTGTAACGACCATGCCTTGCCATAAACTGTGCCAGGTTAAAGTCAGTTTCACCATCCTTTCTCTCTAATAAAGCTTGCACACTTGCAATAAGTTTATATGTCCATCTTACCGCATGATACCTGCTATGATCCCGACCGCCTTGTGTGGTATGGTGCGAAATACGCTATGGACCCTGATGGCACTAAACCGAATCGGCAACTAACCAAAAAAGTGACAAAGGAAAGGTGGACACTATTATCTCGAAGATTGCTCTCAAAAAATCCATATACATAAAAAACTTTGTTCTGAATGGCTGATGGATGAGCCCGCAGCCTAAGCCACTCATAGTAGAGACGTTAAAACTTGTTTTTTCTTTACGGGAAGTGGATCTTGGACCAATTTATTACAAAATATCGTATTTATCGTTCCATTTGCTTAATTTTGGGAACATATTTACAGGAGATAATTACATAAGTAGATAACCTCTGAACCTGGCTGGGATGATCTATTCGAAAAGATCGTTTTCCTGGCTCGACAAACTTGATTATTGGAACATAGATAGCCCAATTAATTTTTAAATAGGTTTTTCGGGATATGAACCAAAGACCGATTTTTAAGAAAAAATCGAGATCTTGTTTCAATATGCTTCAAATGTGGGACGTAATTAGCTCTTTTCCCTGGCTAATGTGTGAGGACTAATCTTTCTTTTATTTTCTTTTGAAAACCATTAAAAAAATTTCGATTAACTACAGCCATGCGGGATCAATTGTGACATATGTAGTAACAAGTTATCCATTATTTTTCATTATTATCCGATTTAAGTCAAATATGCACCGTTTCGCACGATAACTTTTTGCAATTTTTAAGGTATGCCTCTATCATAGAAAGCCTTGCCACTACTGCCAAAAAAATTGGGAAAAATGATTTTCACATTCTTCACTTGAGGCCAATTCTTTATCAGCCAAATCATTCGCCTTATATAGAAACATATGATAATCACCTGATGTGAGTTCCGGTCTATAATATGGATGCATAAGAACGTGCCAACAAAGCTCTTGGAATATCTGGTGATGTGTGTAGTCTTGATGAAGAACAATTCTATTCCTGTTGGCCAAATCTGGGCACTTCTGGGTGATTGCTTCCTTCAGAGTTTGACTGTAGGGAAGCAGCTCAAAATGGATTATTCCTTGCCAATTTCACTAAAGGTGTAACAAAACCTTCCTGCTCATCAATACCCGCTTTTCGACAAACGACCGTTTTCGTGTTATGTTGCTGTAAGTGATCCACTTTTCACTACCAGTCATCATATGTTTCAGAAGTGGGCCGATTTTGCTACGATTCAACAGCGATTTGTAGATAAAATTCGGTTCATTAGGTTCTTCCTCGTTAACTCATGTGTCGCCCTTTTCCATGTGGTTCTAAAATGTTCTTGGTGTAATTTTTGGCTCCTAGACAATCGAAACTGGCCTCGCGTGATGGTCAGACTCGAGAATTTATATTATTTTATCGACATTTTCAGCAGGCTGACTGGCGTTTTCGCTTTTATCGAAGAAAAGCTTTAGAATATATAGTGTATTATCTCTTTACTGGTGCCCATCTTTGACATTCGCGGGTACTATTTTCGTATGCCAGGCCTACAATGTCGAAGATAAAACCTTGCTTTTCAATATTTTGTGATACAAAACGATGGATCGAGGCAGAAAAAGAGTATTTTAAACAAATACAACGAATTAGCTATAATTTTTTAAAGCTCTTTTATTATTATTGTTTTCTTACTCATTCGGTTCGACGAAAAAGACAATTTTTTTAATTTAATTTTTTGTTTTTTTTTTTTTTTTGTTTTCAACATCTGTTTTATTGACTTTTGCCGGTGAAGGTTCAATTATTGATACAAAAGGAAAATCGTGACGTCAGAGTGTTTTGAAATTTCATATATACATATGTATGTTGGATGAATGATACCGAGTGATGTTAGTAAAATTAAAAAAAAAACACATATACCTATATACACACGTACATATTATATTAATAGCTAAGTAAATCTTGAACGGAAACGGAAATATAGTGCAAGTTAATATAAAATAAAATTGATGTAATTGCATGTACTTCGCCAAAGGTGTATAAAATTATATACACATACATGTGTGCATTTGTTTGTGTAGATAATGTAGTAGTAGTAGTAAACGATATTAAAATTTTAATTAAATAAAAAAATATTTATGACGACATGTACACATGCTTTTGGTTCTTCATTTCGATGGCAAATGAGCGAGGGTGCAATAACAAATTTATTATTTATTACATATGTACATATGTAGACACTTGAGCATACTTAGATATGTCTAGAGCATATTCATTACTAACCAACCATTAATTAAGCATCTTATCCAATTTCAATTTCAATTTCAACATTCTGCTGTCCGGCTGAACTGGTTGCTTGCCAAATAAATTACAAAATCAATAAGATAAAATTGTGAAATATGAAATTTGAGCGAAAAATGCTCGCAGCTATATTATCAGACAAACTAACAGAATGAATTATTTATCTTAACATGTGATTTTATGCACATGTTTTTAATGTAAAGGGTTATCCGTTTGGCGAACTCGAAAAAAACGTAAATAAAATGCTTTTTTTTATGAAATTCCTTTTTACATTGAGAGCTTAAATCTTTATATTATGAAATTTTGAATTACTACGACCAAAACACTCCGAATTGACAGTGACAGTCAAAGAAGTAAGTTTCAATCATACCTCCGGACCATAGGTCCCATCAAACAGTAAGTTTATTTTGGTGTAATGGCCTTCCTATAATTATTTGAGGATTTTCGGAACCATAAATGCGGTAATTTTGCTTATTTACGTTTTCCCTGGGTAAGCAATGTGCCTCGTTTCTGAAGAAAATGTCGTACTTTTGAAACGACAAAATGGATAACTCTATTAAAATATTTTTTAATATACATAATATACAAATGTGTGTGTCATAAGAATATATATGTATAAAACATGACTGCTTTTTTTTTTTGCTGAAAACAGTTAGATTCTCTTCATGTTGTCAAACAAATCTCGTATCCGCAGACTAAGCAGTTTTTATTAGTAGATGGAGGAAGAACTTCCTCTATATATGTATGTAGATATATATGTAGTGAGTGATTTTTAAAAAATTTGTTAACAAAAATTTTAATTGCAGCAGGTTTGTTGTTTAAATCAGCATTTTTTCCTTTCTTTTGTGACACGACTGCGAAAGAATGTGTGGGATGGAGAGCATGTTTTTATAAGTTATTTGCTGGCTTTAGAAATATTAATTCGAGTATCTTCTTTTTGAAACGCCAGTGATAAATAGAAATGTTTTTTTTTTATATGAAACGTGTATATAAGAAATTTGTACAATTTTTTATTGGTTATTAATTGTTTAAGAGATTGGTTTGCTATTTTATTAAGTTTGGTAAATATATTGTGGCAATTTTGCTTGAAAAATGAATTAGTAAAAATTAGGTTCTAATGAAAACTATTTATTTATTCTCGTCAAAGTGTATTGATAAGAAACTTTTGATTTAATTTCGTAAGCAAAACGATTATACACGGTGTGTCCCAAAAATAACCGAACTTTTTGGATATAAAATAGTAAAATACACATTATATTATCTTTGAAAGTTATTATTTATTCAAAATAGGTTCCATTTGACTCAACACAACGTTTGGAACGATTAACCAGCGCATGCATAGATTTTTTGTCATTTATAGAAATGTTCTTTAGTACCTCGGTTACGGCTGCTTCATTTTTTTAATTTTTTTTTAATTTTTTAAACTTCAATTTAAATTTTTTTTCAAGTTTGACACAAAATTTTATATTTGCTCTTTGTTCCTTTTTTTTGGAATCATTAGCACACTTTTGGTTTTATTGAAATCGCTGTCACTTTTACATCTGTCATCCGACTCACATGAAGTTAGGTGCGTTTGAAAGAGGATGAATGTATCTTTTTAATGTTGCAAATAGATGGCGCTGTATGTTGTATGATTTAAATATAAAGTTCGGTTATTTTTGGGACACACCGTGTATTATTGTATATTTATTGTTGATGTTATCATCTTACAACACACAATATTTTTGATTAGTACATACGAGCATTACCTTTTATATTTCACGATTTGAGCACAAAAACAAATATTAATAATAGGAAACCATTTATTTTTTTTTTTGTAAATACTCTCCATTGAGATCTATATACTTCTGCATGCGCTCGAACCAATTGTCGAAGCACTTTTGCTACTCTGGTTCAAATGTTTCCAAAATATGCGTTCTGAACACATCAACCACCACTTCAGGTGTCGAAAAAGGTTGACCTCTCATTTAATTTTTTACGTACGAGAATAAAGCTAAATCATTCGGTGCAAAATCAGTACTATAGGGTGGATAACTCATCAAATCAAAGTTCTGAATACTCAAAAATCCAATTGTTTCAGTCGTTGCTTGAGAGCTCGCATTGTTGTAGAGAAAAGTGAATCGTTTTCGGCGTTGATTTTCCTGATTTCTTGAAAGACTATTGGCAAACAAAAGGTACCGTACCACTCATAATTTACTGTTATGAGTTGTTCTAGTGGCACGGTTGCGTTTTTTGAGATAAATGATTGGATGTTTATTTCAAGAGAAAGATAAGCCTTTAATAATGGAAAACAATATCAGCGAAATGGCCGCCAAGACTACGCTTAAAGGACCGTAACCTTTTAAAAAAATTTTCCATCACCAAATCGCAAAGTGACTGCCCTCAATAGCTTCACGACTTCCATCTTTGAGGTTTTGAATAATCGTTGGCCTGTTGGCCCCCAAAGAAGAAGTCTCAAGGTGTTAAATCATAAGATATCATTGTCCAATTGCGATCCGCTCTTCGGGAAATAAATCCGGAAAATTGGCCCTTCAAAGATCGAGAGTTGCGTTGTTTGTGTGGCTCGTAGCATTAACTTGTTAAAATTAAACGGTTTCCAGATCAATACCATCTCATTCCGGCCATAAAAAAATCATTAATAATATCTCGATAGCGCATTCCATACACCTTAACTGTCGCTCCAGCCTCATTTTCGAAAAAGTTGGTTGCAATGACGCCGCCGTACCATAAATCCAAACCAAAGAAACACACGTTGACTAAGGAGAAACTTTTCAACAGTAAATCTTGAATTTTCCGAGCCCCAGATGCGTCAGTTTTGCTTATTGACGTAGTCATTGAGGTGGGAATGGGCTTCATTAGTCAATATGATTTTTCGATGAAATTTCATATCCTTTTCATGCATTTCAAAGACCCAATCAGCAAAGATAGAATATTGTTGATGATCGGTCGGCTTAAGTTTATGTGTTAACTGAACTTTATATGCCTTAAGACCCAAGGCTTTACGTTCATGGAATGCCCATTCCCATCCAAAGAACGACGACGAATGGACAAACCTGGGTTTTTTTCAACACTTTGGACTAAAACAGTAATATGCTCAGTTGTTCTTGAGCGATATGTACGTGTTTTAATCCATATTTTCCACCAATTTCTGTATTGCGTTCACGACGACCGACAAAGGTTTTAGTTTTACGAACCATCTCTGCCCAGTTTTTACCATTTTTATGGGGAATATTAATAATTTCAGTGCATTGTTGAAGCGTGTATTGTTCCATTTTTTATCCTTGGCGTAGTTTTTACTTGAAAAATGTCAAGTAAAAAAATTATAACTTCAAAAGGGACATCTACCGAGACAGCAGGCCATTCAAAATAACACCTCTTATTGGTAAACCCTTTACATATAAGGCAAAACAAAGTGTTATTTCGTTGATTTAAGCTTCGTACGTGGCGTGGTACACATATGGACTACTCCACAAAAGGTTAACCTTATTTACGTATCTTCAATGTACTCTTGTAAGAATCGCGAATTTCGATGCAATAAAGGCGATTATGATTTTCTCAATCATGAATATAAATTCGCGCTGTTCGATTAAATCATAACTTGCTCGTTTGGTTTTTTTTTGTCTGCTTTTGATGTTTAAATGGCTTTAAGAATATCAAAAGCAATTAAAGCCTAAATGAACGTTTTACCGATGCAACGCTAGCATGGCTACTGCTTGATCATCTCGTTGGCCTTGTCATCCTTTTCGACGCTAAATATGATTGTTCTTTGCACTGAACTTTTTACGTTGCGTTGCATTGAATGGCATTGCGTTGGTGTTGCCGTTACCGTTGTCTTCACCTTAATTTGATTTAATTACGCACAATGCATGCATTCAATTGGGCAACTGAAGCGCAATGTGTTGCGATTTGCCAAACTTTTGCACTTTTGCACTTTTGCACTTCTGCGTTTTCGGCATGCAATCTGAGGTGACAGATGCGAAAGTTGCGGCTTACAGACAATTTTTCGGCGAGGCCACTTAAACGCTGTCTTTCTGTCATTTAGTTGCCACTGGCAACTAGCTTTTGTTACTGCTGCTGCTGCTGCCGCTGCTGCTGTCACTGCCGACTGATGCTACCGACAGGCGATCATCATATGTGTCTGAGGGTCATCAGAGGTGACGTTGTGTGGTTGGCCAACGCACTGCTTGCAACAGGCTGTCGTTTTACTCACTTAACTGGCGTTGCATGCGAGCAAAAACAACAATGCCAGCAATACCAAAAACAACTGGTATGCAAGCCAAACGACGTATGTTGCTATGACGATAAGCATCTCTTGTGTGCTTCTGTTTCTGTGCGTTTGTTGTTGTTTCTTTCTTGCTTTGCTGAACATCAATTGCGTTTTCATGTTGAAATGATTAATTATATTCACTGTTATTGATGCTATCTTCGCTCTAGGTTAATTTTGTTGCTGCTGCTTAATTAAATTTTTTAGCTTTTTCACATTTTTTTTCCCACAATGAATGGTACACACCCTCGGGGAACTGTGTCGAAAATGGGCAGTGAATTATTTTGAAAAATTTATTTAAACTCCATTTTTGCTTTACTTTTGCATATCTGCACATTCTTTTTTCATAAATTCATACTAAATTTGACTAATGTCTTAGAAATAAACCGTTATTATTCCATAAGCTTAAGACTAATTAGAGTCCGAGTTTGACCTTGGCAATTTTGCATAAATTAAGCAGGCGGCGGTTAAATAGCGAAAGAATTAAATTATTGTTTGTGAATTGAATTAATGCAACTGTTCCAGATGTAAAGATAAAGTGGCAAATATTTAAAAAAAAACAACAAAGAAATTTAAACTCGTATCTGCTTAATTTAACGCATTTATTGGTTAAAAATTGGACTTAAAATGTAAGAAAAACTCGCATTAAGGTAATTTTTTGGGTATATTTTATTCAAAAAAAAAAATAAAATTAAATTCAAACAGTTTTATTTTGTAATATAGTATTATTAATAGCATGATATAGAAATTCTATAAGGTAGTTTCACTTCGAAATTTTTGACACTAAACGTATTTGCTCAGAATTTGTTGATGTTGACACTTACGGGATATTCAATTTGGAGATTTTTTAATTACTTTTGGGGTTTTATTCCAGGCAGAAGTAATAATACTGAAAATACGTATGGTTGTATAAAAATATATTTTTTCAAGCCAGTTCCTCTCCAAATTATGTGTTAAAACGGGCTTTCACCAGACGCGCCAACAACAGATGACATACACAGTGTGTCCCAAAAATAACCGAACTTTATATTTAAATCATACAACATACAGCGCCATCCATTGAAAATTGGCAACATTAAAAAGATACATTCATCTTCTTTCAAACGCACCTAACTTCATGTAAGTCGGATGACAGATGTAAAAGTGACAGCCATTTCAATAAAACCAAAAGTGTGCTAATGGTTCAAAAAAAAAAAAAAAATAGAACAAAGAGCAAATATAAAATTTTGTGTCAAACTTGAAAAAAAATTGAAATTGAAGTTTAAAAAATTAAAAAAAATTGAAAAAAATGAAGCAGCCGTAACCGAGGTACTAAGGAACATTTCTATAAATGACATAAAAAAATCTATGCATGCGCTGGTTGATCGTTTCAAACGTTGTGTTGAGTCAACCTATTTTGAATAAATAATAACTTTCAAAGATAATATAATGTGTATTTTACTATTTTATATCCAAAAAGTTCGGTTATTTTTGGGACACACCGTGTAGTGAAACACTTGCAAAGTGACCAGACAAGTCTGGCCATTGATCAAAGTGCCCAATACTAAATCTTTACTTCTTCTAAATAGGACCTTCATAAGCATAACAATCGGCGTAATTACTAGACACAGTGTTGTGGGGGTTCATAGTAGAATGATGGCCTTTTGCCCAGCTGCAGGGGCATAGATGAGGAGGAGTCGACGGAAGATTAATTGCCGATCTTGCATCTGTAGGCAACAATAATTTCATGAACTTACAAAATACACCAGGTGATTTGAGCGTCTAGAAAGGTGAGCAGAATTTCCTTCACTGCAGCAACATAGATATCACAACGGGCCAATTTGATTTATTAGGATTCCGTGATCTAGATTGTTGCTCCATCTGGCACTACAATGGTCTAACATTTGAAAGACAACCGGTGTAGTCCAAGCTAAGCCAACTTATTGCATACATTTTAAGCACAGTGTTTTGACACTGTTACGCTTACATAACTGTAAAACTCTTCCATTCAGCTTTCAAAGTCCAATTTGGCCTACATCCTTATATCAATTATATATATTTGTTTGTTATATAATTAAAACCCAATAATTTAGTCATATTTATGTTTGTATGTATGTATAAACTATTGTATTCAGTGGTGCGAATTTTATTTGTTGGTGTGCAAAATACTAATTAATTACTTTTGCGTTACAAATGATTTTTCACACGATTTGTGTTATTTATTATTTATTTACCTTTCATTTCGTGAACTAAAGAGTATACATATCTACTCACTGTCATAGATATTTGCAATGAATATGCATTGGTGAAGATGTAAGTAAAAAATAAACAAAATCTCATCATTTTTAGTAAAAGTATGTCTGTATATTTGTATGTATGTATATGAAAATACATTTTATTTCGTTGATCGATGGCTTGCGGTCAGACATTACATACACGTACATACATATACGTACGGGCACTTATAATTGATTTATTTGATGGCTTTTATTGCCACTCTTCTTCAAAAGCTAAGCTTTTTCTAAGCAATTTGAGGCGTGAAATTGAATGTGTGCCAAAAATTTACCACCAATTAATTTGAACATTATTGTTTGACGGTAAATTAGCTGTCAAAAATAGCTGCTAGCTATTTATGATATGTAATAAAAAATTTAACAAAAAATAAAAATATAGAAAAAGTGAAAAAAATTTGACTTTCTGGACTTTGAGACAATTATATGGATGCTCGTATACTTTTGAATAAATTTTTAAATCAGCCCCCGGCGACGTGCACTAGCCAATTTTTGAGAGCAAACGTTATCAGTTAAATTTTGATTAATCGCGTTGTAATAAATGAGATTAGTATTTCTGAAAAATTGTCAAACATTTTATTTACATTATTCAAATTTATTTATAAACAGAGATTTTTGGCATAAAATATTCTGAAAATTCGTACGCCAACTAAGTATTTCATAATTTGGCAGGAGTCCCCGACTCGTTTGAAGATAAATTTTATTAATAACTCAGGTTATGATGTTGTTTCTTAAGTAACAGTGTGCAAAGAGTGCACTTAATTTGAATTTCGATACAAAACATAAACAAATGTTTGTTTGAAAGATCATTTACATACAAGTGTACATGCATTTGATGTACATACTCGTATTTAAAAAAATGGACTCACACATCAATTACTTTTTCTTCCGCTTTGAATTTTTCTCATACATCCAGTTTGAGCTTAGTTATTTTAATTGATTCTCAATTTAAGTAAATAATTAAATATTTAATTAATTTTATCATCAAAGTTAGCATTAATGAAAAACAGTGCACTCACTTCCCAACCGAAACTTGAAAGCATAAATTAAACTTTTTCGTAAATTAAATCTAGTTTTAACAGTCAAATTAATCCAATTTTTATTGCTGTGAAAATCACTTAATAGAATATTTCATAAAATAAATAAATGACTTCTTTATGTTTTTGTTTTTATCAATTAAAATTTGGTTTTTATGTTTAGGTGTATTAAAATTATTTAAATGAAATGCATATATATACACATATAAATACATTATTACAAAAGTTAAATATATCTTATTCAACTTTATTTTACTTTATACTAACTTTGCTGTTTTTTATTATTATTATTTTATGTTTAATTTAATTTGATTAGCTTTTATTTTATGTATTTTAATTTATTTAATCTAATTTATTTTAGTTCTATTATATTATATTTTATTTTATTTTTAATTATTTAATTTTATTTTATTTCTTTTATTCCATTTCATTTTATTTTATTTTAATTTATTTCAGTTTATTTTATGTATTTTAATTCATTTATTTAATTTAATTTATATTTATTTTATTTTTAATCATTTTATTTTATTTTTAATCATTTAATTTTATTTTATTTCTTTTATTCCATTTCATTTTATTTTATTTTAATTTATTTCAGTTTAGTTTATTTATTTTATTCCTTTTTATTTAATTTCTTTTATTCTGTTATGTTTATTTTATTTTATTTAATTTTATCTCATTTTGATTTATTTTATGTTATTTTATTTTATTTATTTTATTTTCATTTTATTTTATTTTATCTTATTTAATTTAATTTAGTTTAATTTAATATAATTTAACTTAATTTTATTTTATTTTGTTTTATTTTATTTTATTTTATTTTATTTTATTTTATTGTATTTTATATTTCTTTATTTTATTTTATTTTTTTTTATTTTAATTTGTTTTATTTTATTTTATTTTATTGTATTTTATATTTCTTTATTTTATTTTATCTTATTTTATTTAATTTTATTTAATTTAATATAATTTAATTTTACTTTTAGTTTATTTTATTCGAATTTGTTTTATTTTCTTTTATTCCGTTATTTTATTTTATTTTATTTTATTTTATTTCATTTTATTTTATTTTACCTTATTTTATTTAATTTAATATAATTTAATTTTTTTTAAATTATTTTATTTTAGTTTGTTTCATTTTGTTTTAGTTTATATTATTTTATTTAATTTTATTTATTATTTATTTTATTTTATTTTTTATTTTAATTTGTTTTATATTATTTTATTTTATTGTATTTTATATTTCTTTATTTTATTTTATTTTATCTTATTTTATTTAACTTTATTTAATTTAATATAATTTAATTTTACTTTATTTTATTTTATTTTATTTTATTTTTTTTGTTTCATTTTTATTTAGTTTATTTTATTTTATATTATTTTATTTTATTTTTATTTTATTTTATTTTTTATTTTATTACAGATGGCAACAACTGTCAAACATATTTTAAGCCGTAAGCGTTCATAAGCCCATTTGCTTAATATATACATACATGTAAATAATGCGTCTTCAAAAGACTGCAAAGGTTGCTGCGATCCAGCAAAGGTGTTCTCTAGCCAAATTATTCAGCTTAACAGTTGGTTTTGAAGGTCCTGCTCATGCCACATTCGCTGCCCTGAGTGTGCGTGGGTTTTCATCATCACCTGCCGTCTTTCTGCCGACTTTTTAGAATCTCTCGAATGCCGCCTCTTGAATTCTACAGAGTTATAGCTAGAGTAGCGGCCACATTGCCCTCATCAGGGTGATTCAGCTTTTAGAACTTTGTATATATGTATGTACCTATATTATCCATATAAAAATTTATCTTGAATAATTTTGTAGAATTTAGCCATTTTATGCAAATAAAAAAACCGAAAGAAATTGGATAAATATATATATTTTCCAAGTCTCAAAGACATTTACTTTTTTTAAGTGAATAATTTTTACCTTAACAAATTATGCTTTATTTGTTTATTTGTTCTCTTACATTAATTAAAAAGACAAAACATTATTAAAAACAAATTTTTAATTAGAAACAAATGAATTTAAGTATGCTTCCGAGGCTTAATAAGTTTTCAATTCACACCAAAATACATTATTACATACTTCAAGCATATATTGTACATATGCGTGTATGATATGCCAGACAGAGACGAGTGAGGTGTGAACATACTCCCATACCTGAGTAATTACTTATACAAAAAATCTTTAGCATAACATCATAAAGGGTTATCCATTTTGAGGTGTCAAAGGTAGAAGATTGCATTTTGTCGATTGTCAAACATGACTGTCAAAAAGTTCAAGTGTTTTTTCAATAAAAAAAAGTGCTTTCATAACGAAAA
Source organism: Ceratitis rosa (assembly GCA_037013455.1). NCBI lineage: Eukaryota > Metazoa > Arthropoda > Insecta > Diptera > Tephritidae > Ceratitis > Ceratitis rosa. The sequence continues at coordinate 704,049 of JAWMAG010000105.1, read as the reverse complement.
CCTATTTCAAATGCGTTTGATTTACATACGTTTGTTTTCTAAACCGCGGCATGGATAACCCTGTCTTTATATACTAAGCCGAAACGAAATCTTTAATTTTGACGGTAATATTTCCCTAATTACCTCTAGACCACATAGCAAACCATGGAAATTTTGTTTGTAAATTATAATTTTAATTTATGTATACATTAAAGCGACAAGTGAAGGAAATCTCGGCAGTAAAATTATATAATTAGTGTCCGCAACAACCTTAGGCATCATAAACAATGGGCGTTGTAAGCCGTATGGTATTTAAGAGCGAAATACTCAATTAAAAATTAATATTTGTAGCAAACACTTATTTGGTCTGGTTAGAAAAAAAATTCCACCCGCCCTTAATAAATATTCAAAAATAATAAACACTCAAATATATTTTTGCTAAAGTAGATAGAAAAAAATTCCATTTATTACAACAACGTTTTCTGTTCTCGCCCATATGATTTACAAGTGAACCTCATCTTTCGACCTGACCTTTCGACCAGCGGCGAGTGTCGGCTTAAGTCATTACAATCCAATCCGTTATGCCGCAAGCTACAAAAGCGTTAAAGACACTTCCTCCGTAGCATTTTTTGATGTAAAGTACATACTTACATACACATGTACATATTACATACATATGTTACGCAGGCAAAGTAGGCTCTTAATTTTAATCGCGCAATCTTAAGCCATGGTTGTTGTTAATTTTTATTATTTTTTTTTTTTAATTTTATCTTTTTTGTCGTTTTGACTTTGCTTACTAATTTTGATCAATAATTTGTCTGATTTGCCGCACATGCGCAGACGCACGCGTCACCGCGAATGCTGCAAGATTTTCGTATAAAACTTACCAAATATGCACATTTTGTATGTCAACAGGTTCGGACAGTTAAGACCAGCTTGTATGGCACTTTGTAGACAACGTCTGCTCAGCAGAACTCTTATACGAGTACATAGGTGTAGTGCATATATACATACATATGTACATTTGACTAAGAGTATGGCTATAAAATTAAAATGCCTCTCAAGCGGGCTTGTGCAATTTGATTAGAGACGCATTTTTTTGTTTCAAAAAACTATAATTTATATATGTACGTGTATACGTTTCTGAGTTTAAGTGATTACTTGAATGGAAATTTCATCAAAGTTTACAAAGGAAATAATTTCAAATTAATGAACTGCTTAAGAGTATTTTGTTTCAATAAAATAATCATATGCTTCACAACATCGTAGACAAGGCTTACGGAATTGTAGCCGAGCTAACAATAGTACTTCAGTCGTTTCTACTTTTCGTCGCTGTTCCGCGCCATTTGGAGACGCCAAGTGAAGTCAGGTCCTTCTCGATTTGATATTCTTTAACGGAGTGCAAATCTCTTTCCGGTTGTTACTGTATAGACTACTCCACTGTTTTCAAATTCGTCGAACCATGTCAATGTCATCCTATATCTCAACCAGCTTCTCATTCCGTCGTCTGTGGTGTAAGTCGTCGCTGTTTGCAAAGGTTCCAAAGTGTTCATTAAAACCTTTTTCTAAGAAACTCATAATGTCCACTCATTGGTTGTTGTCATCTTCCACCCTTCGGCGCTATAAAGTAGGTCGAGAATAATGAATAACACTTAAAGCTTGCTACGTCGAGGTAGGACTCTTGACAATAATGTTTCTGCATAGGTTGTCAAGGCTCACACTGTGTTTAGTTTCAATATAATTAGTCCTTTCTAACCCCTGAAGCGATTTTTGACCGATCTCCTCTGCAGTTTGTGGTTTGCGTCTTAAAGTTTTTTGTGCTAGCCACTCGGTTTCAATACTGATCTCTAGATAACTCATATGGACAGTGAGGTGAGTGCCTTGACTACATTTCTGTTAAAAGGAACCATATCGTCCATCCCTCGTACTATACCAGACATATTCCTATCTGAGGACAGCAGATCTATCGTTGCAGTTGTTGAAGATGTCACACGTTTAGTATCAAATGGCTCGAAGTGACACTTTCTAATTCGGGTGAAGCTTTGGGTGTTGTTCAGAGTCAGTTTACAGAGCCATATAAGTTTTGAGGGCACACAGAACTCCGGCATTCAGGCCTAGCGTCCGCTTCTCTTCGTGCTAACAAAGCCTGCTTTAAAACCAAAGAGCGGGTGGTGTGCCTCAATCCTCTGGCCGCTTTATCAGTATTTTTAAGTGTGCAATAGCTATTAGCGCTGGTGCTGTTAGCATACACATTTGGACACAAACGTCTTTCTCTTCCGACCGGGCGTTGGCGCAATTCAGCAATAAGTTGAAGAACTTCGCCCCAATGGGGTGGATTGTGGCTAGCTATTCATCCACTGGGGTGAATTCAGGATTCCGACACCAAATTTTTGCTCCTTTATTTGGCCGAAAATCGCTTAAACGACTATAAAACGCCGCCGTAGGACGCTTTAATTTAAAGAATTATTTAATTAAAAGTTATTACCAAATGGAATCCCCAACCGCTTATACAAAAATTACTCAATAAAGGTTTTTTAAATAGATAATTTATGCATTTTTGGCGTTTTCGCATTAAAGAAAAAAGAAAAAATGAAATAATAATAATAAAAAAATTAAATTAAATAAATTCATAAAATAAAAAGGAAGTCTAAGCGATTAAGAACACTAATTATTTGTTTGTATCTTATATTTTAATCATAAAAGTGCTGTCAATCTTAAATGCCATCATTATTTTATTTATCATAATTACTCCCATTCACTTTTTAGTACAAACAAGTTCGGTCTAATATACACATATGTAAATAAAAAAAATTTATATGTAAAATGTGCTTGTTTATATTCTCTCTCATTATTATCCATTAAATACCCGACCCAAGTATGTGATTAAAAATATTCACTCTAATAAAAAGTGAAGTGGCAATAGATGTGTCGATTAATTCAATTAATTAACAAATTCACACTGCATAAATTAACGAAATTAACAAAACTTTTCCGCTTACTTTTACTCATTTACATACAAACAAACAAACATTAACAAACAAATGTAAATGGAGCCAGTTTTGTTGAATGAGAGCAAGTTCAGTCTATTTTAATTATATAAAAACATATGTATGTACATACATATATATGTATTTATGTAGATGTGTTTGCGAAATAAAATATAAATTTATTTTTAATTTTCTGCTCAATTCACAACCAAATCCATTCAGTAATAACTTTTTTTACACAAATTTATGTACATACGTGTATGTATGTATGTCATTTGCTTTATAAATAGACTCTTTTTCTACATACAACGTGTTATCGTTCTATTTAATATTGTTGCTGTTATTTTTGTAACAGCTGTTCTTAACCATATGTGTATGTTTGTTTGTTTTCTACTTTGTGCTCTTTGCACATATATACATACTCGTATGTTTATGTGTATGTACGCGCACAAGCTAGCGTAGGCAAACGACATCTGTTTACTATTGAGTATTCGCTTTGTATTTAAGTATGACACTTGCCAAACGATTTATATGTGCCCGGGTAGCTCAGTCGGTAGAGCATTGGACTTTTAATCCAAGGGTCCAGGGTTCAAGTCCCTGCTCGGGCGATGAAACTTTTTTATTATTTTTTCTTTTAATTTTTTTAGTTAATTTAAATTTTTTTCAATTTCATTAATTAAATATTATTATTATTTTTTATTTCATATTCTTTCATTTTATTTAATTTTATTTCGCTTGTTCTCCTTTGCCTTAATACTTTTATTTTATTTTAAATCAAATTTTTTAATTAGATGTTTTCAATTTATTTTATATGATATAATTTTGCTATATATTTATTTTGTTTTATTTTACTTGTTTGTTTTTTTTTTTTTAATTTTGTTTCATTTGTTTTGATTTTAATTTATTTCATTTTGATAACTTTCATGTGCATGAAATGGTATTTACGTACCAGAAGAAGAAGAGATAGATACCGATAGCACAATAGCATATACAACCAATAAGTAAGAGGTTTTGGGTAAAACATCCATCAAAAAGTAGGTGAAAACATAAAATATATTTGTAGAATGTATAATGATGCATTACATATATCATCTCGCAGGACAGAAGAAAGCTCTTCTTTCTTTAATTTATTTTATTTCCTTCTGTTATAAATTGTAAATTTTATTTTGTACAATTTTATTTTATTATAATTTCATTTTAGTTTGCTTTATTTAATTTAATTTAATATAATTTGTTTTGTTTTATTTTATTTTAATTGACTTAATAAATTAAATTTTATTTTATTTATATCCGTTTAATTTATTTTACTTTATTTTATTTTATTTTATTTTTATTTTATTTTATTTTATTTTATTTTATTTTATTTTATTTTATTTTATTTTATTTTATTTTATTTTATTTTATTTTATTTTATTTTATTTTATTTTATTTTATTTAATTTTATTTTACTTTATTTTATTTTATTTCATTTTATTTCTTTTTATTTTATTTTATTTTATTTTATTTTTTTATTTTATTTTATTTTATTTTATTTGTTTTATTTTATTTTATTTTATTTTATTTTTTTTATTTTATTTTATTTTATTTTCTTTTTTTAATTTTATTTTATTTTAGTTTATTTTATTTTATTTTTTTTATTTCATTTTATTTTAATTTAATTTTATTTTAATTTATTTTATTTATTTTTATTTTATTTTATTTTATTTTATTTTATTTTATTTGTTTTATTTTATTTTATTTTATTTTATTTTTTTTATTTTATTTTATTTTATTTTATTTTATTTTATTTTATTTCATTTTATTTTAATTTAATTTTATTTTAATTTATTTATTTTTTTTTTAATTTTATTTTATTTTATTTTATTTTATTTTATTTTATTTTATTTTATTTTATTTTTTTTATTTTATTTTATTTTATTTTATTTTATTTTATTTTTTATATTATTTTATTTTATTTAGTTTAATTTAATTTAATTTATTTTATTATTTTTTTATTTTAATTCCTTTTATTTTGTTTCTTTTTTATTCTGCCTTACATTAATTTATTTTTCTTTAATAATTTTAATTTTATTTTATTTATAGTACATAAAAGTGGTTCGTATGTTTATATATATAATTTTCTCCTGAGCACATAGAACTTTTAAAATTAAATAAGCGTTAAAAATTTAAATATTCAATCGTAAGAGATTTGTCTACATTAAAATTAATTTAAATGATGTTTTTAATTTTTAAATACTTATTCTCATCAGAAATTAATTTGCGCGGAAATTAACAAGTTTTTTCATTTATTTATATTTACAGATCTCCAAAGAACTGTTTCGTTACAACGTAATAAACATCAGTAATAATAATAATATTTCGTAAATCGCACGTCGTCGAAAGTGTTGCCTTCATTTCCTCATTTGCACTGTTAAATTGAGGACTTTCGTAACGCAACACCATTCTGGAATAAATTAAAAAAAGAGGCGGAGAAGCTCAACTCAAATATGTGCAACCACAATTGGCTATCGTGGCCGTTGATAATTTGGCTGCTAACTTGTTGTTATTTTTTAGTTGGCATCGATGGTCAGGTGAGTTTGTGCTGCGTTTATTAGACAATTCTATCAATAGAAATATCTGCTAGTGCTGTTGTTGTTTGCAAAACTGCGTTATTTTCTAAGCGTCTTAAGCTATGGATCAATGTGTGCATGTATAAAAGAGGATTAATGCAGATTTAATTAATTGATTATAGTGCTGAATTAATTATTATTATTTTTATTTATTTATTTTTTCTCATTTTTATTTTTATTTTTTGAAAGAACTGCAGCTTCCGGTTTTTATTGAAAAATTTGCACATTTTTTGTTTGTTTTTGAAATTTTGAATGTCATCGTAGTTGAAGCTCTATAATTTAATTTACAAGCACACACGCTTCTTAGAATATATGTATGTGTGTATATGTATTCTGTTAAAAAAAAAAACAATTAAAAACTGAAACTAATGAAAATAATTAAAAAATAATAATAATTTATTTGGTCAATTACTAAAGTAATTTATTGAGTTATCTCCATCTTACATATATTCGATATTAAGGGTACACAATATTTTGCCGCCAATTTAATTAAATTAATTTACGCTTAATTTGTTGATCATGGTGCACTAATATTTCATTAATATTAATTATAGTTAATATTATAAATATATATATGTCGACCTTGGGAGATGAATTGTTAATATTCGAATTTTGCAGTATTTGAGAAGAAGTCAACTTTTATTAGTAACCTCTTTTGAAAGTCATAACAAATTATCGCATGATTTTACAAAAAAATTCAGATTTTCTTCGAAAACATGTTAAAAAAGCAAGGTTGTTCACTTTTAAGAAAAGAATTTTTGTTTTATGATTTTGGATGTTGGTCAGACCAGGATTCGATACAGGGCCTTCCGAATGGTAGACACACTAATAGCCATTGCTGTCTTACGTTACATATTTCTACACAAATTCTGAAATTCAGTAGTAGCACAGCGTACAGGCAACGAAGGCAATAAGATAGCCAATGAACTGTCGAAAGAGAATGGTATTTTAGCAAGTTTCTAGTAATCAATTTAGTAACCAATTTAGTAACCAATTTAGTAAGCAATTTAGTGACGAGTTTAGTAACCAATTTGTTAATTATGTGTGTATATTAAGGTTTTATTGGATATTAATTTCAAATATGTGAAATCGGACCCAGTTTGCGTCCACCTCCCAAATAACGGTAATTTTTAAAAGTAGGAAAATAGCCATAAAATATGAGAGCTAGAGTGGGGATGGCACCAACCACTATTGTGTCAAAAAAGTATAACTCAGAAACCGTTGAATAGTGTTCGATAAACAATGAAAAATTGGTGAAATAAAAAAATAAGGAAAATAAAAATGAAGTCATGGCCAGACCACATAAATCTGTGATGACCAGACAAAAAGTTACGCAGCTTGATGCACCCACCATATAGTCCGGGTCTTACACCAACTGATTACCATTTATTTCAGACGTTGCGAAACTCTCTGGAGGGTAAAAAACTTGTCCATCCAAGGGGCGCTGAAAATCTTCGCCGATAAATCTCAGAAGTTCTACACTTATGGAATTATGAAATTATCCGAAGAATGTATAAGGTCTTAGACAACACAGGAAAACATGTACTTGATAAAGGTTAATTTTTGATATAGAAAAAAATCATTCAAAACTATATAAAAAATTTGCGAGGTCTTTTTATATGATCCAAAATTTCAACCCTCACGACTGACTCATAAAACAATTGAGTTAAGACCTCACAAATCGATATTAACTCGTCAGAAGCTTTGAAGGCTTATTAGGAGAGGGTTCTTAGACATCCACCCTATACAATACAATAGTCCAGACCTCACACCAAGTGACTGCCATCTGTTCCTGCCTGTGGCGAATAATTTGGATGTTGAAAATTATCGTCAAGAGAATCCAGTGAAAATCGGTTGTCCAAATTTTCTGTCAATAGGGACAACGTTATGTACATATAAGAGAGGCATAATGATATTGTATTACTTTAAAAATAGCAAAAGGTTAACGAGCAAAACCGTATTTACTCGTACATATATGACATAAATCGGATAATTCTAACTATAATAAATAAGGCCTTAAATTTAATGCAAAAACCATGGATTAATTTTTTTTTATTTTACTAGAACTAATACATAAAGAAAATTTATTTGTCCATAAAGTAAAAGCTGGAGCACCTTGCTACGAGTATGTAATTACTCACATTCGATATGTATATTACTGAAATTTTTCTAAAAATTAATATTGGTTTTTCTACAACTAATTCCGGAATATTGCTGATAAAGCATTTCTGTGAATAATGCATGATAATCACACGGAAACAAAAAATCGGTGTTAAATTGCAAAGACTCATACATACACACATACATGGATATGTAGGAGTATCGTGCCGTTAGGCTTAGAAACGATTATCACCTCAGCGATTAAAACAGTAATTAAGCTTATTATAAATATTTTGCTAATTTACAAGATTTACTACACGAAAAAGGCCTTGCAGTTTTAACATTCCTCAGAAATCATGTAAATTCAATTGGAAATGAGAAGACACAGATGCGGGAAGTATGCAAATCTCTTCCACATCACGCTCATTTACTCGTGCTTACGTGTATGCACATTTGTAGTAAATAATAGATAATAATTAATTTAAAACTTGAAGAATAAGCAGTGCCATGCCTACTTAGTCACTATGCAAATTATGATTTCCCGCATGAAATTAATAAATATTTAAAATTTGTATAATAGAAAAGGCTGAAAGAAATTGAAAACGTGACTGGATGAGGGTTAACACTGGGAGGCTTAAAAATTTCCTGATAAGATAAAGCCTGTTTGCTTACGGAAGTATTGTATTAATCTTAGGATTAAAATATTTTTTCGCACTAAAAAATTAAAAAATACATATATTTAAAAAATAATTAGAAAAATTCCAAAAAAAATTAATCAAAGAAAAATACATTTGAAATAAATTAGAGTTTTCCAACTAATTTAATTTTCATTAAATTTTTACTTGCCGCAGTCGGCCATCGCGCGTGGCAGTGGCCTATCAGCTAACACCTCAATCCATCTCTAAGTCTCAGTCCGCCCCCAAGCAATCAATTGCCATTTCTGCTGACAATTACGTTGAGGCCATTAGCAGCTGCTGCCACAACAGCAACGAGCGTTAAGTAGATATTTAATTTAGCTGTTAGAATAGAATTTTAGTCGCTATGAAGTACAAATAGAATAGAAAAGAACACAATAATGACTACTGGTTCTACATCAAATTACGCTGCAGATACACGACATTGATTGGGCTACTTGTGGCGGTGGCAGTGGTATTACGTTGGAACGTTTGAATCTTAGCACCGAAATAAAGACATTAGATACCAGCCTAAGCGTCTACTGACAGCTAATGAAATTGTGAAAAAAAAATTCAAAACAACAGCAAGAGAGAATATTTAAAATTTTTTTTTTTAAACTCATTGGAAATTGCGCCTGAAACTTTACTGGTGCTTGTGAATACCGACAAAAACACAAGTTAAAAAATAATTAGATACTGCAAATTACGAATTGGTGCTGAGAATGTTAGTGTAATTTGTAGTTATCGCAGAACCTTGATCATATTGTCAAAACTAGCTGTGAGTGGCAGAGACTTTGGCAAAGAACTACATACAAAAGTTGTAGCTGCAACGCAAGTAAACTACGGTGTGCGTATGTGACAGTATGGAATATCAGAAATATGTGAAAACAATTACGGAAACGCTTCAGAAAAATTAAAAGATAGCGTTAGTAAGTAGAATTGGCACTTAACAAATGGAAATTAACACAAATTAAATATATATGAGAGAGTATAAAATAAAATAGTTTAAAGGAGAAATTACGTAAAATTAAATAAAATAAAATGAAATAAAATATAATATAATAAATTAAATTAAGTTCAAATGAATAAACTAATAAAAAAAAAGATTAATTAAAATAAAATAAAATTGTTTCTTAAATTACTTTTCAAGGGGGGGAGTAGAAGAATGCCTACCGCATAATTATTGTGTCGTCACATCAATATTATGTGCCATTTGCAGGTCAATAAAAAACTCTCCCTTGGACAGTATCTTTCATCGGCTGGCCTTTTTTAGTAACTCAGCCCATAGCTCTGCTACATATAGTAAAATACTGACAGTTGTCGAAGTCATGAGCTTTCTGTTTTCCTGGTTCGGTCTCCCGATTTTGGCCAACAGTCTGCGGCGTGTTAAATTTGAACCTATAAACTTATGCTTGGATCTAATCTTACGCCTATGTAGTTGACAAGTTTTATCGTTTTCAGAATATTAGAGAATATCTTATAAGCTACTTCCTAAGCGATGTGCTTCATCAGAAGTACCACCCCGGTTTTTTATGTGGCGAGCCTTAAACAGCGCGAATCATGTCACGTCTTCGTTCTTAGCATTACCTTTGGTTAGAGGCCTCCAGCAAATAAAATTAATTATAATAAAAATTAAAAAAAAGTAAATTAAATTAAGTAAATTAAACAAAATAAAGCAAAATAAATAAAGAAATAAAATTAATTAAAAAAAATTAATTAAATAAACAAAAATTAATTAAACAAAAAAAATTGTTTGTTAATTAACATTAAATAAATTAAATAAAATAAAATTGAATAAAATAATGTGTAATAAAATATAAATTGAAAAAACGTAAGAAAATAAAATAAATCAAAATAATAAATGATACAAAAAAAGATAAAATAAAATGAAGTAATAAATTAATACAATAAATAAAATAAAATCAATCATAATAAAAAAATTACACAAAATAAAATAAAAAGTATAATAAGAAAATAAAATACAAAAGATAAAATAATAAAAAAAAATTAATAAAAATAAAATAAAATAAATAGATATAAAATAAAATTAAACAAAATTAACTTAAATTTAAAAAATGTGAAAATATATTATTGAAAAAATTAATCTAAAAAGAGTAATATAATAAAACAATTAATAAACAAATACAAAAATAAAATAAAATGAAATTATATAATATATGAATGAAATATATAAAATAAAATCAATTATAATAAAAAATTTACATAAAATAAAATAAATTTAAAAAGTATAATAAGAAAATAAAATACAAGAGATAAAATAATAAAAAAAAATTAATAAAAATAAAATAAAATAAATCTAAATATTTTAAAATAAAATAAATTTAAAAAGTATAATAAGAAAATAAAATACAAAAGATAAAATAATAAAAAAAATTAATAAAAATAAAATAAAATAAATAAATATAAAATAAAATTAAACAAAATTAACTTAAATTTAAAAAATGAAAAAATAACTATTGAAAAATTTAATCTAAAAAGAGTAATATAATAAAAGAAAATAATAAACGAATACAAAAATAAAATAAAATAGTATATTTATACAATAAATAAAATAAAATAAATTATAATAAAAAATTTAAATAAAATAATATATAACAATATCTTAAAATAAAAATAGCTCATATTAAAAAATTTAATAAAATAAAATTTAAGAAATAATATAAAAAATTTATATAAAATAGAATGAAATAAAATTAATTATAATAAAAATTTTATATAAAATAAAAAAATCTTATTAAAAAATAATTAAAAATAAAATAAAAATAAAAATAAAGTAAAATAAAAGTAAAATAAAATTAAAATAAAATAAAATAAAAATAAAATAGAAATAAAATAAAATAAAAATGAAATCAAATAAATAAATATAAAATAAAATAAATCAAAAATGTTTTAAAATAAAATTAGATGAAATTAACTTAAACTAAAAAATGTAAAAAATGAAATACAATATAAAAAAATTAATCTAAAGAGAGTAATATAATAAAATAAAAATCAAAAATTAAAAGGAGTTGCTAAAATACAATGAGGTATAAAAAAAAATGAAAACACCAAATGAGCAACAAATAGAGAATCTAAAGAACAAAAGCAAACCTTTGGTTTTTATATTAAAAAAAAAAATCCTACTTATAAAAATATCAAAAAACAGTGTGTCATTATGTTTCCAAAGCAATAAGAAATAGATTTATTAATACCTATGCGCTTTGCTTTACTAAGCCAAATATGCGTAGAAGTGCTAAGCTGCTCAGGGACATTTAATGAAATATTTCATGTTTTTAATCTGTTCCATTTAATCAAATGCTCGTTGAACACACTTATAAGCTTAGTTCTTAGTTTTTATTTTTTAAATTTATTTTTAAATTTTTTTTGTTTGCCTAAGTCATTGTGTAATTTATAATTTCGGCTGTCAGATTTGATCATCTTCTACGAGTAATCCGTTTGATGTTGATTGGTGTGCATAATTGTGGTGTAAACAATAGGTCTAAAGGGAGGGTATGATTAAGCAATTAAAGTATGTTTTAAAATGTGAGAAATAAACGCTTTTGAGCTTTTACATTGTCTTCGACATAAGTAGATAAGTAGGGTCGTATGTTAGGAACTAAATGTTAATAAAGATAATGAATAATTACAAAATAATGATTAAATTGCGGTGTGTGTATGTTTATACAAAAGTTAAACAAATTAGTTAAATGGATTAAATAAATGTATAACATTTATCATTTACCCTTTATCGCAAAACAGAAAAGTTAATTTAATGCTGTTAGATAAATATATACATACATTTATTTCTAGGAAATGTCTTTTTTGGTTTGTTTTAAATGAATTATAGCATTGGAGATTTTCCTATAATAATAAATGAGTTTATTTAATTGAGCAATGAAAAGTAAGAATTATAAAATAGTTGCTATTAAATAGTGATTTATTTAAATAAGTGCATGACACAAGTATTTTCGTTGATATTAAAAAAAGCTTTGAATGAAGTTTTATGGAAAGAGAGAGAAAAAACCCATAATCAAAAAAAAAAAACAAAAATGTTTCTACAAAATTCCAAAAACAAGCGGTATTGATATTTTATTCAACACTAAATACAAAAGCACTTGATCTCTGTTCGTGTACACGAAAACTCAGCAAAAGGTCAATGGTGTGGCGTTGCTCATCCTCTTGGTGCTCTAGATTTCATTTATTTGTTTTATTTCACTTTTTTTTTTTTTTGTAAAAATCATGGTTTTGTTTCATTGGCCTTGAATTTAATTCCAAATTTTTTAATTTTTTGATTATGACCTAAAGCAACAGCCTTACTCATCTCGACGATATACTTACATAAGTGTACATTTAAATTAGTACAATTGTTCTTGCAACATACACACAATACGACTCGCCGAGCTGGGTAGGAAACATTAAATGTAAAAATGATTTGCAGCAACACGCAAAAATAACTAACTACACAACCCATCCACAAGTGTTGTACGAGTATGCCATTGCATGAGCAACTCAAATGGACTTAAATCAACAATAACCACAATTCCATCGCTATTGACCGCTGGAAAAACAACTGAACCATAATAAATTGTTTGATTTCGCGGTTTCGGGCCATTTGAGTTGACTCAACTTGACTTCACCTGGTCGAAAGAGCACTTGAAACAACAAATAAGCAAGCAAGAATGATGGATGAAGACGAGATAATTTAAATTTTGTTTTTTTTTTGTTGTTAAAAATGAAAATATAATAAAAAAAAAAACATTTTTAATAAGTTGCAAGCAATTTGTTATGCATTTTAAATATGAGTATTTAGCATATCGTTAGTAAAATTCATTCAATTCCCCGAAAAAGGTTCATTTCGCTGAAATATAATTTATTGTGTAATGAATTAGATCATAAAGCCAGATCTCCTCACGTGTTTTTCGTGGCCTAAATATAAAAAATCAAGTTAGTTCAAATATATGAAAACATTTCTCTAGAACCACAAGTATGATATTTTTTTAGGGAATATTTGTTTGAAATCTCATCAGGAATCTACAAATAATTTTTCAGGCTACATTGTGCATTAATCCCACGCTGTTATTCAGGTGTTTGAATTTTTAGCTTCCTTAATGTACTGTCCTCCCGCCTGGGGGCATTGGACGGATAAAACTCCGAGTATAAAGACCCGACTGTCGCGGGAACTATTGGAACTAAGTGAAACCAGGTCGCTCTACACCCGATCCTTCCATCGGAGTCGAAGTCTCTCCCTTTCCTCTGTTTCCCCAAGATCGCCTGTCGACATCGTCTACGCTTCTGCGCGATATAGTAGGACGTGAGGGATGAGGGATTTGTAGAGTTTGGATATTGTTCGTCGGGAGAGGGCTTCAATTTTCAATTATCAACTCAGTGCAAAGTAGCACCCGTTTAAAAGCTAACACTATTATTGGTCTTAATGCTGGTCCCCAGATAGACGGAATTATTTACGTCCACGAACTTAAGTGTTGACAGTGTAGTTTGATGACATTTCGTTTTGTCCCCGTTCACTACGAACAATCTGCTTCGTTATCAAATCTGTATTAAGCAAAATTTACAGCGCGGTTGTTAAAGCCTATCATGTCAATGCCATCGGCAAACGCTAGCAGCTGTACGCTCTTGTTAAAGATTGTGCCTTCTCTATTCAGCTGCGCAGCTCTTACTATTTTCTTCAGCACCAAATTGAAGAAATTGAAGAAATCACATGATAAAGAGTCGCTCTGTCTGAAACGTCCTTCCCACTTTCCCAGCGTCAGTTACACGGACGAAAAAGATATAATACACCTCTTTTCGAATTCTGAGAAACTTAATCCAAATATGCTGCCCCAAACCCTAAAAATCTGCGAAATCACAAAACCTGAAAATAATTTTCTGGAGTTGTTCCTTGATATAATATACATAAGTGATTTTCAAATTAATTGAAATTATTTCTATAAAATTTCGCTATCAAATTACTGGCATCTGCTAATCTTTCGAATCGGCGAAAAACAACAACTCTAACTTTGACTTTTAAAAACGACTTCCTGATATGTGACTAAAAATATGTGTGGTTTACAGTGAGAATGATATAAGGAGATATTGTGCTTTCGATGCACCTCGCCGAGAAAAATGTCTGGAACTGGTTTAATAGGCACGGCTTGCTGCGAAGCTGTCATGAAATAGCCGAGACATTAGGCATTATGGACACCTGACATTTTTGAATAGCGGAATGCGGAAAGCGTTGACTACTCAAATGAACTCGATCTTTAATTAACGCAACAAAGTGACTTATCGGGGACGATCTGAAAGGGGTTAAATACGAGAGTTGAAAGGAATCAAAACCTGGTCAAAGGTCGATAACCCATTTTAAAGTCTCAATTACTGGTGAACAAAATGATACCGGACGGATATAGGATTATCAATTATGAGCTCTACTTTCAACAGTTAACCAGCTTACAATAAATTCTTTACAGAAAGTGTCTAGAATTGATCAATAGAAAAGTACTGCGTTCCATCATGGCAACGCCAGACCACATATAATAAATCTCTGATGACCAGGCAAAAATTGACAGAACTTGGTTGATAAGTTTTGATGCGCCCACCATATAGCCCGTGCTTTGAACCACATCTGATTACCATTTGTTTTGATCTCCTGAATGACTTGATTACTTGTATTGTATGATTGTATATGGATAACCTAAAAATTGTCTGCGTGTTTTTGCAAATTTCTCTTTATGAAAAGCTAATTTTAATCAAGTACATGTGAACTATTATTATCTATTATCCTTCGCCATTTTTCGGCTAGCGTTAGTGTAGCACTTCTGTGGTTTACCGTTGAAGACCTCGGACAATTGCTTTTCAGCAGCCCTTGGATCTGCCAGATTTTTTCCTTCCAGAGCGTTTTGCAGAGATCAAAACAAATGGTAGTCAGATGTATGGTGGGCACATCAAAACTTACCAACCAAGTTCTGTAAATTGTAATTATAAATACCTTATACAATCGTCAGATGTATATTTTTGCGTATGTTAAATAATTATATGACATACAAAAATTTCCAAAAAAAGAAAAAAATTAAAAAAACAAAATATGTACATATGTATGTACTTTTAGTTCAACACTCTGCATGCGTCCAGTTTCAGTTGACATCTAAATCACTGGAATTCCTTTCTTCGTTAAACCCCTACAAATATATAATTAACATATCGTAAAATATAAATAATTTTACTTATTACTTTTGTAAACAAAAGTGCAATTGTCATTATTAATTATCATCTCACAATGATTAATATACTTTTAAGTAAAGATTTAAGTAAGAATTGTGTTATAGCAATTAATAAATAATCAATTAAAGAATGCAAGTATGAGGTACAAGTTGCAGTTAGGAATCTGGCAAAAAAAAAAAAAATTAAAATATACGTACTTTACATCATGATAAATTAATTGACTTAAAACAAATGACAAATGACAACACAAAGAGGCTTAAAATTAAATGATACATTATACATACACGTATATTTACATATGTATATTTATAAGTGGCCACTGAACGATATCCGGCCGAGCTCCTCCAATTTATGGTAAGCGCCTCGATGTTTATTCTATGCCGCCTCCGAACGGCCAATGGATTTTTATGAAAAGCTTTTATTTCATGTCAGAAATATACTTGAATTCAGCAGTCTATGTACTTTATGATTCCATAAAAAAATTACAATCAAAAGACTAAAAACTGTGTTTTCTATTTCATTCCAATCTTGCGTTATTCTTGGGACACCCTTTATGAAGCCTAGAAAATTTTCAAAGTTTCTGAAAATCTAAAAACTTGAAATCTGAATATGTTAACATTTTGCTTTATTTAATTACATAATATTTAATATAATTAAAGAGAAATATCTCCACTGACCAAAAGTTGTTTAAAGCCCCCCCCCCCCCAAAAAAAAAAAACAATAATAATAAAAAAACGAAAAATTATTTTCCGTCTACTTTTTCTACCTTGACTTTACCGACATATGTATAGATATGTACGTACGTTGGCCACTTTAATATATTACGAGTATATTTCACCTGAGTTTTTGCTTTTGCACTATTTTCCTTGCTTCTGTCCATTATCGTACGACTCGTGGCGTAAATTAAAATGAAACAAAGCGTAAAAATGTCTAACTTGCGTAATTACATACATACATTCAAATATACTCGTACATACATTTTCCGGTCTGTACCAACGAAATGCGGGCGGGCAGTTTCACTTTCAGACGTATTGACCGTTATGTGGTTCATAGTTGCCAAAGAAAATGAGTAAGTCCAATGCATAGATGTGTAAGTATCTGCATTCATATTTGTTGTGGCTGCATGCGTAAAGATTCCTACAATACACCCACATTACATCTACAATAAAAAATTGATTACGTTTGTTTTCGCACAAAATGAATTTTCAAAATTATGCTAACATTGATATGTATTTGGGGCAAAGTAAAAGTGGATCGAAATTAAAAAATAAAAATAAAAATCTGCACTTATTTGCATATTAAAGTCATTATTTATGTTATGCACTTCATTTTGACGAAATTATGGATTATGAAAATTTTTACTTTAAGTTAAAACGATTTTTTTGGGGAAATTTGCGCAAAGCTATATTTAATGTTGCTTACTGACTTTCGCCTACTTTCGCCTAGAGTAGGAAAATTTTTCTCGATTCCCTTAAAAAATATTCCCATTAATTGCTTAAAATGACCCAATCCAAATCTGAATAATTTTCACTTAAAATTCATAGAAATACTCTACGAAAAAAAATTCAGAGAGTAAATATATTAAGGCTCTCACGGCCGGACAGGTTTTGTTTTGGTCATGTTGAAAACACTGTAGTGTAGCCAGACTTCTGTCTTTCGCAACGAGACCGTGTGTGGGGTCAGTATTCGAAGTGCTTAATATGAGTATCTGCCATTGTAGGCCTAACCTCATGGTGCACAAAAATACATCGGATTAAACCAATGCGCCCATACTGTAATGACTTGCATTTTGTTTAACTATACCCACCACGTTACTCCTCGAATAGCCTAAAAACTCGGAGCAAGCTCCCTCCGAGCGCTCCTGTTCACCGTGGTACCAGATTAAATCTCTAATCAGATCTCGTAGTCGGTGCTACTAGTAGTTAAGTCTCCATACACCTCGGCACTGGTGACCTGTGGGCGGATTTTAGTCGCCTTACCTCGGATTTATTTTTTCCTCACACTTGCAGGAGAATGGATGCGAGGTCGGTATGCTCAGAACCAATCTCCCGTCAAGTGCGAAATACACGGAGTCAGCTGTCATCTTGTTTGAAAGGGAAAACCTCCGTTTAAGATTTGTAATGAGACGAAAACTTAATATGGTAATGAAGAAGAGGAATGTTGACAAATAATGCCAGACCACACACGGCTAACGCCACGAAAGAGCTGCACGCCTCGTTTAATTGGGTTGTTCTGAACATACTCCTGATCTAGCATCTTCAGATTCTTATCTCTTGTGCAAACCACAGGTTTTGAACAGACTAACAGTTAAAGGAGGAGAAGAGAAGTAGATTAAGAGGTTGCAGGGAAGGTACTTCGTGGAAGGCATCAAAACTATTGGCAACCCTACAAGAATTCTTAGTAGGTATAAATTATTATATGCCGAAAGCTGTGCCTAAGGCAGTTAATATAGGAATTACACATTTTTTATACACAATAACTACACCGGGAATACGGTATTATGAAAAATCAGTGGCAACTCTAAAAACTGAAACAGATCAGAATTTAGTGCATTCAGTGCTCACATTGTAGATTTTAATTTGCCTGCAAATATAGGTGGCTACACCTTGCATTTAACTAGTATGAAGCTCATGCATAGTCGGACAATTGATAGTTCGTAAGACATCGCCTATGACACACCTACACCTCTTGTACTCGAAGGTCTCTGTGTGAGATTTGAACGTACAGCATCATTCGACTAATCAGATAAATAAATATTGTGTTGTTGTTGTAAGAAGATTACACTTTGGAGCTGGCGTTAGAACTTTAAGTCGTAAGGGTCATCTAAAGGCAAGTCGAGGAAACGGATAGTTCGAACCCGTAACTATAGTGAGAGGGGAGTTGGTTTTAGAGGGCTTGCAAGGAGGCGGGGTCTTATGGCATACAGAACCCACTTTGGAGATGTCGGGGTCAAGTCTGGATAAGACGGAATAAAGTCGACTATAATATTCAGATCTTCACTGAGCCAGTATTATATGTCTCTCTCGGGGCAGCTTGAGCTATTGGTCTGCAATTGGTGGTGCTTGGATTCCGAGAACGCCATTCACATGAAAAGATTTCATGAATGGTGTTGAAAATCTGACCCAATCACGCTTTCGGCAATCTAACCCCGTTTAGGTCATCAGGTAAAATATATATTCTACATACATTTATATGTACATAATATAGTAATATCTAGTGAATTACTTTCAACTACGAGGCTTTAAGTGAAATTAGCTTATATGTGCATGTACACATTTTTCCATCTAAATTTAGTTATTTTCTCTCATTAAACAAGCGTTTAGTAGATATCTAAATTAAAAAAAACGTGTATTTTCTTTTGAAAATGAACAGTCACTTTGTGCAAAAAAAAAAACAAACGAAATTCAAATAAACAACTTTTTGTGCTGCAAAATATTTGTTTATTTTTTACCCATTTGCCTTAAAATGTCAAACGGCAAGTAACTTATGATTCCCTTCACTTTCACAAAGTGCTTATAACTCACTCAAGCACTCAGTCAAGCCTCTAACTTGACTTGGTGTGCGCTTTATAAATGAGTTGGCGCTTAATTGTCCAAAAAAAAATAAAAAAAAATTATAAAAATTAAAATTTAAGTCATAAATTCAATATACATACATAGTTAGACTATTTTTCTTTATGCTAATGCAGTAATTTGGTTTTTTTTTGCAATTTTTTTGGCCACATGATGCGGCAACTTGTTGGCTTTTTTTAGACGCAACAAAACATTTCGAGCTTTATTTAATTCTTTAAATGTCAAACATTTAGCTTTATTTTTGTTTTCTAATATTTTTTATTTTTTTTTTATTTTTATTTATTATGTATGTATGTTATATTAGAAGATAAAAAAAATAAATATTTTTTTTTAGCTATTCCTCAACTTGTGCACGATTATGCTTTTGTTAAGTGTGCGCAAATTTTTCTATTGCGAATTAAAATTCTTAACTCTTAGCGAGTCGCTTTGGATTACTTTGCATTTACAGCATTCCACGCACTAAATCTGCATAAGAATGCCAATCCTGTGTCATCTGACTTTTCAATTAAAACTTTTTTTTATATTTTATTTATTTAATGTGTGTATTTGAGAAATGAAATAAGTCTGATAAATAGCCATGGAATTAATAACCGTGAAATCAAAAATCTATTATAACCAACTGGTTTAAGAATCTGTTTAATAAAGCGCCGGGTTAATAGCATTTTCTAGTCTGCGTAGGATTTTTTTTTCATTTTTATTCATTTAATTTTATGGTAATTTGCAGAGCAATCTGACTCATCTAAGCGACGAAATTTTAGTACATATCTTAGGTCTAGGAAAAAGTCATCCATTTGAAGCTTTTATTTGCCATAGTAATTATAAATTGATTTATACCGAATTGTCAGCGTTTTGCTTGATAACTTTTTACCTTCTTGAAAGTAATGTTGTTATGCCTTTGTCATAGAGGCAAAGGCAAAAAAGGATGATCGATTTTCACATTCTTCACTTGAGGCCTATTTCTCATCAGCCAAATCATTCGCAATAGACAGAAACAGATGATAATCACTTGGTGCGCGGTCCGGACTATAAGGTGGATGCATAAGAATATATCAAGCCAGCTCTCGGAGCTTCCGGCTTGTCACTATCGATGTGTGTGGTCTGGCGTTGTGCTGGTGAAACACAATTCCCTACCTGTTGGCCAAGCTGGGCGTTCTAAGCAGACGCCTCAATTGCTGACAGTACAGATCCAAATTAAGAGCTTGGCTTTATGGGGGCGACCTATAGTGGATGATTTCTTGTCAACCTTACCAAACACACAACAAAACCTTTCTGGCCTGTAGACCTTTTTGCCGGCTCACTGTCCTTTGACCACTTTGCTAAAAGTGTTCCACTTTTCATCATCAGTCACCACCCGGTTCAGAAAAGGGTCGATTTTGTTATGGTTCAGTAGCGAGTGGTATTCCATTAGCATTTTTCTCGTTAACTCATGTTCCTGTGCCGTTAATTCTCTTATATCGTGGCTCTCCATTTGTAAGCTCATAGCAGGGGAGTCTTTCATCGCAGATGTGAACTCAATATAGGATAGTCTCAAACACTTCAATGTAACTAAAATAATTTCAGCCAAAAATCGCTTCAGCGGCTATAAAGTGCCAATTAAAAATAATTATTTAATTAGAATAATGTTACCGACTTGGTACAAGAAAAGTTCGAGAGAGCTTATCCCGTCAAATGGAAAGAGTTGTTCACGATGTTGAGTTTCTAAGGGGCGTTTTCTTTTAGGTGGGTAAGCAGTGAGACTGGGAATACCATCAAATGATTTCTGCAGGACTTGTAGAGAGAAGGAATATCCTGAAACCTCATTGCCTTTCCTTTATGAATTTGGAAAAATATATTAAAATCTTTAGAGGCGGCTACCTTTGAAGACTTGATTGAAATATCTGGTGAAAAGTTTCGTCGATTTCTCTACCTTACTACCTCCACACATCAGTTTGACCAGTGGGTAGGAGCTAAATGGGATCACAATGGTCCCGATTGATGGCCAAAGAGTGGTGATGTTCATTATTATTTTATATGAAACCTTTAAATTATTATAATATTTAAATAACTAACTAACTAAATTAACGGTGTCGTCAAGTGAAATAACAATACCTTGTCGTTAGTTGCCTTGAAAACTGCATTACAATTTAAGTTAAAATCGCCGAAAATGTCTTAATTGCCAATTAAGTGCTAGTCTGAACACAGCTTAAATGGTGTTGCGCATAAAAAATGGAATACTCACGAGTAAGAGGACGTAATGGACGTATCAACCTAGGTTTCCAACAAACAAAAATGAAGCAATAGACGCTTGGCAGCCTTTCCCATTTCAAATTGAGGCCAAAATATCAATTTTTAGTTCCATTCAAATTACTCGATCTTGCTATTTAATGTTAATTATAATGACATTGCACATATGTTAATATATCATTTATTAAGTTATTATTCTAAAAATAGTTCATTAAAAGAAAAATACTGTCGATTCTGAGTGTTAATAAAAAAATATGTGTACAGTATCAAATAACATAATAACAATTCAAATAAAGAGTGTGCTTTTGGAAGTTTCCTTTTCAATGAGCTAATATTTTTTCTGAGTTGGTCTCTTTGACAGCTGTTATTTGATTTATACTTAGTTTGGTTTGCCATTTCATAACAGACTTACTTCGGAACAACATTTGCAAGTCCTGTTTCGGTTCGCGTGATCTATTGCGCATCACGCCCAATGTTTGGTCGACATAATACAGATACAGTGATTCGAGCAAATATGTATAGACTTTGCACCACGTTTACTTTAGTCGGTTAGGCGCCATACAGAGCCCACCGAAGGCGCTATTGCTGCTGTGAAGTATAGTATTAAAGAAGATCCGAGTGAGCCCATCCGCCATTGCATACAAAAATTGGCGCTCTGCCAAGCCTGGTTTGTGGGCTTACAAAATCCAACTCGTGCCAGAATAATTCAAGCCGAAGGACCATCAAGCGCGCCGCAAGTTCAATGCATTCACAAGACTACTTTGTTCGCCAATGAAGCTTACTTTTGGTTGAATTTGTAGGTTAATAAACAAGATAGTCGCATTCGGCTGATGATGATGATCCACAAGTCATTGTGGAGACGTTATTACATCTTCTTAAAGACACTACTTGGTGTGCTGTATGGTCTGAAGGAGTCATTGGTCCATATTTTTTCAAAACTAAGCCAGCCATAATAATGTCATAGTCAATGGGGAAAGCTATTGAATTGAATGTCTGAATTGGGGGATGTTCATGTGGACAAACTTTGGTTCCAACAGTATGGCGCTACATGCCATACAGTCAACGAAACAAACACTTTATTGAAGGAAACTTTTGGTGAGCGTATTATCTCGCGTTATAGACCTGTGCGGTGGCCTCAAAGCTCGTGCGATTTAACACCGCTGAACTATTTATTGTCGGGTTATGTGAAGTTGCTTGTCTATGTATATAAATCCGATACGATTGACGTCTGGGAAGAGAATATTCGGCGCGTTATTGCTGACAGTATCTAATCTCGACTGGAATTTAATCGATCCAGCCGCGGCGGTCACTTCCCCGAAACCATTTTAAAAACGCCATGACAAGCCGTAATCTTTTTAATAAAGCTAAATTCTTGGTCATAAAATAAAATTACATGCGTTTCTTCTTCTTTTTGAAAACCACACGTCCAAAAAAAAACACCCTTTACAACAAGAAGCTATTTTTTTTTAAGGCGAAGACTCATTAAGCTTTTGTTGAAGCGTTAGTTCAAATAGTTCCAAATGCCATTAAAACTTCTACGAATGAACTCTCTTTTTTCGCATTAACATAAAACTTTAATTATTAAATGATCATTAAAGAAAAAACACTCATTAAATCAGCGGGTCACATGGTGAGTGGAAATAAAAGTGAAGATAAGACAATCAGAAAATAAGAATAAGAATGGCGTAGCATCACAGTGACAAAGACAGATGAACTGCAGGCATCAAAAATGTCAAGAATATTTACATATTTACATATGTACATATGTCCATATGAATGTTAATATGAATAGAGGTTTTAAAAACAACAAAGCGAGAATGTGAAGGATCACTAACACATGTGACGAAGTATTTATTGACCAGTTGTAGCCATTTGAAAACAAATTGTCATTCGCCAAGCCAACAACTGCACACAACGCATATACCATATGTAAATATGTCAATACATATGATTATGACTACAGGTACATATGTATGTGTCTTTCTCAGTGCATAACAAATTGACAAATTGACATGGCCAAGTTTACATTTAAAACAAAATACTGCAAAGCAAAAACAACAATGCCCACAAGTATATATATATATGTATATATATGTATATTATTATGCAGGCAAGCCAGATGAGTTGGCGCAGGTTATTTGCATCTGGACACATCTACCTATATGTAAGTACATACATACATAGCTGCCTTGTAACAAGTCGTTGACATACAAACTCAGCGATGCAGTAAAAATATTGTTATAATAACAACAATTTATAAACAACTCTTTATTTGAACAATCATTGTGAAAATGAGTGAGTATCATTTGGCCCGAGATATTAAAAACAAATGAACTCTTAATGGGATGTTAATTTTTTGCAAATTTTTTTTCTAAATTTTTTCCGCCTTCTAGTTTCTTTTAATTTTAATAACACACAGAGGACAATGAGAGGGGTGGTGGTTAGGTGTTGCATTATGAAAAGCGAATGTGATGAGAATATCCATCATTTTCGTATCTAAAACAATTGTAAAAATCATGATATTCGCACGGGACAGAAAACAAAAAAATTTTGTGGCCACAAATTGGACAGCAAAGCGAAGAGAAAGGCAAATCAAAATATCAATAACACTTATTTTAGAGTTTTGAGTTTTGAGGAGCTGTAATTATGCGCGATTATATAAGTAACTCAAAATATATAGAACGTTTTATATAAAATTGTCAGCAGTTCTTCTTTTTTACTGGTTTGTACACCACTTAAGCTTACTGTTTGGCGCCACTTGGAAATACCTAGTGCAGTCTTGCCCTTCTACGCCTGATCTTTCCAACGAAGTAGAGGTCTTTCTTTTTCTCTACTTCCACCGGCAGGTACTGCATCGAAAACTTTCGAAACTGGAGTAATTATAGCCATCCGGACCACCAAGTCGTAGCGGATAGCAAACCTTACGCAAAATTCGCAACACTGACTCATCAAGTGTTGTCATCGTTTATGCCTCCACACAACATAGCAGGACGAGAAGGATGAGCTTTTTGTAGAGTTTGGTTGCTAAAGCCAAATTTTCAACAATTTGGATTGCGTACTAAAATTTCTAATTTTTTTCTTAAAAGTCGGCGGTACCGGCAGACGATAATAAAAATTTTGAAAAAATATTGAAACAGTGAAGTGAAGAGAATTCGAAGCATCATAACTCTACTTAATAGAACTACAATACGATTTTTAGTTGAGCCTTAACTTAATTTATATACATACGTGTATGTATGGATTCACTGGACTCCATTTGATGTTGGTCTAAGCACAATACAGCTGGCATGAGAACATAGAATGCAAGCTACAAGAGTTAACAGCTGACATATTTGACAGTAAATCTAACGATTGACAGTCATTCGCTGCAACAAAATGTTTGTACCCGTAACATGTATACTTGTATATTTGTATACATACATACATATGTACATATACACACACATATGTATATACATATTGATAAAACTTGTAGCAGTAATTTCATAGTAGTAACTAAGTTCAAGGGTAAATCGCACGAGTTTTTCAAATTATTCACTCGATTGAGCGTTTTATTTGTATTAAATACAATAAATGTCTGTCTGTATGTATGTATCTTTATACTTGAAATAACTTCGTGCCTATTAGTTTATAGAAAATACTTTATATTATTGAAAGAAGAATTTCCAGAGGCTTGGCAAATGAACATATTTGATACGGTTTTACTTGCTTACTTTGTCTTCTGCAAAATATATTTCATCTTGAATGACGTCAGTGATCGAGAATTCTAATTATTTCACTATGAATTATGTAATAAAAAATGAAAACATATTAATGGCTTGTTTCGAACATGTAACTCGGTTTCACTGGTATACTGTTAAATGCAAGTACCTTTTTAACGAAGTCAGGCTTACTTTTCATTACGTGGTTGGTCTGTATGCCATTACTTTCTTATATTTTAGCCAGTTAGACGAGAAGGATACTGACTTACAAACGGCGGATCAAAAGATGAGTCTGCATTCTTTACGAAATATCTCCTCTAAAGATTTGAATTTGAGATTGCGGATCGCTAGGGTAATGCACTGACATTAGTTTGTTGTCCCCTTGCTATATTAACATCGTAACTCCATTTTTTTTTTTCGAAAATAATATTTTTAATAAAAATTGTTTTTTGACACTTCTTGACCAGTAAGTTAGTTGTATTATGGAATTAATATTGAAAAAAAAAATTTGGTTCTGAATTATTTTACGAATGCCGGCTTTTTGTAGTTTTTAGTCGAGAGCCCCAATAAGTATGCTACACATTATAATATCCTCCTGCTAAAAACTATCCCCAAGGGCTTAGAAAAAGTCTAAAAATTGTTTTTCTATTATTACGAAGTCAGGCGGACAGTACACACCGGTCAACCTCACTGTTTAAGAGTAATTAACGATTTGACCTAAATATTTACTAAACATTAATCAAATTTTTTAATGTGTTTATGCACTCAAAAATATACATACGTATGAATAAAGAGACATTTCTTTAGGATGTATTTTAGAACGCTATAAAATTCGCTTGAACATTGAATAAAATAATAATTATTTTATTCTGTATAATTATACATAAATGTAATTTTTTTTATATTCGCTAAAAGCCTACATGAGATAAGCGAAGCGAAAATATTAAAATTATGTACGAAAGCGCACAAAAAGCGTGATTAATGTGTAAAATAAATAATTAATTATCACGTGTAAAAACGCCTTAATGCTGGCCAGTGTAGTTGGTAAAAAAAAAACAATTTGACAATCTCACTACAATGCAACGTGAACTGCATTGCCCATCAGTCATCAGTTGATGTTTTAACGCCTATGCTGCAAGAGTATTGAGTTTCGAATAAAAGCTGCTAAGGCATTGCTAAAAAAATTTAATCAATTTTCCACTAAATTTTTACTTGTGTACTAAATGTATGCATTTAAAAAACACACATAATTAAAAAAAAAATTATTTTAATTTTGCATACAATTTCTATATATGTAGTATCAAATAAGCTCCGTATTTTGTAAATTTTTGAATGAAATCATGAAAAAAAAATCTATTGTCTAAATAAATCGGGTTTTAATATTTTTTTTGAATATGCCGCACAGTTTTTGAAATTTTACGAAACTTATAAATCCATAGAAAATGGACAAACGCAGAAAGAGGACGAAATGCGGGAGTATGAAGATATTCACATCGTTGGCCTTGATAAAGACTTCGTACCAAGATTTCCTGAAGAATCAAGCTCGATAAATTTCTGCGGTCGATTCACTGTACTCATAGTTCTATGGCCTTTAAGTCGCCATAGAAAGCCACATAATCGAAATTGTGTTGAAAAATCGGCTCAGAATCAGAACAGAATGGAATAGAACTAACCGGAGTATTGAGAGATTTCATTAAAGGCAAACTTAAAAAAAAAGTTAATCTACGCTTAAATTTTTTGTGTCTCAAAGGTCATTTATTTTTGTTTTTTTTTCAATATGTTTTCCAATTCAAACTATTTTTTATTACTAGTGCTGGTTACAAAGTAACTACTACATGGTCTACATTTCAATTGTATTTTTTTTGTTTGTTTTTTTTTTCAACTTTTTCATTGTTTCAGCACACTGCATAATAGCTGTCAGTCAGTTTGCCGCAGACTAAATTTCATTAAAAGCAGACAAAAAAAAAATCAAATTTGGAGTACTAATAAAAACCGCTTTAGTAATCCAGCAGACAGGCGCATAATGGTTTAAGTTTATTACCACAAGTCATGAATCTCTCTTTGAAGCGCTGTCACATGCGACGACCGTTCAACTCGAAGCAACCGCCCAACTGTACACACTACATACTCAGCTTATCTCATAGCTCAGCAGGCGAAGCTCTACTGTGTCTATGTTTAGTTTTTCCAGCACAATTTTCTTGTCCAGCGCAGTTCAGCTACTCACTCGGGGAATGTTGAGTAAGAGCTAAGCTAATTTTAAGTTTTTATTTGTGTATGGGTTTTTGTTTGGTCTGCAGTATTGTAAATTTTGTATTTGCTAATACATATTATATAATATACATATACACATACATACTTATAAATAATAAAATTAGCATTGTATGTAAGTAAGGTTAGATTGAATTGACTGTCGATGTGTGAGCATCAATGCACTTAGACCAGTGTAGGCCCATTGTAATACTGAGCTTTACTGGTCTGTCCTTTTCGATCCCTTTAAAAATTTCATTACATAATTTATCTTGGTGCCTGCTATCTTTTACAAATAATCGATGAAAGTAGCACGAAACCAAGCTTTGCTCAGAGCAGGGCAGTCACATATGAGTTGAGAGACCATTCTTCTATAGCATCTCTTAAATGGATCATTCAGCCTGACCGTATGTCTCCTATCAAGCAGTGACCTATTCAGATTACTAGAGAGATGTCCTCCTTTTTAAGAGAGAGTATATTTTGTGTGACTTTTTTCAGTCCCATGTCGTCCAAGTTCGTTTAGAAATTGTGCAATTAGCACTGTGGTTCCAACTTAATTTGGCCTGTTCACAAGTAAAGTCTCTGAGTAACAGTATATATTTAACAAAACACTTTCTTTGTCCGGAAGAATGTGCTTGGTCGTGCTTTGCCTGTCAAGTTTGTCTCGCTTGAAATTTCCCTCTATGTCATTGTGGCTGGGAGTCCAAATGAGAGATATTCTTTTCTGTATGTCCATCTTCTGTAGAGATCGGACACAGTGCAGCACAATTTTTGAAATCGTTGTAAGCGAGCCAAGTGGACTTAAACGCTGCCTAACCATCGCCGAAAGTAAGGATAACCTTGCTGTTGAGTTCAGTTCCAATGTAAACCACATTGTCTCCATAATTACTGAAATTTCTGTCTGAAATACACCGCAATGATCAGGTAACCAGAAATAGAGTTCAAAAGGTAGGTCTCTTTAGTAAGATCCACTACTATATATTTCAATACTGTTGGTTGGGACATCGAGGCTATTGCGCCACACTTCCCTTTTGGGGATTATATAATTGTTGTTAATAAAAGTTGAGCAGCAGCGGTCTGTACTACTTGGTATGAAATTGTATCATTCTTAGATAGTCGATTATCCAAATCGTTGATAAGTCCCCTGATCCTACTGCTTTAGGTGAAGAACGGTTGGCGCTGCAAACTGAAAGCTATTTAAAGTATGCCACCATACACCTGAACCGTACAACAGCATTGGTCTCACAACGGATGCGAAGAATCCGTGACATATCTTAAGATTTAATCCCCATTTCTTACCAAAATCCTCTTATAAATATATAAAGGGCGATGGAGGCCTTCTCATATCTTGGTTATTATGTTGGCTCTCCAGTTCAGCTTCTTGTCCAGAACGACTGAATTGACACAAAGTCCACAAAGGTTAGACCAGTTGGATACTCTTCGAAGAGTTCCTTGCATGAAGACGCATAGGGTTTCTGAAAGCTTACCCCTGTAAGCGATGGTAAAATCATCAGCATATGCAACCATTCTAACTTCTTCCCTAGACCCACTGAGGCAGATTTAACAGCATCCGGTAAGATGTTGTTCAAAGCTCTGTTTATATCAAGAATTCCTTTTCATTGAGAGGTTTTCAGGAGAAGGAAATTAGACTATGCAACGCGATTTCTGTTGATTTCACTTTCTGATATTCGGGCTAATCGGAATGGAGGTCTAAAACGGAATGGAGGTCTTCCTCTGCATCCACCGCGGGTACTGCAACGAATACCTTCAAATCTGGAGTGTTTTCATCCCTTTGGACGACATAACCTAGCCAGCGTAATATATGTACAGTCTGTTTTGAGTTTGCCGATGCTGCTGAGATTTTAAATTAATATTAATTTTGAACATACATTTCGTTATTATTAATCTCAAAATTTTGTATTTTCTTCTTCTTTTTCAGAGCGAAAATGCTATAGGCGCCCATCGTGTTTTTGAAAAAACATCCTTTTCCTGTGCTGGACGTCCAGCTGGCTATTATGCGGATATTGAGACTGGTTGTCAGGTACACATACATAGGCACAAACATATATATGTTTTTAGATATCACCTGTGGGGCTGTGAAGTCTTCACTAATCTGTAACTATGTAGTAAACTTATTAATATTATCAAAATTCCATATTTCCACAGGTCTATCATATGTGCGATGGTTTGGGGCGTCAATTCAGCTATTCCTGCCCCAATACGACACTCTTCCAGCAGCGTATGCTAATCTGTGATCATTGGTACATGGTGAACTGTTCACGGGCAGAAAGTGATTATGCGGCTAATTTATTGATTGGTGAGTAACGATCTAGGTAACTGTAACAAATGTGGCATAGTAGGGGTGAGTGAGAAAGAAAAAAGGGTGCAGAAGTTTTTACACTTTTCAAAAATAAAGGTTATTTTTATAGACATGAGGTTTTCGAGAAAGAAAGGCAAAGAATTTAGCTTTATTTTAAATATAAAGGTCTGCCATTATTTTTAATAAATGATTTCGAGCAGCGGCTGGTTCGAATAAATTACAGTCGAAAGGTCTAATTTTCGACGCGCTGAATATTCTCTTTCAAAGCATCCATCCTCGGGGGCTTTTGTGCGTATACAAGCTACTTCCCATAACCTCACAATAAATTGTCCAGCGATGTCAAATTGCATGATATTGGAGGCCACGCTACAGGCTCACGATCTGAGATAATGCGCTTACCAGAAGTTTATTTCAATAAAATGATTGTTTGGATGGCTCTATGGTTAGTACCAAAGGTTGTCTACATCAACATTCTACAATTCAGGCACGAATAAGTTATTAGACATGACACTGTATCATGTCCCAGACGGCCGCAACAGTCGAGTGGTTAGCATTGCGTACTGTTATTCTGAAGACCAGAGTTCGAGGCCTGCTGTAACCCCTCGGCAGAGAATTTCAAGCCCCCCGAGTGTATTTCTGACATGAAATGAAAATCTCCTCATAAAAATCCATCGACCTTTCGGAGACAGCTTAGAATATACTGCAGGCCCCTCCATTTAATGGAAAACATCAAACCACAAATTGGAGGAGGAGCTCGGGCGAAATTGCTTCAGCAGTTATAAAGCGCCAATTATATAATATATTTAGCGTTCCCCCCTGACTGTAACATTATGACCGGATTCCTTCTTGAAGAAATATGATTACCTCTGCCCATAGATCACATCAAACAGTGACTTTTTGAGGTCGTAATGGCGTCTCAACAATGGCTAGTGGAATATCATCAGCCAAATACAACAATTCTGTTTATTTAAGTACCCATTGAACCAACTGTGAGCTTCATCGCTGAACAAAATTTCCCTGCGATAATCGGTATCGGTGGCCATCTCGTTGGTAGATGGTCGCTCGGCTTCAGTCCTCGCACGAGTTGGATTTTGTAATGTCGAAAACTTTGATCGTTTCGCAAAATCGTCCATAAAGTTTATGGGTATAGCTCTAATTGTTTCGCGTGAAGGCGGTTGGACCCATTTGGATCTTCTTCAATTTTCTGCTCCACAGCTGCAATAGCGTCTTTGTTGCGCGCTGTATGGCGTCTTTGAGAATACGGATTATGCACCGAAGTAAATGTGGTCCGGTCTATGGTTACCCAAATTATCGACTCTGTTAGGCGATTATATCGAACGAATATTGAGCGAACCATTATTTCGGTAATAAGTTTGCAAAATTTTTATAGTAAAGTTCAAAAATGTCAGTTGGGATCTTTTAGAATACATATCATAAGCGATAAATAAAAAAGAAAAGAATTTTAAGCTATACCTATATAGCAAGACTTGGCAATAATGTGCTTTCTTTTGTCTTTTTTGTAGGCCAACGAGACAAACCATTTGTGAATGATGAGGAAAATAGTTTACGTACACCACGCCCCGACCTCTTGGATCGTCCGTATGCGCCAGACTACTCTGGAGAGTCGTTCAGAAATCAATACAAGGTGAGAGGAAAAGATTCGTATTTACTATTGTAAAAATTAAAATTCTTCTTTACCTTCCCCAGCAACTTCCTGCGATTCAGAATCAAATACAAGATATCGACAAACAAAAGTTTCAAGATAAATTAAACACGATCCCACAGGCCGCGCCAGGCCAACAACATTGGAAAATACCGTCGCCCAGCCGCACAATACTGCCACCTGCCTACGAAGCGCAAACCGCCGACGATAGCGCTTCACAAACGAATGGCGATAATGTGCGTTTTGTGCCCAAAGCTACGCAGCCTACAGCGTCGTCGAAACAAACAAAGACAACATTCAATCGGCCAACTGCCTCAAGTGTCAGCGCCAGTACACACGGCCAGCCGATCAATCGTTTCAACAACGCTGCACTGCATCAGCGCGGTCAATCCGGTGAACCTGAAGATCTGGGCACGAGTCACAGCACACGTTACAATACCTCTGCTGATTTTAATTCCGCCGAGCAGCCAAATAGCAAGTCAGCGAGTGTGTCAAATAAGAACAAAATTAGTAGTTCCTTTGGTATAGTTACACCTGTGATCGCTTCAACCACTACAAGGCCGGTGACGACTACCGCTTCAAGCAAACATATGACAAGTAGCGCCAGCAGTGCGGCAAGCACAACAAATTTACCGTTTAAAATACCATCGAAGGTATACGAGCCGCCCTACGTGTATCCCATATATAATGAAAACGAAACTGTGAGCACACAGTTGCCACTACGCGCCTCTTCTGCCACACCATTTACAGCCTCTCCCACGGTTAACAGGCTTACATCCACCACGCCAGTGCCGCCACCCAGTCGACCGACTACGCTAGCAGGGAAACCCTTTGCAGCACCATCAAGCGGCATTACTACCAAGGCACCCAATTTCGGTGGACGCAGCCAAAATAATTTAATACAAAACAGTTTTACTCATAACTCTAAGGATGTACGTACTCCAACACCAGCACAAGGTTTTAAGCCGCCTACACCGCGTCCACCTGTTAGCACAACAACAACTAGCGCCACGAAAAGCACGGAGAGCTCACCATTTGATTATAGCATACCCACAACGAATCGTCTGCACTTGCCCACACCAATCATCAGCACCTCATCGTCCACAAGCACAGGCACAGCTGCGGCCACTGGCAGTGACGCCACACCGCCAGCCAAAGAGTTGCTGCCACCCTACCAAGAGTTCGTGCAACATGACATTGCCACCACACAGGGACCGCCCATCTACTATGAGTGGAAAGTGCCCTCGAATGGACTCGAACCGCCTAAGTTGGATCCACCGATTGGTGTTGATGGACGCGAATATCCCGAGGCAGCATTCGACTATAACACCATTAGTGGCGCTAGTGAAGGCAAGAACACACAAACCGCTAAAAGCAATAGCTCACCGACAGATAAAGTAGTAAGTGACAAGAGCCAAACTGCACGCACGCCCATCTCGCGCTCCATCAAGGAGACAGGTCAGCCAAACAGTGTGCACCGTGTAGTAAATGTTGAGAGCACGAAAGCGACAAGCACCACGACACCAGTAGCGACAGATCGCTCAGATACAATATCGGCACCAACATCGGATATCACACAATTGCGTCGAGATTATTCCGTGCCCGAGTACTTATTTCCATTAGAATCGGCAGGTCGCACCGGCTATTTGTCCACGGACTCATACAATTCATTCCGTCTGAAGATACCTGAGCATGGCGAGGAAGAGATCGAGGATCATCGGCATTGGTTTGGCGAAAATCCCAAATGTCCTGAATGTCATCCATCCTTCGTGGTGCCCGGCACATGTGAACCTTGCATCAGAAGATAAGCGCAGTTCGCAGGCGGTCGGCGATCTGAGATGAAGGGAGGAGTGTTTAGTATTGAAAGGAAATAAGAAATGCTTTGAATTTGTAGCAAAATAATGTTTTGTTTAAGTATTTTTTTTTTTTAATTTTTTTTTCATTGCGTAACGTTTTATTTTACATTCATAGCTGTATGTAGTGGAAAAGCAGTGACTAATGAAATAATATTTAAATGTTTGCCAGTACACTATAGCTATTACATACATAAACATATATATATATATATGTAGATATGAATATCTATCTACATACCCACATACAAATGTACATAAATATAAGTATTGCGCAATGCTACCACAATGTGCCTGCAGTCCTTCTCTTTCGTCCTCTGTACGCCTGAAAACTAAAAAAAATAATTCATTGCTTCGGTAGGTGGCGCAAGTATCGGCAATTTCATTCGATTTTATTTTTCGATTTCGGTGTCTAAGTATTTTCGCAAAATTAAAAAGCTTTATACATAAAAGTTACAAGCTCGAAGAGTTGTTTCTACAGCGAAGAAGAGTTATGTATTTTCAATTCTGTTCTTTTAAATGAAAACAAATGAGCTTACATTGTGCTGAGAGCTTAGTCCTAATTGTGAAAGCTCAAATTCACTAACAGCCTATTCACATCCAAAACCTTCTTGGCGTCTTCGAAGTATTTTTAGTTCTTTTTATATTTATAATTTTAGCGGCTTTCATTGCAAATGTATGTGTATAATTAAATAAGTTTTATAAAAATTAGTATTAATTTCATAATAATTAAGTTTTATTTTGTAAAATAAATATAATAAAATTTATATGAACATGTGTATGTATTTGTATAATTGTTATCAAATAAAAATTAAACTGAAAATGTAGAAAAGTCTTAAATATCTATAAACATATGCGATTATAAGAGAGGGTATGTATGCATGTATCTATGCCACCCATAAACGGCGGAAATACTGAGCCGATTTTGTTCAACTTTTCAGGATAGTTTCACTGAAACCCAGAGAGCGTTCGAGTAAGGTTTGAGTATTTTTGAGAGAGTTGCCATTAGTCAGAAAAATAAAATTCAGAAAAAATCGTATTTATTGTTCGATTTACTTGAAACTTGGTACATAAGCACCTCATTACCTAAATTAAGATCAAAATCACTTTTTCTTCCAGAAATTGCACCAGGTATCAATCTCATTGTGAGATAGAGATCTGGGCACGAGTCATAGCACACGTTACACTACCTCCGTTGAATTTAAATCCGCTGAGCAGCCGAGTCTTCGAGTGCCATAAATACCGATTTTATAGATAGCAACATTTTCGTGGTTCGATTTTGTTGAATTTTTGTACGAAAGTTTCTTTTATGGTAGTCTAGACAAACGAATGCCGAAAATAGTGGAGCTTTCCACACACATACGCACTTGTTTGTCGAAATTTTCAATGACTATTTTGCATCAATGTGGCTGAATTCAATTGATGCCACGTTGAAACTGCTCCTTGCATAGATCTGTGATTTTAAATAAACCCATAAATAAAAATCTAATGGTGTTAAATCACACGATCAAAGGGTCAAAATCTACTCAACAAAACCAGAGAGTACACAATCTGGAAATGTCTCATGCAGTAAATGAATTGTTTCATGGGTTGTATGACATGTGGTACCATCTTGTGGCATGTGGCTTCTCAAAACCCCCGAAGCGGAAAATTCGGCAATTAATAAACCCATAAAGGTGAAAATTATCTCCATAGCTTAGAATGTTTTTGCTCTAAGAATTAGCATCCATTTCAATAATCCTTTCAACAAACTCTCCTCGCTGTGCAGAATCATAAGGCTTCAGTTGTTGTTGGAATTGAGTTTTGTAAGCACCAATCTTCACTGAGTATACGCTATGGTGAGGACTTTGGATTGTCACCCTCACGCACTGCTTCGATATTGTCATTTGAATGACTTGTTTTGGGACGATCAATATGTTTGCCGCCTTCACCAAATCCTGTCTTCCGGAATTTTTCAATTAATCTTTTCACAGTTACGCTCCATTTTTACTAAGCCAAAACTTTCAGTCGTCGATTTTTTAGCGTTGCCAACACTTTACTATACATACATACGTATGTATGCATGTATCTATACCACCTAAAGACTCCAAAATAAATAAGAAAGAATTTGTACTGTTTGGCCATCTACGAAAGACCATCACAACTTTTAAAATCGTTGTAAGCGCCAAGTGGCTATATCTAAGAAATAAGATGTTCTAGCTCTTGAGTTCGGCTCCAGTTTACTGCCTCCATATTGACTGAAATTCCAGCCTGAAAGATATTGCAATGATAAGTTAGCCAGAAAGAGAGATCCAAAGGTGGCCGTCTTGGGAAAATATCTCGTCCAAGTTTTCCATCAAGTTTTGATCCATCGTTATATATTTCAATACTGTTGATTGGGACATCATAGCTATTCCGCCATTCTTCTCCTTAAGGGTATGCTGAAAGCGTATTAAGTTTAATTGTAAAATATCGAGGGACATATTTAAGGCCTCATTTGGCTTGGTCTTGAGTGCATCACTTATGCTACTCATCGCTGATCTTTGTATTCTATTTATAAGCTTAACATTTGTCGTCCTGTTTAATACAGGCTACCATACAGCTAGCTTATACAAAAATATCCGTCTCACAACGGATGTAAAGATCCAGTAACAGGTGGTTTAACCAAAATCTCTTACCCATGGCCCTTTGAAATATTTAGCTTCTTGTCCAGAGCTACGCCCAGAAATTTTTCTTTAGTTCATATTCTTAGGTTAAACCCATATAAAGTTGGCGAGTTTATTGTCGGTAATTGAAATCTCTTTTTGAATAGAACGTGTTCCATCTTATTTGAGTTAACACAAATTCCACAACGGTTGTATAATCTCCGCAGAGTCCCTACATCAAGTCGCATCGAGTTTGTTCAAACTTACCCTTGTAAACGATGACAATATCATCGTCGTATGCAACGATTTTACCTTCTTCTCAGTTGGTTCCTGACAAAAGCGAGTTAACCGTAAGATTCCAGACCAAGGGTGATACGACGCCACTTTGAGGCGTTCCTCTGCTCACTTATGTGTACAGCTGATATCCTCACGGGCTCGCGATTACAGCTCTACAGAGGAGTAGCTGATTTATGAATGCAATCAGTGATAGCTTAACCTCTAGATACTCGAAGGTAGATTTAACAGCATCCGGTAAGATGCTTTTGAAAGCTCCCTCTATATCCAGAAAGGCAACTGGGCAGAAATCCTTTTAGTTGAGAGGTTTTTCAGTGAACAAATAATGATTAGCTTGTGGGTCTAAGGCCTTTTGGACTTCTGAGGCCACACATAGCCATGCCTATTTTAATTAAGCTGAATTTTAGACTAGCTTCAAAAGTTATCTTGAGCCAGCACTAGTGTAATTTCAAACTATTTTTAATTAAGCAGGGATAGCACACAGGTGAATAACTGAATAGAGGTCACCACACACCAAAAAAAAAAAGCTTTCTGTCAAGTGCACCTTTGGACCTTTGGTACTTCTGAGGAAACGAATGACAGCATTGCCAAATCGGAGCGTTATGGACGCATGACATCCACGCGAAAGACTCTGTCTATACGGATAAACCTTTAACTCTTCAGCACTTGAAAACCAACATTCGTCAAGTTATGGCTGAGATACCAACCAATATGCCGCCAAAAGTGGTCGAAGATTACCTCAAACGGATTAAAGTTTGAAAAAATTCACGAGGCGGTGATTAGAATGATCAAATGTTTCTCAGATAATGCCAAGGTTCATGTTTTATGACAGAAAAGGACTTTCATGAAAAAAATTGTTCTAAATGCATTTTATTTACGTTTATTTGCTGACCCGCAAAATGGTTAACACCATGTTTTTTCGTATTTTTTACTTATCCTGAACAACAGCCATATGCCTTCCAAATAGCAAAGGGAAACAACCAAACATATAATGTATGTAAGTATATCAAGGAAATTATGAATTTATTATTATTTTTTTTTGTGATTTTTTCTTATTTCTTTTTTTTTCAAAAAAAAAAAAATTAAAACATATTTAAAGTTAAATTGCATATATTTATTTTTTTTTTCGATAAATAATGCATAAAAATGGTAAACTTCTTTTTTGTATATATGTATGTAGGTATTGCTTACATGCAAAAACATACGCTAAACAATTTCACGTTTAAAAATATGGGCGTTTCTACATGTTTTGAATGTTTTTTTTTTTTACAATTAACTACAACATAATTACGCTTTTTTGTATTTTTTTTATAATTATTTTTTTTCTTTTATCTTTAACTCAATTCACTTATACATAGGTATATATTTTCTACATTTACCAAGGCAATAAGTTGCATATACATACAAACAATGCATTGTATTGCTTTATTCAGGTTGATTTTAGGAAAGTGCTCAATGTCGAAAAAAAAGTATTAAAATAAATGTAAACGTGAACAAATTCTTGCAAATAGCAACAACACGTTAAAAGAGTATTATGTTATGATATTCAAAAAAAAAAAAACAAAAAAAAAATGAGTATTCGGAGGTGTATTTACAACATAATGAAAAAAGTGCGAGATTAGCGAAAAATGGCAACATTGTATGAAAGTAAATGACAATTAATCATAAATAAATTCGAGAAGCTTTTCAATTGAATGCACAAAATGTTGCAAAAGAATTAAATAAAATGTTTAATAAAAAAATAAAAAATTAATGCTAAAAATAATTAAGAAATTAATATTTTTTGCAACAGAATTAAAGAAGAGGAAAAAAAACTAATTCACTATTTACAAAAAAAAAAAAAAACTTAAAATAGCTATTAAAATAAATAAAATAAAATAAAATAAACTACATTAAAAACTATTTTGTGATATTCGTTTTCTTCTTACTTTTGTGAATGTAATTAATTAAAGGTGTTAAAAAAATGTAATATAATTAAAAATAAAAATAATATAAAACGATATTGTTGTACATATGTAAATGAATAAATGTTTAATTACACTTTCGTCTGTATATTATTCCCTTATTATTTCGTTAAAATTAATTTTTAAGGCACTTTTTTCCATTTATTTACTTTCGACTAACATTTAAGATTTTATTTCGAAAAATGACGTACACATACATACACACACATTAAATGTTTCTTTGGACATGCAACGGTAATTGTGTGTGTGTGTGTTTAATACATTTATACTGTACTGTGTATATAAATGTATTTTTTGTATATACATATGTATCTGTGTTGATTGCACAGATTATGCCAAATGAAAACAATAACACAAAGCAGAAGTACACCTTTCTGGGTGCAGGACTCCTTCAGGATACGTGAAAGTACAAAAATTCGATTTGTAAAAATTTGCTACCCTCCCTCATTGGCAATAATTTTTATACACGTATGTATATAAACATATGTTTATATATATATATATATATTTATTTAATTCTTTTAATAAAATTTCGCAAAATGGCAGTAGCAAATTTCTACAAATAAAAGCTTGCATTTTCCATATTTTTTTTACAAACATTCATATTTTTTGTTTTTCTCTTTTATATTTTTTAAGTTGTTTTTTTTTTAACTCGTTACTTTTCTTTAAGGCAAAAAGTACTGCATTTGCTAATAAAATTGCAACTCTCCATTGTTTGTGACGGACTTTTCGCGCCTCATCTGCCTTTTCAGCGACTATTCATTACATGTATGTACATATGTATATGTATTTATTATATAAACATATTTTAATTTACTCATTTGCGCTCAATAGGTGTTTGTTAATTTTATTTTGATTTTTTTTTGTTTTTTTGATTTAATTTTTTTTTTAATTTTTCACTGACTAGCATTTCACGTTTTATTTTGATTTTTTTCCCCCATTGTTAAAATTAAACTTAACTGAAACCTCATTTTTTAAAAGATTTTCCACAAGTTTTTGTTCAATATTTTTTTTTCTATTGTTAAATTTAAATTTAACTGAAATATTATTTTTGAAAATTTCAAAATTATTTTTTTCAATAATATTTTTTTCTTTACTTTGCTGTGCTTTTTAGAATTTTACCAAAAAAAAAAAATTTTTTTATATATTATTTTTTAATTTTTCCCCTAGGTTAGCGCATACTTGCAACTCGTGCTTGTTTGTGTTTTTTTTTTAATTTTTCATATTCTCCGACCCCAGCCGACCTATATATTATTGTTTTGAGTTTGTTTGAGTTTTGTTTTTTTTTTTGTTTTTCGCTCACATATCATTACGATTAATCGGTGTGCCCATTCTCTTTTCACAAGGATCATACAAGTATATGCTGGGCACCCAGAGCGCCGATGGCGGCACCGCTGTCTTATCCATTTTATCCGCATCGCTTTTGCGCATTAACTCCTTACCGCCGTTTTCGTTGTTATCACCGCAGCTGCAGTCGTTTTGTTTCGGTTGAGCGACGAGCACCACTTTATGCGGCTTCGTGACGTCGACATCACACACGACCGCCGCTTCGTGGTTGCAGTGGAAGTAACGATTCGTCAAATAGCCATCAACGTAGATCTGTAAGGAAGAAATTAGTTCTGTAAAACATATGGATAACTACACGTATGTAATGCGCATACCTCATAGCCACCAATGCCGCAACAGTCGTGGATTACCCACTTAACGTATAGTGAGGACGTGCCCAAATCGGATACTTCTGTTATGGTCACTGGAAAACTTTGGCGCGAACAGACTTTGGCGGCTCGAGTGGGGGTTGTGTTCTGCAAATACAAATTTTTTTAACAAAATTAGGCACTGTTCGAAGTGCAAAACATACGAGGTGTGTTCAAAGAATAAATAATTTTTTTTTTTATTCACGGGCTTGGTGAGTCCATTTGTCAAACATTTTTTTCTTTCATCATACCCGCTTCTGAAGTATGATAAGTGAGCGTTCATAAACCACGTAGCTCTGCACAGAAGGGGAGAGATTAGATTAAATGTTGGGTCATAGTCATGTAACCGGGTGAGGAGGTGAGAAAAGCGCTTTTTAACCGTTGAAATTATTTGCGGCCGGGCTTCGCCTCCAAACGACGGATAGATTTTTAAGAGAACCCTTGATATTCATGTCAGAAGTAAACTCGCGAGTACTTGAGATTCTCACTCTGCCGAGGGGCGTCCGAAATTAGAAAAATTAGTTTTGTATGTTGGTTGAACTAGGACCCGAACCCTGACCTTTCGATAGTGCGCATTGCTAATCACTCGGGTATTGCGGTGGTCATTATGTATTATTAATTGTAAAGCAAACAGTTTATAATAAATCTTATTAGAAAACGGACATGAGAGGGTGGGAGGAAAGACCACGTCGGGCTACATCTAGCGAATGTAAGCTATTTCTGTACATAGTCGCCGTTCCCCCCTAAGTAAAGTGGTGAGTATCAATTTTTACTGCCTTCCTCAAAGTAGTTTCTTGCCAATCCCTTCGTCCAATTTTGCAACTACTCCTTTACCTTCCTCTCGGTTGAAAAGCTTTTTCCAGTCATGTGCAACTACAGGGAGATAAAGAGTTAGTAACCTGAAGTTGCTAGATCAGGGAAATGCGCGGTTCAGGATGTGCCATTTAAAGGTGGCGTAAAGTTCAGTCGTTACGTTGGCCTGTCTTGCAGCAGACAGACTTTTTTCAGCATGTCTCCCTTCTTGTTTTGAATTGCCCTCCACTACTTTAATAAATCTTAAACGGAGCATTTCTACCCTGTCTCCTTGCAAAGGTGTTGGCATTAAGATGAAAATCAAATCCCTCCAGCTGTGCAGCATTTGTGAAATGTTGATAAAGTCTTTTGGTGAGTCGTCAATGACTGTAGCAAGAGTTTACGAATGGTGTAACGTTTCAAGAATACCTTGAAGACGTTGAAGATGATGAACGCATTGGAGGTTCCAGCACTTCCCCAACCTCAAAACGCGTGGAAAAGTGAAAGAAATTGTTATGAACGATCATCGATTCACAATTGGAGGGTAAACAGAATGGCATTAAAAGCGCAATGCTGAGAGAAGTGAAAGCTGTCCCAAAGACCGAGTTTTAGAAATGTTCTTGGGGATTGAAAGAAGCGCTGGCAGAAATGCGTATTTTCTTAACCGTATTTTAAAGGCAATAACATCAAAGGAGATGAATAAATAAATATTTAGTTTAAAAACTGAAAATTTCCTTTATTTCTTGAAGACACCTTGTATATTGCGAAACTCAAGATAAATATTTTTGACGTCCGGTACTTACTTGTTCGCAGCTTTTCTTGCGTCTCGCCTGCTCCATTGCATCTAAGTCCATTATTATAGAATCTATAAAGAATCTCTGCCAAAAAAAAGATATATATATGGTACAATATATAATATTTCATAAGACTTAAAGAACGTTTACATATGCAAGGTTTAGTCCTAATCCATATTTAATCATATATATTTTATGTAGAACTTTCTTCCAATTTCATTATTTCTCACTCTTTCTCTACTAAATATCAGTGACTACAGTCACCCACCACTGAAGTAACTTCCGGCCGAGCTTCTCCTCCAATTCGTGGTGTGCGTCGTGATGGTTTTCCAACAAATGGAGGGATCTACAGTTCACTTTAAGCGGTCTCCGAAAGGCCGATGGATTTTTATGAAGAGCTTTGATTTTCATGTCACAAAGGCAGTCGGAGGACTTGGCATTCCCAACCGAGGTTCGATCGTGACTAGAAAAATTTATATTCTATAATTTGAGGATATTTGGACGAATCAGGCATCGTTAGTAGGCAATGTTAACATTGCGGGCGCCACTGCATTTAGTAGATGATAATACATAAAAGCCAAAAGAAAGGCTCTTTAGAAGAAAATTCAACGCTTTTAAGTTTCCTGTTTCTTAAACTTATTTCTTGATCTTGCATATGTAAACGTGGTTTTATTATATTATTGCATTATGTACTGTGTATAAAGTGGACAAGATTGTACTCGTATACTCACCAACTCACTGCAGCTACTCTGGTCCTTCGCCTGATCCTGCGTTGCAACGGTGAGGCAATTTTGTTTTTCCCGCATCGCTTGACAGTGACAACAGCTGCACTCGGTGCAGTCGCTCTTCTTCGTTTGGTTGGTACGCTGGCTTGCCGTTGCCGAGGGGGCGTTCGTAACGTGCGTTTGCGACTGGCTTGGTTCGGTGACTATGCCAGTATCTTCG
The DNA here is from genome assembly GCA_037013455.1 of Ceratitis rosa. Classification (NCBI taxonomy): domain Eukaryota; kingdom Metazoa; phylum Arthropoda; class Insecta; order Diptera; family Tephritidae; genus Ceratitis; species Ceratitis rosa. The sequence continues at coordinate 661,799 of JAWMAG010000105.1, read as the reverse complement.
GCATCGATGCAATCGCATTCTTCCTCTTCAGCCGCCTGCGAACTCTGGAAGGGTACAGATGTGTGACCGAATACACTTGTGGGCTGATAGAAACCATGTAATGGACACACACAAGGCTGATTGCATGTGCACTCCTCGGGCCAACCTTTGCCACAAGCCAACGCGCCAATATTAAATGTGCCGGGCGCTCTGTAACGTCCGTCCTCATCACACGCCTGACTAGAAGGTTCGGTGCGGTTTTTCGGATCAGCAGCTAAAGCGAGTGTTGCAATCTCCTCGATTAATTCCAGATCGCCAATGCAATTGCATGGCGTAACTTTTGAGCCGCCGCACACACTGTCTGCGAATTTTTCCATCAACTGAGCTCGCTTGCTTGGCTTTGAAGTGCACTCAGGTGCTGCTGTTATCTGCATCTTTTGTGCCGAACTATTGGCTGGATTCGTGAGCGGTGCGCAAGGCGAGACGCTTGAACATGGCGCGCAGGTCAATAGGTTTGGTGTAATAATCAGATTGCACGGTAGTTGTAACGGTATATTAACGGGTTGACAAGGCGGCTGTGCTTCCGATGATTCGGAGTGTGCATTCGACGCATTTGGACTGGTGCCTTTGCGACTGGGCGTGAATGTTATTTTAAATCCCGTACTGAATGGCCCATTATCGGCCATCAACTCTTCGGAACCATGCGTGGCGATATTACGCATCTTTGTTGTTGCCACGCCACAACTGCAACCGTTGCCGCTCTCGTCCGACTGATTGATTAACTGAACAACTTCGTGTAGCAACTGTAGTATGGCTACATTACGTGGCGGATTGGCGTTGGATTTGGGTTTGCTCTCTTGAACTGCAGAAGCACATTCGCAGTCCAAAAAGGTACCCTTGGTTTTGCTATCAGTTTTTCCTTTACCTGAAACGGTGGGCATACAGTCGTCTCGATCTGAAGACGCTGAACTAAGTGAGTAGAACTCTTCATCGCTCATGGTGTTTTTACCACAATAACTCGTAGATGTCATGCCGCTGGGCAAACGTATTTCATACGATGGTCTAGCGGGCGGATGTGCTGAGGATATGGAGATCTCGAAAGGACAACGACAGCCCAATTGACCGCCCGACTCGGATGACGAACGCATACAATAGGCTTTGCCAAATAGACCGGCTGTTGTCAGCGTAGAGGCTTGCGAATTTTGCGAATCTTGCGGACTGGACTTGCTGTTTGCCGATGTTTGTTCGAGCGGCGCTTGGTGTAAGGATGCGGCGAGTTTTTGCAACTGCTGCTGTTGTTGTTGGAATAGCTGTAGCTGCTGTTGTTGTTGCTGTTGTAGGAGGGACTTCTGTTGGTGGTGAGTTTGCTGATGGGTCTGAAGTTGTTGCAACTGCTGGGTTTGTTGCGAATGTTGCAGATGTTGTGCCGGATGATGGCTGCCGCTGAGTTGGTTATGCGCCTTCTGCTGTTGTTGGAAGTTGCGCTGACAGGAACATTGCACGGGTGTTAAGGAGGCAGGTGGCTCTCCTGTGACTGCTTGCGACTGCTGTGGGTTACTGACGGTGGAGACGGGCGTCTCCATGATGACACGATAGTTGGATGGATAGTTTATGCAGGACATGGCTGCGTTCTGTGCGTGGGGTTCTATACTTAAACGGATGGTTTGGGCGCCGCTTAAATGCGCGTTATCTCGGTGAGTATCAGTTTGGGAGCACTTTTCTGCTGTGCCTAAAACAGGAGGAGATGAACAAAAGACAAGTCGCCAAAAAACGCAAATTAGATAACAGAAAATATATTGACAAAATCTACGAATTATTTCAATAATTTTGAATTTAAATTTTATACGTGCTTCTGTGTCAAAAAGAAAAATATAAAACAGACATAGAGTAGTTGTGGGGAAAACAAACTGAAGAGCAGATTTTTTTTGTTTCTGGAAGTAAAATTGATCAGACAAAAATCTTTCGATTACAAAACTCTCCAAAAAATGAAGAATCACATATCTGTAGACAACGGTGGCACGCGATTCACCGTTGAGTTGAGTTGAGTTGAGTAGATGTGGCTGCTGCTCATTACCAGCGCACTTAGGCCAAAAGGATCATTGTGCTACCGCTGTGAGACTCCTGTCTTCAGCTTCACAAATTCTCAAACCATTTTCTGCAACGGGGGCACGCGAGCTAGCCCAGGGAAACAGTCGAAGAAGTGTTTCCCGAGGAACTTGAGTCGCGCCGATTTTAAGGTTGTATAGTCACAGAGGTAGTGTCAATATACTCTTCCTCTTTTTCGTCTCTTCAGTTGCGGCAAAAATCATTAGAGTGACAGCCATTTATTTGCATTTGAAGCTCCATTAAACAGCGACCTGTTATTATGCCTGTAGTTACGTTAATTGGTAAAAATCTGTCTAGAAAGTTGAGATATTTAGATTTTTTCTAGTCATCTAGAGTCTGCTTCTTTTGCAAAGCCCAGTTTAAGTCGATACTTTGTCGTGGAAAGAGACTATGAAGACTCTTGAATTCGCAAAGTTGCTGCTCCGACTACACAAATAAAACATTTGAATTTCAAGTTCCAAAATAAAATTGCATAATTTTTATTTCAAATTTAATCTTAATAACGATGAAATTTTTTCTTAATTTCCAGTTACATATACATATACACATACATATTTTTTAGTATTGGTAATTTTTTGCCCACTGAACCAGATGGCCCATCAATTGGTAGTACTCGCGCGTTTGTATTCACCAACATCTTCCAAATTTACGGGTTCCCCACGTACGCGCTCCTTCAGCTTATCATCGGGGCTCCACATCTCTTCACCGGTCATTTCCAAATACTTGGCCTCCGCTCTTTCACGACAGGGGCAACAATCGAAGTAGGAAGTATTACTGCACTTAGCGCGTGATGTGTAATCAGCAAAGATGGAGCCTTTCATGCGACATTTACAGACCTTGATCTTTTCGTGTTTGATTTGATCTATTTGACTGTCGGTGGCGCGTTTTCGCCACGGACAAAGACAACAACCACAGTCGCGTGGGCAGAATACATTGCCTTCTTCGTCGATCAGTGGACTGGGATCGTAGTGACATGGCGAGCAGATGTGTATGTCTTTGTGCTGTGGTAAGGCTTTGTATATGCGTCGCTCTGGTACTTTTTCCTCTGGCACAGCTACTGTGTCTGTTGGTGTGATTTCGGGTAGTATAAGACAAGTGCCGCAGGTACGATCTAATATTGGCGGCGCTGCTGGTAAACAGGTTCCACAGGTGCGTATATTGCTGGGCATGGGTGGTGAGGCTAAACAAGATCCACATGTTTTGCTTCTGGTCGATGGCGCAACAGGCGCTGGGAAATTACAAGCGCCGCTTGCTCCTGTTCCTGCCGCTGAACTTGGGCTACATATTTTGCATGGCGCTCCCACACTTGTACATTTACCGCACGGCTGGATGTCGGTTGGTACAACCGGGGGTGAGCCTGGAAGACGAGTTTTCTTGCATACTCCACAGATATCGCGATCCTCATGTGAATTCGGCGCTGGCCCTCTCTTGCATATATTGCAAGGTCCTTTCACTTCTTCTCTCTCCTGTCTAGCCGGTGTACAAATGCCACATGGTGCTTTCTGAACGTTCATTGGTGTTGGGGTGGACAATGTTGCTGGCTCAAATCGTGAGCACACTCCACAGGGACCTTTCACCTCTTCCATTTGTACATTGGCTTGTTCATCCACAAGCGTTGGCTCTGTTCCTCTTGAACAAATTCCACAAGGGCCCTTTTCCTCCACTACGTAAGGAGTCATTCCACGAGAACAGGTTCCGCATGGCCCTTTTTCCACATCCGCAAGAGCAGATACGCCTTTTGAACAAATGCCGCAAGGAGCTCTTTCTGATGTAAACGGTGCTTCTGATCGTTTGGAGCATATTCCACACGGACCCTTCTCGAGTTGCGCATCTGGTCTTTTCGAACAAATTCCACATGGCGCTTTTTCCTCCGTTACGATAGCATCAACTTTTTTTGAACAAGTTCCACATGGTGCTTTCTCCTCTCTGGCAGCTGATTGACCCTTCGCTGAGCATATTCCACATAGCGCTTTTTCGGCTTCCACAGGCGCAGACGTTCCTCCTGAGCAAATGCCACACTGGGATTTTACAGGTATTTCGGATCGCTTGGAACTTAATGTGCAAGTAGATTTCGTTGTTGGAGCTGGAGGAGCTTCGGCGGGCTTAGAACATACTCCACATGGAGATATTTCTAATTGCTCCGGTTTTTCTACTACTTCCACTTTGAAGCATGTAGCAGACGAGCCCGGATACACTTTTTCTGGTTTAGGTGTTTCTGTGAGCATTGTCATTGGCTTTAAGCACACTCCACAAGGCCCTTTCTCCTTCGACAGTGGCTCCTCTAATGGTGGTGGTACCGGAGGTACGGTCGAACATTTGCCGCAAGGTCCTCTAAAGTGCCGTTTACTCTCGTTTTGCTTAATTTGACTGACACTTGGTTCGGGTGGTTTAGTCTTTGCTAGTCCTATATGACAAACAGCGCCTTGAGAGCCGCCGAATGCTTCTTGTCTTTGAGTGGCACCAACAGAGCAGAGATTTGACGACACTTTACCCATTACAATAGGTTTGCTAATTACTGGTGGAACGAGCACCACCAGAGGCTCCGCTGTTCTATCACCTTGAGAGCAATCGCCACCACAAGTGCCCATTCGCTGGGATGGCGAAGGAAATTCGCGCGGTTGTGGCGGCACAAATTTTCCCCCTTTTGAGCACATACCACATGGCGCTTTCGAATTAGTATCTGAAGGCTTCTCTTGGGGCTCACCGCTACGACCACACAGTACACACACACCTTGACTCCTCGTTTCCGACATCTGTGCACCAACAGAAGGTACAGACGACGTTGCTAAGGTTGTCAAGAAGGGTCCTTTAGTAACAGGCGCCAAAGATGGTGACAGAAATGCTTCAACTGACGGCTCCTGCACTCTGCGTCCCACTGAACAAGTGCCCATACAATGTCCTCTCGATTTCGGCGATGTAGTTGCCGCAGTGGGACCACCTAAAGTCATTTGAGGAGTTGATTGTGGTACCTGAATTTGTACTTTCGACGAAACTCCCTTACTGGTTGGGGGAATCGGAATTGCAAAACCTTCGGCAGGTTGTATTGGCGGGAAGTGCAGAAAACCCGGCGGAATGCCAGCCATTTGCTGAAGTAAAGCTGCATGAAAATTATACGCTCCTTCCGGTGGCATACCTAACACAGAGAATGATAATTAGTTTTATCTACATCTTTGTTTTTATGGCCGCTTACAGGTCGCTTCCTGTCGTGGTGCCGTGATTATGGCCGTACGTATGGGCTCCATTGAAGATAATATATTTGGTAATTGCTCACGGTCGGGTTTCATCTGCGGCTTGCGCACTTCATTCGACAGCTCCGACACCGAGTATGGTATATTGTGTTGGTGTTGTCCCTGTACGTGTAGTTTCAAGGGTATTGTAAACGTAATCGGATCAATGCGAATATTCGACGGTGCCGAGGATTTATTCGGTGCCACTTTTGCTGTCACCTCTAATTGCACAGTACGAGTTTGAGGTTTTATATTGCGCACATCACAACGACAACGCGAACCGCAGCCCCGACGCTCCTTACGGCCGATACTATCGAATTCAACGAGAAGCGTCTGAGCAGTGAGTATAACTTGCTTTAGCGCATCACGAAACATGCGAGAATCTTTAACCGGTGCATGTGGCATATTTAGACCACACACAGAAGGCACTACAGGGTGGCTTTGTTGACTTATCGCAACATCGCTATAGCAATCATAGAAGACGTCATACTCACTAGGAGTCTCCGTGAAGTTCGGCTCTACAAATAATATCTGCGTCGAATTCCCATTATTTGGTGATACAGATTTTACCGGCTCACCGCTTGATTTATTCGAATTCACCGGAGATCGTTTCGCATCCTTATACGCCGGAGCGTTTTTCGATCTATTTCCACACGTAGCCCGATTACATGACTTCTTATCTGTGTCCATTGCGCAAAGATTCGCCAATTATTTTACTTTTTACAATTTTTTCTTCTTTCTTGTTACAGAGAATTTTGAAGAATGAAAATTCGATTAACATGCAACGTAAATTAAAATTAAAATCATTGCGTTTTGACTTTTCTTTGAGTTTTTCTTACATTAAAAGCGAGTATCAACTACACATGTCAAATAATTGGATTATGAAGTTCGAAATAGTTACTCGTTAGATTTGTAAATAGTTGTAAGCAAAATAATAGTGCTGCCCAATGAAGAGTGGGAAATTTTCAAGCGAACTCATATACAAATTTCGTAATCAATTTTTAAATATTAAAATTTTTGGAACTTATAGCTTAAAAAATCCTTCTATTATCCTTTTCTTCATCAGCTCAATAAATAAAATATGTCAATTAAATTTGTGATTGAAAAGTTATGCGTAGAATAACTTGCGAATTAATTTTTTTAATTTTTCAATTAAAATCAAAAATTATGTTTTAGTTAATGTACCGCTGCATATTGAGTTTATACCTATATTTATATTTGGCCATTATTTTATTTTATTATTTCAATTTATTTTAGTTTTTTTTATTTTAATTTACGCTATTTCATTTTATTTTACATTATTTTAACATTTCAATTTCATTTAATTTTGTTGTATTTTTTTTTTCTTTAGTTTAATTCAATTTAATTTTATTTCATATTGTTTTTTTTAATTTAATTTATTTTATTTTAATTAGTTTATATCATTTTATTTTATATTAATTTTTAATTTAATTTAATTTATTTACTTTTTATTTTATTTTATTTTCTTTTCTTTTACTTTATTTAATTTAATTTAATTTAATTTTATTTTATTATATTTTATTTTATTTTATTTTATTTTATTTTATTTATTTTATTTTATTTTGTTTTATTTTAATTTATTTCATTTATTTTATTTTATTTAATTTAATTTAATTTAATTTTATTTTATTTTATTTTATTTTATTTTATTTTATTTTATTTTATTTTAATTTAATAATTTTATTTTATTTTATTTTATTTTAATTTAATAATTTTATTTTATTTTATTTAATTTACTTTTATACTATTTTATTTTATTTTGTTTTTTTTTTATTTCTTTTAATTTAATTATATTTTATTTATCCCATTCATTTTATTTAATTTTATTTTGTTTTATTATATTCAATTTTATTCCATTTTTTATTTATCAATTTTTTTATTTATTAATTATTTTATTTTATTTTATTTAAATTAATATAGTTTTGTCTTATTTTATTTCCTATACACTATTATATTTTATTTTATTTTATGTTATGTTATGCTGAATTATTTTGTTAATTTATTTAATTTTGTTTTGAATTATTCTATTTAACTTATTTATTTACATATTTTTTTATTTTGTTTTGTATATTTAATATATTTTTTTTAATTTTTATGTTATTTGTTTTTTTATTTTACTTTATTTCATTTTAATTTTTTTTTGTTTTACTTGTTCATTTAATTTTTTTTATTCTGTTTATTATATTTTTTGATTTAATTTAATTGTATATTATTTTATTTTATATTATCTTAGTTTTTTAATTCTTTTATTTTAGTAATTTTTTAGGGTAATTTTTATTTTATTTTTTTATTTGCTTTTTTATCATAATATTTAACTTAATTTAATTATATTAATATAAAATTATTTTATTTTAATATATTAAATTTTTTATTTTTTTATTTAATTTTTTATTATTTTTTTATTTAATTTGTTTATTTTATTTTTTATTTTAGTTACTTTTTTGTTCTATTCCTTATTGTATTTTATTTGGTTTAAAATATTTATTTTTTTATTTTTATTTTATATTTTTTTGTTTAAAACTTTTATTTTACTTTATTATTTAAAATTTTTTTTTTCATTTATGTTATTTTATTTTACTGAATATTGTTTTCTTTTGTAATATTTAAATTTATGTGGTTTTTAATTTAATTTAGATGTATTTAATTTTGTAAATATTATTATGTTTTATTTGATTTTAGTGTAGTGAATATTTTTAATAATTTTTTACTTTAATTTTCGATTATTGAATTATGAAGTAAAAAAAGGACAGATTTTTCTTCTTCAAACTTTTTGAGTTCAGTTAATTTTTTACGTGTGTACATAAATATTACTCAGTTTCAATCATTGAGTAAAAACTTCTTTCATTATTCATTCATTTATATCGATTCATTTATTAAAGCTCTTCATCACAGAGCTTTTTAGCATTTTTTTGTTTTACATTGGCTATTTAAATTAAAGGCATTTTCTAAAAAAACACAGACTCCCACTACATACTCATCCCTTACATGTATACATACATATTTCTAAATATATTTTGAATTTAATATTTTCTCTTGAAAATTTATATGTAAATCAAAGTGTACGCATTCAAATCCGCAGCTAAATATTTTTGCAAAACCAATTTAAGTCACATTGTTTTTGTCAAGAGGAAATCATATTCACTGGAAATGTCCGAGCTCAATTCCCGCTTTACCGGATAGTAGACGGTGCAATAGAATTCCGATTCCATTCGTTTCGTATGGAAGTTCATGAGCTGTTCGTTAATTTGATCCTCGATTTGTTGCATAATCTAGGGGATCGCAAATAATCGCTCGTTAATCATAGAATTAATGCAACTCGTGGCAAACTAGTTGACTACATATGTATGTATTGTGTTCGTGTGTAGGTATATAATGTCAAGTGCATAGTTGTGAACGTGATGGCAATACGCACCGGCACTTTGATCGGTTTGAAGAGTTCTTCGAGCACATGCAGACACGACATTGCATTCACGAAATGCTCATAATTCTCTGCAGATACTTGTTCGTTGTTGTTGGTATCGAAAATCGAATACGTTTGTAAGATATGTAAGCCATCACGAAACTCTTTGTCGGCCTCCCAGCGTTTCAGCAGATTCTGATTGAACTCAGCCAACTCTAAAGTGCCCTGCCCAACGGAGGCTTTTAGTAAATTAATAAACACACGTGTCTGCGAGGGCACACGATCGAGCATTCTCTCCGGATTCATATCATCGTTCACCTGTACACTGCTTTCCTTACTCTCCACACAGACAATTTCCGTTTCCGTTTCTTTATCGAGCTTGTCACAAACCGTTTCGGTGAATGCGTCCATTTTGTGTTGAGACTCGTTGGCATCTTCGCGCAATGAATAAAAGCTATCGAAACGATGTAGCACCTCGGATTGGCTTACGTCAATGTCAACGACATCGTGGAAACGTGGTGGCCGACGCGCATTGAAACACGACACAATACGACGCACTCGAGTTTGAAGCACACGTCGTTTTAAACGTCGTTTCCGATTTCTTTGGAAGGTCGCTAACGAAAGTCGTTTAATGGTTTCGGTCGTTTTAGTGGTCTCACATGTACCAGCTGCCGAAAGCATGCGCAACTCGGAAGGCACTTCACTTATTTGTTTCAGACTAGTGGGGTTTTCTTTTTTCTTAGGGGACATAAACAGTGGCATGAGACATTCGTCAATAAGGAATTGCGGCATAAGTGCCATTCCTATAGTGAAATTTTGACCGTCCGCGTGGTCATCACCACCTTCTCCAGCTATTTCGGGTACCTCGAAATCTTCAGGGTACACTTCATTCAATTCTAACTCTGACCGCGTATTTTCAGAGTTTTCGGGTTTTTCTTTAGTGGTTTCTATAGTAATGCTTACCTCATCGTCGAGTGAATCGCCATGCAGCAAGCTGTCTGCTAAACGTTTAACATCACGCGCCACACTCGAAAACTGCTGATGCGACGGTAGACTGGTCTCACATTCCTATAAGAAGAAAAAAAAACGAAGTGTTTACTTTAGTCAATATGAGTTTTAAGTAAAAATGACTCTACCTTAAAGTTACGTAAAGCATTGCCCAAACCCGTGCTGGCGGTTTTTAAATCCTTGACGTCTTCACGTTTGAACCGTTTCGATGGGCTGCCGCTAAGCTCTTGCGCCAAACTATAGCCTTCTGAACGTTCCAGTCGCTTCTCCAGCTTTTGCACCATCTCCTCCTTGCTCTTCACCTCATCTTGCAGTACGCGTACCTTGTCCTCCAATTCCTTTTCGTTCTGCTGCAACTTTCCAATTTGCTGTTCTAGGGTTACCACTTCCTCCTTCAGCTCGCCATTGGTCACCTCAATGTGTAGAAATTCTTTCTTCAGTTCAAATAGTTGCCCTTGTAAGCATTCCATTTCAGCTAAGTTTCTGGACTCTGTCTCTTGCTGAAGTTTACGCATAAAGTTAACCTCATCATTCAGCGTCTTATTGCGCTTCTTCTCCTGCTCAAGCTGGTCAAGCGTTGGCTTCTGTTGTGCTTTCAAGTTTTCCAATTGGCATTTCACGCGCTCGTATTCGCTCGTTATGCATTCGTGATCGTCTAATAAATCACGATGCTCCTTCGAAACACGTACCAGACAGTTCTTCAAGTCCCGCTCAGCCTCCTCCAACTGGCAGATCTTCTCGTTGGCCGCACGTGCATCGTCACGCAGGCAGTCCTGCAGTTTTTGTATTTTCGATTTTAGGCAGCACTCTTTGGCGCGATAGGCCTCTTCGCGATCCTTATATTGACGCTCCAGCTCTACCCAGTGTGTGTCGGCCGATTCCATGGCCTCGTAATGGCGTGAGTTCAAATCTTTAATCTGATTTCGCAGACACTTCACTTCCTCCTTCAGGTACTGGCACACACAATTGGACACCTCGGGGGTGTCATTGTTGTAGAATTGATTTTCACAATTGAAATTCGCTATGGGTGATGCACGATCGAATTGGTTGCCGGCAAATGCTGGCAGCACGTCATTCACCCGTTCTGTGACTATTGGCACGACATTGCCCATTTTGTTGCCGAAATTGTCGCACAATTCGATCTCGTACGTTTGGTTTGGTGTTTCGGCTCGATATGATTGCTCGTTGATGTTGTTGTTGTTGATGTGTATATTGTTGGAGTTTGTCCAATTCGTGAACGCCACTGTGGTGTGATAAGTTAACAGCAGTGGCAACAAGTTGTGTAGTATTTCAAGATTTTCTTTGGCTTTCTGCTTATCTTCTTCGAGATGGCGAATTTGAGTTTCGGTAACGGCTAGATCGTCTCGTAAAATCAAACACTCTGAGCGACAGTCTTTATACTTGGCACTCAGTGCCTCTCTGGACATCTCAAGCTCGACGTTCCGTTGACTTAAAATTTCCAGCTCCACTTCGAGCCGCTGCAGGCGTAGGCGCGTATCGTTTTCAGCCTCTTCAAATTCACACTTCTCCTCCTCGAGTTGCAGATTTTCACCTTCCAAAAATTCAACGCGATCACGCAGCTCCTTCAATTCTTTCTCCAATAAAATCTCACGTTGCAATCGATCAGCCAAACGTTTATGCTGCAAATCACCAGAGCTCTCGTATATCAGCACTTTGCTCTCGAGCAGTGCGAGACGTTCTTTATAATACTGCAATCGCTTTTGATCGCTTAAATTAGGCGAATGTGGAGCGGCGTTTGGCAATGTGTGGGCAGGTACTTTGCTGGCGTCGGTTTTGCGATTACTATCGTTGCAATGGAGTTTCTGAAGCTCCTCACAGACGTCCCGTGCAGCGTTTGAGATACTCTCGTCCTCGAAGTCGGTCTGTGTACAGACGTTGTTCTCACTAATGTCGCTCAAGAAATCCGACTCGACGAACACGCCACTCTCGCTAAGGCTGTTACTTTGCCAGGCGTTACGAGACTTACGCGGCGAATCAGTCGGTGTATTTGTCGGCACTAGCTGATTGCTGCTACAGTTGTTATTGTACGTGGCCTGATGCTGCGGTGAACTATTATAGGGCGAAACTGTGGCGACAATACGAGCTGCGTTCGGTAGCGCTGTGGCAGGTACGACTGATTTGGCGATTGATTTGATACACGAATTGTTGTTGTGGCTGCCACTGCTTGCTTCGTATGTAGAGCGAGCACTAGACGGCGACGATGCTGAGCTATAGTCCGATATACGCGATTTTACCTATAATTTGTAGGTGTGTTATTCGTGGGGAAAGTGAAGTAAAGAGATCGTTTTTTATTTAGCATTAAATACACGTAATTTAAATGTGGGAGAACTGATATTTTTATTTTATTTTTCTAAAAGCGAAATGATTGAAATATATTTGTGAGTGAGTTGAGTTGAGTTGACAAATTTCTCAAAGGAAAACTCCGAATTTTGTTATGAAAATAAATCTATGCAACAAACAACATAACTGAGTAACTGCGTACTGGAATTCGACTAAGCGGGGGAGGACTCAAGCATGAGCCGAGAGGAGCACACCCAGCTGCGCACTTACCATTTCTAAACTATTCGCCTCGTCGCTGGAGCATGATGTGGTATTTAACGAGTTCGGTTCACTGCGCTGCGTTAACAAATCCAAGTGTTGCACCAATTGTATCAGCTGTTGCAGACAGTTCTTGTCGTCACTGTCGAGGGTTGTCTTCTTCAACATTTGCGTTATCCTTTGGCGTAACTCTTCATTGGCGGGATCGTTTAACTGGCGTGCGTACAAGGAAATTATTAACAATTAAATAAAAATGTTTTTTATTTGTTTATTTATTTATTTTTCGTGCTTACATTCACTTCATCATCTTCGAGCTGCTGACTAGTGCGCGCTGTGGCGTCAGGGCTGGCGTTTACACCACCACTACCACATTTGCCGAAGATCATCTGCATCGGGTCCTCTCGTCCCGCCCAAATATTCTTTGTTGCCGATAATGTGTCCGCTTGTGATGTGTTTGCTGGGGTTGGGATGACGCCATGGCTCTGATGCGACCACTGGAAATTGAAATAAATAAATTAAATCGAGTTAAAATTAATCTAAAACAATAATTTTTGATAAATTATAAAGTAATTTGTATAGAATAAATGATTGAACTGAAGAAATCGTGGGTTAAGATTACTCAATATCGCCTATAAGCAGCTATCATATCCTAGCCTATGGAGTGAAATACTAAAGCGTCAATAAACTGATTAGAACTTATAACTGTGGCTTTGGACCTAGAAAAGCTACAGTTCACTAGATATGTAACACACACCATATCCTGGAAAAGACCGCTGGGAAAAGAATCGATACACACCACCTTTCCATCGGTTTAAAGCTTCACCAGCACAAGAAGCGTCTTCTATGACGCTTTGCCTGAATTTGGATTCCCACCAAACTTAAACGGCTACGGGAAGGATCTCTCCTAGTCGTTCAATAGGAAACGAGGTTTCAGACAAGTTAACACCTCATCGTGTGACTTCTTTAATTTATTGTTGGAGAATATAATACGAGCTGCAGAGACGAATAGAGAAGACTGGAATAGGAAACGAAGCGTATGGGTTGGGTAGTGAACGAGGACAAGGGGAAATATGGTAGCTTTTGTCAACAAACATGCAGTCATCGCATGCGTGATTTGGTTCCCATGCCCCTTTTGGCAGTCACAACTTTGCACTCGTGCATAATTTCATCTATTTTGGAACCAATATTCAAAACAAAACTGCGATATCAATCTGAAAATCCCCCGCAGTACCACTCTACCCAACAGGTGATACTTTGGACTGAGTAGACAATTGAAAAATAAAGCTCCTACCTGGGTGATGAGCAATCGACACAGGAAGAGAAAACCCACCAACGGAGTGGTGGCGAGATCTCGTGGAGAACAAGAATCTTATTGCACTTGGTATTTCCAATTAGCGCAAAAGAGCGAAATGAAGGAAGGATGGAATGGTGCACTGTTCTTAACTCGGAGAAGAAAAAAGAAGTTTATGGTCTCATCCAATGGGTTGTCCTTATTGTGAAAAATTTATCGAGACTCGGAAATATTTGGACGAAACCCCCACACCAATGGTGGTGACATACCTAAGCAAATTTACACTAGATTAGAGGTGAATGCACGTGGAGAATAAGAGATGAAGATCTGTATTACATCAAACAAAAAAGAAAGAAAATTTTTATAACTTAAAAATTTAATAAGAGAAATACTACAATTTGGGTGGCGACTACTGCAGACTTAAAAAGGGTTCAAATGGAAAACTTTTTAAAGAGGATTTACAAATATTTACATTCACTGCCATGTCAAACCAACATCGTTACGTTAGACTGGTTGACTGGTCTCGAGAAGTTCCACATGAAGAATATCACGACCACAGTGTTATCAGAAACACTACATACGATCAGAGTCCTGCACTGCTACTCTCTCTGCTTTGTCTATAGTTTGAAGTACTGCTTTGTCATGTTTTAGCGCACTGAAGTAGGTGCTTTGAACCTTTGCACCCGGCTGACTACAGATCCACATATTATGTGATCTTTTGCCTACTCACATTCCCTGCCTTTCATGTATTCTTCACCAGCAACCAGACTGACCTTATGCCTCCGAGGGTAGATCTACTAACACCTTGGAGCCTACCCTCTTTGACGCTAATAAGAACTTCGTAAGCTTTACCTCGTATGTGTTGCGCATAATTTTCGCTAATCTACATTCCCTTTTATGTGTCCAAAGTATATTACTTTGGCGATAGGAGAGTGTTTCTTATTGAAGCTTCACTTTACTAAGAGGAACTGGCAACTGCATCCTTTTCTAAAAGGCCCATTCAACGGTTATTTCTTTATTTTGAATGCCTTTGTGATCTAGTAACCAGCGTTTTGATTGTCACTTTACATCTTTGGGAACAATTTTTTTTAGTTAGAGTCGTCTCTCGTCAAGTAATGATATCCTCTCTTTACTTGAAATAAAATCTCTACATAGAATTCCATCAGCCATTCGGAGGTGGCTTAGATAAAACGATTGTGGATACCTCCATTTATTGGAGACACAACAAGACACACACCAAAAATTGGAGAAGGAGCTCGGTTGAAAACCCCTCCAATTACATACTATATGTATCTATATATGTACACGTATATATGTATGTATATACTGTATAGAAACCAAGTAATTAACGTTTTTATCGGCATATCAACAGATTAGATAACAAATACTATGCACGCCACAAAAATAAATGGAAAGAGTGTTCAAATGCCTAAGAGGCGACAACAACAGCGTTGACAACTGGAATGTGATTTTATTTGCTTCACCGCGGAAACTTTGTACAAAAGCTTTTATAAATTGAAAAAAAAGAAGAAAATTAAAAAAAAAAAATACCAAACAAAAAATCTTTAATGAGGCTGAGTGAGCAAAAAAGCAAATGTTATTAATGCGCATCCACAATAAATGCATGTGTGTGTGTGTATATATACATATATATACGTTTGCGTGTGCGCATTCGGCAACAAGCAATTACAAGCCGCAGTAGCAATCAACCGTCAACCACCAACCACCAACCACCACCACTCAGTCTCAGCAATAGTGCCGTGTAGTTAATAGCACCGCTTATTTGGCAATAAAATAATTGTTGCACTGCTAAGCTATGTACGTATATATGTGGATGTGTGTGTGGGTGTCTACGGCTTTGATTTCATTGCATTTCAAGCTTGCAAGCGCACACTAACCGACTATCTATCTGTTGCAACAACAAGCCAAGTACTCAAGCGGTGCGTGCTAATGCTTCACCATTCGCTGATTACACTGCTCTTCAACGTTTCACCGTTGATTTTATTTCATTTCATTTTATTTTATTATTATTAGTGTCGATTTGCACAATTAAAATGCGCTCAGGTGCACAGCCACAACAAGTACATGTACATACCTACATTAGTTTTTCTTTTTTAATTTTCATTTTTGTAATATTTTATTTAATCATATATCCTAGTATGCACATATTTAATTACATACATATATAATATTTCATTCGTTTGAACTTCTGCTAATTCGCATGCTTGGCAAGGTTGCTTCAGCACTTCGGTGGCTCGGCGCCTCGATGCTTGGATGTACGGTTAGTCGGTCGGTTGGCGGTTTAATTGATTTTCAAGTCGAATGATTTTTAAGGTTTGCAAATGCTAATAATCGCTTACGGTATAATTTTCTACTAGTAACAATTGTTGTTTTTCACTTGCTAAGCTCTGAAAATTGCGGTTAATAGTTTTTCGTAAATAACGCAGTGGTACGTACATACATACATACGTGTACATACAGGCAGCCTACTAAGAGAAAATAGGGATACATTTTTTTTTAGATAATAAATATATTGTAATACGAATTAATATGAAATTCCTACTTTGAGTTTATCAATTCTTCACACAAGAGAAGATAAAAAGTTTATAAATAGACTATTCATGGAAACTAATAACAAATTGGGGTCGGAGTAATCTGTGTAATGTTCAAATCTCAAACTTCTTGTATTTGCCTAAAAAAATTAAACTATATACACTACATACATATATATGCACATTCTCACCTCTGCAGTTATCGCAAGAACCTAAAAAATGAAAATTAAACAAAAAAAATTTCAAAAGTTCATTAGCATTACCAAAATAATAATTACTAACGCCTTTGCCAATTAGCATTCGCTCACGTGCGTAAACGTAAATTTTCGAAAATATTTAAATTTGCACACTCAGCATTATTGTGCTAATTTACGCTATTAGCTACTGTTTTTGCATACAAAATGAGTTTTAGTTTTATTTGACATATTCACACAATGGCTCATAGGTATACTCGTATTGTTCTTTTCATACATATGTACATATATTAAAACTTTAAGAAATATTATTAGAATATTTTCGCTGAATAATTATTAGGGCAAGCAACAGTTCGATCTTTATTTATTCCATAATTAAATACCGCTGAAGCGGCTACCGGCCAAGTTAAATAGGTTCTTAAAATAATGTGACTTCTTTGCAAAAATAAATAAAAATTTAAA